>BLSH010411295.1:97156-114265 GCA_018402905.1 Glandirana rugosa | reverse complement strand
CGCTCAGGTCCTAAGGTAAAAGGAGACGGATTTCAACAATTTCTGTAATACATATGTCAATCCGGTCCTCGACTCTCATGAGTCGGTAGCATTGCTTACCACGGTTGTCCTGGTTTCAAACAACTTAAACCTTCCACATAGCTACTTATTCGAGTAGATAAAGTCTCAAAAAGAACTATGCAACCTAGGTGAGACAATATCAACCCCCTCACCCTCGAGCGTTAGCCTAACCATACGTGTAAAAACGACGTAAATGGTATGTGTACCGATCCCTCATCTCAACTCGCTTGAAGATCTTCAGGCCCAAGACGACCAAGCCGGCTTGAAGACCTGGGGGTCCGGGACAAAGTTCGGGTTCTGTCCGGACCCGAACCCGGACTTTGTCCAGAAGTTCGGCCGAACCAGCAGAACCCGGACTTCTAGAAGTTCGCTCAACTCTACTCCCTAGCCATGTGTATGGTAAATGCAGCAAAAATGTGCATACCAATCCGATTGCGAGCTCCCACTCCCCCAACTATAACAGAGTGGATCCAACGTATCAAGAAAAACTCTGAAATAGATGAGCTTATTCATCGATACACCTTCCAAATTCAACAAACTTTGGTCCTGTTGGCACCATTCGTTACGATGGCTGAGTACTCTCAGCTCCTGGCCTAACTGTATACATAATGTCTTTAACAACTTTAGGCAGAGGAAAATGGAATCCTGGACTCGCTTCTTCTTCTCCCCTCTTTACCTCCCTATTGGCCGCCTCAGGCCCTATCATTTCTCTCCCCATTAGATTTTACCCTTGTTTCTCCCCTCCCCTTTTTGATCCTCAAACTCATCTCACCTGATGTTCTTCTTTCTCCCATAATATGGAACCTCCCATACAACAATACTATTGACAAGCTATTACACCATGCATATAAAGTCCTAACATATGCATTACATAATTCTCCGTTGACTGTCCCTAAGAACCCACATGATCCAGTTAACCAGGCTGACCAAAATACTAACACTATGATTAACCATTACTAAAGCCTATATATACTCAACAATCATAACCCAGTTGTCATGGATCTGCCACGTGGTGCAGAGGTCACCTAAAGGTTAACAATAGTGCAGACTGATTCCAGTGACTGGCGCCAAACTGCCTTATTTAAGCACCTCAGCTGCACAGAGACTTTGCTGTCTGCTTTGCAGCTCATACCTGTTCCTGTGACTACAGTTCCCGAGATCCAATCTGTTTCTAGTGTTTGACCCAGCTTGTTTGAGATCCCGGCTTGCCTTGTAACTGCGCTTATCTCTATATTGACTGATATCCTGTTGCCGAACCTTTGCCGGTATCCTGACAATTTTCTGCCTGCCATTTGTGTCTGCTTGATCATCTGTTACTGAACCCTGTTTCCTGCAACCTGGCTGCTGAGCTGACTACACCTGCTGTTACCTGCTGGTTTACTCTGGGAGATCATCAGCTGCACAATTAATGATTCAGGCACTCTTACACCACTCGGCTCTTGTGGCCACTATTCATAATATTGGTGGTCCCTGAGCCGGGGTTGTACGTGAGGCCTTCCTGCTGCACGTCAGGCTCACCCGTCAGGTATGTGACAGTATCAGACAGCCATGTCTGAGCCTGCAAGTGGGAAGTTGGCCTCCAGAGATGACATCTGCCAGCACCTCGCAGCCCTGACCCATGCTGTCCAATCCTTGCAGGATGGTTATAAGTATCTGGATCAGCAAATACAGACCCTATCGGCACCAGCACGCACCAAAGCAACCACTGCTGCATCCTCTCCCACCGGGACTGCTACTATGGCACCATCAGTGGTGATGCTACCCCCTGAACCCAGAGTTTCAGCACCAGAAAGGTTCTCAGGAGACAGTGAAAGTTTTGTGCCTTCCGCAACGCATGTGAATTGTACTTCGCCCTGCAGCCACGAACATTTTCTTTGGAGTCCACTAAAGTGGGATTTATCATTTCCCTGCTCCAGGGTGAACCCAGTCCTTAGCCCACCAGCTGCCGGAGAGGAATGATGCACTGCTGCAGTGAGTCCGCCTTCCTTGACACCATGGCAAGGATTTATAATGATCCACTGTGGACCTCCACAGTCGAGACTGCCCTTCTTGAGCTCCAGCAAGGCCGCAGGATGGCCGAGGACTATGTAATGGATTTCAGGCACTGGAGTGCAGAAACGCAGAGGAACGATGCCGCACTGTGACACCAGTTCCGTTTAAGACTCTCTGAGAGCCTGAAGAACGAATTGGCACGTGGGGAAGTACTTTAAACCCTAGAGGCCCTTATCACACTGGCCATACAGATTGACCACCAGCTCCATAAGCGGCAATCAGGGAGGTCTGCCCAGCAGCAGCGCCTAGTTTTGGTATTGCCTTGGATCCCAGCTCCCACCTATCCTGCTCCCATCTAGGTTGTTTCAACCAGTTCTGCAGCCAAAGCACCAGAGCCCTTGCAGCTTGTTCTAGTACACCCCCTCTGTCTCCTGAAGTAGCCTATACCACAAGCAAAACTTCTGTCTCTATTGCGGGGGAACTGACCACTACGTATGCACCTGTCCAGCTGAAACACATAAGTGGCGAACAATATCATCTGTCAACCACATTCCTTCTTCAATCAGTGTCACCCATCTCACTCTCCCTATTTAATTTCAGTTGTATCCTGACGATGCTCTTCCTGCCATTTGTGTCTGCTTGATCATCTGTTGTAAGACCGCTGGCTGCTATTCCTCCTGTATCCTCAGCCAGTGGTCTTGTCACTACCCACAAGTAGTTCTGTAAAGCAAGTAGGGATTTATATTTCCTCCCTGCTTGCTGTAGTGGGCAGAATGGGTCTCACAGCCCCCGGTCTGTGCTGCCCATAGAGGTGGTGTCCTCCTCCCTGCTGTCCCCGTCCCCCCTACAAAGCAGGGATCAATGACAGAAATCATCTGCCTCACAGAGTGGAGATCTTGGGCTGTGACAGATGTTATATGTGAAAACACAGATTGCTGTAACTTCCCACCTCCCGTACCGCCATTGGAACAGTGCGAGCTGCGCTGCCTATCACAATGTTGGTCTGGGAGGTGGGAAGTTACAGCAATCAGTGTTTTCACATACAACACCTGTCACAGCCTGAGATCTCCGCTCTGTCATGCAGATGAGTTCTGTCATTGATCCCCAATCTGCACTGATGGGCACTAATAAGCTGCAATGGTGGGCGCTGATAAGCTGCAGTAGTGGGCACTGTTAAGCTGCAATGGTGGGCACTGATAAGCTGCAATGGTGGGCACTGGTAAGCTGCACTGGTGGGCACTGGTGAGACCACTCTTATGGGCACTGATAAGCTGCACTGGTGAGACCACACTGATGGGCAGTGAAAAGCTGCACTGTTGGGCACTGATGAGACCGCACTGATGGGCACTGATAAGCTGCACTGGTGGGCACTGATAAGCTGCACTGGTGAGCACTGACAAGACCACATTGATGGGCACTGATAAGCTGCACTAGTGGGCACTGATGAGACTGTAATGATGGGCACTGATCAGCTGCACTGGTGGACACTGATGAGACCGCACTGAAGAGCACTAATAAGCTGCACTGGTGGGCACTAATAAGCAGTACTGGTGGCTGTGATGAGACTACACTGATGGGCACTGATAAGCTGCAGTGGTGGGAACTGATGAGACAGCACTGATGGGCACTGATAAGCTGAAGTGGTGGGCACTGATAAGTTGCACTGAAGAGCTGCACAGATGAGGCAGCACTGATGGGCTGCACTGATGAGGCTGCACTGATGAGCACCAATAAGCTGCACTGATGAGAACTGATAAGCTGCACTGATGAGCACTGATAAGCTGCATTGATGAGGCTGCACTGATGAGCACTGATAAGCTGCACTGATGAGGCTGCACTAATGAGCACTGATAAGCTGAACTGATGAGGCTGTACTAATGAGCACTGATAAGCTGCACTGATGAGGCTGCACCGATGAGCACTGATGAGGCTGCACTGATAAGCTGCACTGATGAGGCAGCACTGATGGGCACTGATAGGCTGCACTGATGAGGCTGCACTGATGATCACTGATAACCTGCACTGATGGACACTGATAAGCTGCACTGATAAGGCTGTACTGATGAGCACTGATATGCTGTACTGATGAGGCTGCACTGATGGGCACTGATAGGCCGCACTGATAAGCAGTGGACACTGTCCACTGCTTTACTGACACCGACCACTACCAAATATCTGTAGGAGGGCTTTTCACCATCCCTGCAAAGTTGTCAGTAATTTTTTTGTCTTATTTTCAATTTGATATGTATTATAGAAAACAAATAAAATGAACTCACATGTCAGGAAGAAACATAACTGCTGCCCCTTTAGGTGGGAAACACACAATACTTTTTTAATCTAATAAAGTAAGGTGCTATTATAACAGTAAACAACCTACTGTACATATATTCCCTATACAGTTATTACTATGTGGACTAATTTATAATCCACAAGAGCATATATGTGTGTCTGTTCCCAGGTGTTGTGGGGAAATTGGAATTTTAAAGTGCTATGGGTGCCATAAAACCTTAATTATCCCCACTAATATATAATGTCCAAATCCCTTATGACTACTTACAACTCCCAAACTAACTAATATGATTCTTAATAGTGATTAACATATGAATCCAAAACATTCAAAAGTTTAAAAAATATTATGTAAACATGCAAAATAATTATCAAAAAAATCCAAAATATGTCTCCAAACAATTATTAAATCCAGTTCATATTGCATCCAATATTCAGATATGTGACTGTCCACCATGTTTATTACTTATAAAAGTGCTTATCCTTTCATTATATCCAGTGCGCCACCACATGCAAACATATATTCTGCACTCACCAGGTCCTAAGGACCAATATCGCCTTATTGTTATAATTACTGTATATGGTAACAAACTCCTCCACTATTTATACCAGATCTTCTATAGAAGTGATCTCCCCATACGATTATTATAGTTCAAACATGAAAAGCAAATAACACCATAATCGTGCAACACAGTTTATTTTGTTAAAATTGATTAAAAAAACACTTGGCAGCTGTTGCTCTTACATTTAAAAGTGCCCCAACAGGCACCAGCTTGATGAATCCACACAATGCCTTAGGCATTCAAATTCCGGTGTTCCTACTGACTTGCACACCATCAACTCACAATGCTCTGGACCCCTTCTATCTATCCACTCTGCCGGCTCAATGCCCGAAAAATGTGCACTCTCATTGCTCGGTCGGTCAAATGGACTGGTCCGTGTGTGTTCCACCGCTACCGGAAATGGTATCCCTGGTTGTCCCAGGAATCAGACAGCAACCTGATCTCTATGCATTTTGCCTGTTTATTGACATCATCAGGAGAGTGCACGTTTTTCAGGCATTGGGCCAGCAGTGTGGATAGATAGAACGGGTCTGGAGCATTGTGAGTTGATGGTGTGCGGGTCAGTAGGTACATCAAAATTTGAGTGCCTAAGGCATTGTGTCAACTCATCAAGCTGGTGCCTGTTGGGGCACTTTTAAATGTAAGAGCAACAGCTGTTGAGTGTTTTTTAATCAATTTTAGCAAAATAAACTGTGTTGCACGATTATGGTGTTATTTGCTTTTCATGTTTGAACTATAATCATCATATGAGAAGATCACATGTATAGAAGATCTGGTATAAATAGTGGAGGAGTTTATTACCATATATATATAAATATAACAATAAGGCGATATTGGTCCCTAGGACCTGGGGACTCTCGTGAGTGCAGAATATATGTTTGCACGTGGTGGAGCACTGGATATAATGAAAAGATAAGCACTTATATAAATAATAAACATGGTGGACGGTCACATATCTGTTGGATGCAATATGAACTGGATTTAATAATTGTTTGGAGACATATTTTAGACTTTTTTGATAATTATTTTGCATGTTTACATAATCATTTTTAAACTTTTGAATGTTTTGGATTCATATATTAATCACTATTAAGAATAACAAGAATAATTAGTTAGTTTTGGAGTTGTAAGTAGTCATAATGGATTTGCACATTATATATTACAGTGGTGATGTGTATTATGTGTGATGTTGCATATCACAGAGACACGGTATTGTTGTAATATTGAAGTTTGTTGGGATTGCCATACATTAGAGGGTTCCACCATTATTGTGTTATTGATTAGTAAGGCAGCGCTGCACTTTTTTGTTTTTTTTTCTCATGTGGACATTTACATACGTCACATGTCAATGTACAACAGTATGGCCTGGCTCTATCTTTCTGTATTGAAATATCTCAAAGCTACAGCAGCAGGAGGAATATTTCTAATACTGAATTACATCAGAGTACAGTGTGTATAATATATTATTATGGGATGTGTGTACAGTTCAGTAATGATTACATAAAGCATGGAAGGGCAATATGTGTATCTCATGTTGGGTCCAGAGGGGGAGAGCGCAAACATGCTTTGCATTTATAAAACTGTAACCTATCCTGTTGTGTGTTACTGAGCAGTGGTGCTGGCTGGCTGCAGAATGAGGGGCATGATTTATGTTGAAGTGGGCTTGTTTACATTTACATGTACATGACTATCGTACCCTCCCACATTCATTGCAATTTGCAAAGCATGAAGAGAAATGTACAGGATGGGCCATTTATATGGATACACCTTAATAAAATGGGAATGGTTGGTGATATTAACTTCCTGTTTGTGGCACATTAGTATATGTGAGGGGGGAAACTTTTTAAGATGGGTGGTGACCATGGCGGCCATTTTGAAGTCGACCATTTTGAATCCAACTTTTGTTTTTTCAATAGGAAGAGGGTCATGTGACACATCAAACTTATTGGGAATTTCACAAGAAAAACAATGGTGTGTTTTTTTTTTTTTTTTTTTTTTTTTTTTTTTTAATATTTTTATTGTAGTTTGTGAATTACAGAGTAAGAAGATATAAGATAAAGATACAAGATATAAAATATTACTAGGGTATAGCACATCACATTGAAACAGTTGGTAGCGCATATATGAAAGTGAACATCTCTTGCATCACAACTTACAGGCTAATATCCTGTATAACTCTAGTGCCGATTTGGAGGGTAGCAGTGGGGACCCGCCTCAGGCGCCCCTGTTGGGCTCAAACTGCGCTCTGGTGTGAGGGTATCCCCACTCCTCCCCCCGTCGGCTGTACCTGAGAGAGATTATAAGATTCAGTCAGTAAACTCTGGGGTCTGTGACCCTAGTATACAGTCTGAGTGTTACTACTTTGCATAGTTTAAGTAGTATAGAGAAGAAGGGAGAGTAGGTAAGATTATAGTAGAGGGGAAAGGAAGGAGCGAGACAGGGAAGGACAGGTTCCAGAGCCGTGCTACAGTGTCGTGGTCTGTGAGGTATGTTTTGGGTTATGTATGTCAGAGGTAGGAGTCATACCATTGAGTCCAGGTGTCCCATTTGTTGGCCTCCCGCATTCGTTGGTCTTTGTGGGTAGTTAGCATAAGTTCATAGGTGTGGTGCATTTGAGTTAGATTGACAACTTCAGCAAGAGTTGGGATTGTGGGTTTTTTCCACAATCTGGTTATGGATAGTCTTGCTGCCATGAGGATGTGCATTGCTACTTTTTTAGTTGGAGACGGAAGTTATTCGGAATGGAGGTTTAGGATTGCGAGTTCGGGATTTGCAGTAACGCTGGTTTTAGTGATAGTCTCTAGTAGATTAAAAGTTTTTCCCCAAAATTCCCGAATTCCTGGGCAGTCCCACAGTATATGTTTAAGGGTTCCCTTTTGTCCACATCCTCTCCAGCATGTGGAAGAGAGATCATCCCCAAATTTGGAGATGAGAGCGGGGGTTATGTACCAGCGCTGGGTTATTTTGTGTGAGAGTTCCCATAGGGTCACACATGAGGTGGCTTTGTAGACCTCTTTGGACGCCAGCATCCATTGTTTAGTAGTGTAGGAGGATCCTAGATCTTATTCCCACTTAAGCATTGCACATGTTTTGGATGGGATATTTTTCTCTTTCAACACTGGGTATATTGCTGCTAGGCCCTTGTTTGAGTTGGAGGAATAGTTAAGGAAGGACCATATTTTTAGGGGGACTTGAGATCGGAGTTGTTGATTATGTTTGATGCAATGTGTCAATTGTAAAAATGTGAAGTAGTCCTGGGGTTGTAGGTTAAGTTCCGATTGGATTTGTTTAAATGGTTTAGGAGAGTCTGCTGTGTATAGGGTGCTTATTTTGGCATTGTTCCCTTTTATCCAGGTTGAGAGTCTAATGTTGGGGACTAGTAGTTTAACTATAGCTAATGGTGGGTTCAGTGGGACGGTAGGAGTCTCTGACCATTTGGATTTGATCAGTTTGGTCCATGTTTTGTGGGTTGCTATAATCGTGGGTGAGTAAGATGTAAGGGGGCGGATTAGTGATTGGCCACTCAATAGCCAGAGTTTCATATCTGTTTGTTTGGCTTCTGCCTGTTCTATTTCACTCCAGAGTTTGGATGGAGCTGGAAGAAACCATTCCCTAGTTTGGGCCAGTATGTTTGCTTCGTAGTAATCTTTTAAGTCTGGAACAGAGACTCCTCCTGCTGTTTTGTGTTTGGTCAGGGTAGCTAGTGCGCATCTTGGCCTCTTATGTTTCCATAAATATCTGGTTAGAGCCATTTGTAACGTATTAATGTAGGAGTAAGGTATAGGGATAGGTAGTGTTCTAAATAAATATAGCAATTTAGGTAGCGTCATCATTTTGAAGGCTGCTAAACGACCCGCCCAGGAGAGTTCAAATTTGTCCCTTTGTGTAAGTCTGACAGGAATTGAACTTTGAAAGGGGGAAAGTTGGATTGGAATAGGTTTTTGGTGTTGTCGATTAGGGTTATACCGAGATATGGTATGCCTTGGTCACGCCATTGATACGGGAAAAGTTTGGTCAGTTTCATTTTGGTTTCTTTATCCACTTTTAGGTTCAATATTACAGATTTGGTTTCAGTAACTTTATAGTAGGAGATCTTACCATATTCTGTTAGTGTAGATTGTACCACTGGAAGAGAGGTTATGGGATTTGTGAGTATGAGAATCACATCGTCCGCAAACAAGCTAATACGATGATCTGTATCGCCTAGTTTTATTCCTGTAATTTCTGGGTCTGAGCGTATTCATTCTGCGAGGGGTTCTATTATTAGATTGAAGATAAGAGGAGAGAGGAGGCAGCCCTGTCTCGTACCATTTGTAATTTGGAATGATTGGGATAGCATTTCATTGGTATAGACCTGGGCTGATGGACACTTATGTAGGGCAAGAATAGCATTTAGGATAGGTCCTCTGAAACCAAATTTATCTAGCGTGGCTCGGAGGTATCCCCAATGAACTCTGTCGAACGCCTTCTCTACATCTAATGATAGAAGCAGAGAACGCGTCCCCCTGCGTTCTGATGCATGGATAATGTTAATTAGGCGTCTGGTAGCATCTGCCGCTTGTCTGTCTCTAGTGAATCCCGCTTGATCTCTGTGTATTAACATTGGCATGTACTTCATCAGTCTAGTCGCTATAGCCTTGGCATAGATTTTTATGTCCACATTCAATAAGGAGATAGGACGAAAGTCCTGGGGGGAATCAGGATCTTTACCAGGTTTGGAGATGGTTACTACTAGAGCTTTCAGCATTTCTGGGGGAAAAGAAGAGGAGGAGGCAGCTTCATTGAACACTTGGGATAAGTGAGTGGATAGGGTAGTTTTGAGGAGTTTGTAATACTCCCCAGTAAGCCCATCCGGGCCTGGTGATTTGCCTATTGGAAGGGATTCAATAATTGAAGACACTTCTTGGGGGGTGAAGGGGGCGTTTAGTTCTTCTAGTTGTGTTTGTGTCAATGAAGGGAGTTTTATCCCTTGGAGGAACTGGTTGATAGTTGCAGGTGATGGATGGACTGCTGAAGGGTCCTCTCTTATATTATATAGGGAGCTATAGTAGCTGCTGAACGCGTTGGCTATCTCTTGGGGGTCTATACATTTTTTGTTGGAGGTGGGGTGGAATAGATTGGGTGTCTTAGCTTTATCATGTTGTCCTTTAATACGACGGGCCATAGCTTTGCCAGCTTTATTGCTGGTCGAGTAGTGGTGAACTCTGGTCATGTGTAATTGTTTTTCATAAGTAGCTAGTAAGACTTCTCTAAGTTCTTGTCGTAGATTTATGAGTTTGTTTCTTACGGTGGGTGAGGGGGAGAGTTGGTTTTGGTTATCCATCTCTTTGATTTCCCTTGTTAAGTTATCTATCTGCTGAGTCCTCCTCTTTTTTGCCTGCGCCCCCATTTGTATGAGGATACCCCTACTAAAAGATTTATGAGCATTCCAGAGGGTCACCGAGCGGGGTACCGAGCCTAGATTAATGTGAAAGAATTTGTCTAATTGGTTTTGTAAGGAGGTAGCATAGATGGGGGACTTTAGGATTTGAGCATTAGCTCTCCATAGTTTCTGTGGGGTTGGAGAGTTGAGGGTAGTTATAGTGATAGATATAGGGGCATGGTCAGACCATGTAATCGGCTCAATATCCGACCCGGAGACCCTCCCAAGCATCCACTTATCTGTCAAAAAACAGTCTATGCGTAAATAAGTATTGTGGACATGTGAGTGAAAAGTATATTCTCTCAGTCCCGGGTGATGACATCTCCATATGTCATAGAGGTCGTTGTCGTTGAGAAATTTGGCAAAGTTTGGGCCTGGTCTTGATTTGGGATTGGTTGAGTCCATTTTTTGGTCTTGTATCATGTTGAAGTCTCCACACCAAATCAAGTTGCCTTTTTGTATTGAACGGATTTTCTTCAGTCTTATTGAGGAAGTGGATCTGGCGCATATTAGGCGCATAGGTTGACGCAAGAGTCACCGGGGTATTGTCAATGGCACAAATTAGTATAAGGTACCTTCCATTGATGTCTGCCACTTGTTCTATTAGTTGAAAGTTTACTGAGGCATGTATTGCAATGAGGATACCACGCTTTTTGTGGTGACCCGATGCCATGAATGCGTGGGGAAAATCTCGGTGTGAGCATTTGGGGGTGGCATCTATTTTGAAGTGGGTCTCCTGGGCACACAGAATTTGGCAGTGTTTGGCTTTGGCTGTTTGCCAGAGTGCGGCTCTCTTGGCCGGATGATTCAGGCCATGGGCATTTACTGACAATATTTTAATGGCCATTATGGGTTAGGTGTTATATATGTTGAAGTACTCACAGGTCGTTGGCTCCATTCAGTTAGATGGGGTTGAGTGTTCTGTTGGTGTTGTAGTCCCAGTTTCGGGGTTGCTTTCGGGGATCCATGATGGTCTCTCTGAACTGATTCTCTGGATTGTCTCTTGTCCAGTCCTGTTCAATGGCGAAGCTGAGCGGGGAAGAGAGAAGAGGGGGGGGGGGAACGAAGAGCAGAAGGAAAAGAACATTTTCAAGTGAACTGGTACTGCAACTGCAGCAACTGTGAATATATATTCCCGTAGGTTAGCTCTTATTGGGGAAAACAGTTCCAAATCATAGGAGTGGCTGCAGAATATGAGTTTCGATAAGGAGGTGCAAATCTCTGATGTAGGTGATGCATTTAGGTTTGGTGGGCCTTTTAAGTGCGGACGACTTGCCATTGCGGTATTCATTTACTAGGCGGTTGTTTTGTGTCCGGCGAGGTAGGGGTTCTGGTATGATGTCCCAGGCTTGCAATAGGTGTAATCCCTTTTCTAGAGAGGGTACTGTGAAGGATTCTCCATTTTTTTCTATGAGTAATGTAGCAGGCTGCTTCCATTTGTATGTGACTTTGTGGTTGCGGAGGGCCTTGGTAATGGTTGATAGCTGCCTTCTCGTGTCTAGGGTGTGTTTGGACAGATCCGCGTAGATTTGTATTGCAGAGTATGGGCTTGGTGGGGTTCCCATTGCTCTGGTTTTGTATAGAATTTGCTCTTTGGTGTGGTAGAAGTGTACTCGTAAGAGCACATCTCGGGGTACTGCCTGCGGGAGAAATGAGGGTTTAGGTACCCTGTGGATAAGATCTATTGTGAGTTCAATAGGTGGCGTTTCAGGTAGTATGGCAGAGAAGAGCTCAGTGGCGTATTTCTTCAGGTCGTTTGGCATGACCGACTCTGAGATCCCCCTCAATTTGAGGTTGTTCCTCCTCGAGCGGTCTTCCAGGTCGGCCATCTTTGATTTCATCCATTCTCGCTCTTTTAAGTTGTTCTCATGTGCCTCAACTAGATCGTTAATGGTTGTTGTCATGTCTCCCATGGCCTCTTCAATGTTGTCTATGCGGTTCCCCATTGTGTGGATTTCAGTTGTAATTTGTTTGGCCAGCGATAAAATGTAATTTTGGATCGCAGTATGCACTGACAGTAACATGTCTTTAAGTTGAGTATCCAGCACAGGCTGGTTTGTGGTAGGGATGGCAGCCATAGGTGATGTAGCCACCTATGGTAGTGTGAGGGGAGTCGTGCGGCCTACCCCCTGTGTTTGGGCGATGTGGTTGAGTTCTTGCCTGGTTTTGGCCGGGCTACAACAGGTGGGGCTGTGGATGTCCTCTCTAGGGGGAGATTGTGAGCCAATCACCGCACCCTCCACTTCGAAAAGATCGTCTGGCAGGTCTGTGTAGTGCAAGCGTTCGTGGGCCTCGCAGCCGGCGCCATCTTGCCTTTCGTTCCGGTCCTCTGTGGAAAATACGTCGTTAGTTTCCTCGGCGCCCACTCGTCCTTTCTCTTTCTGGAGTGGACCACCATGTTGGGGTGATGTCCCCGTTCGTCTGGGGATGACATAGCGAGATTTGCTGTGTGGAAGTCACTAGATTAGCCGCCGCTGCTCTGGAGCTCTCTCCTCACACGTCCATACAGAACGCGCGCTGGCCACACCCCCCGGTGTGCTTGGTTTTAACGTAACTTTATTCTTTCATGAGTTATTTACAAGTTTCTGACCACTTATAAAATGTGTTCAATGTGCTGCCCATTGTGTTGGATTGTCAATGCAACCCTCTTCTCCCACTCTTCACACACTGATAACAACACCGCAGGAGAAATGCTAGCACAGGCTTCCAGTATTCGTAGTTTCAGGTGCTGCACATCTCGTATCTTCACAGCATAGACAATTGCCTTCAGATGACCCCAAAGATAAAAGTCTAAGGGGCTCAGATAGGAAGACCTTGGGGGCCATTCAACTGGCCCACGACGACCAATCCACTTTCCAGGAAACTGTTCATCTAGGAATGCTCGGACTTGACACCCATAATGTGGTGGTGCACCATCTTGCTGGAACTATGATGTCGGTGATAGGGAATTGCTGGCCATCAAGTTGGCTTTGGAGGAATGGCGGTACCTCCTGGAAGGAGCAGCTCACCCGGTATTGGTTTTTACTGACCATAAAAAACATAAAAAAACCATATGCTGTGAAGATACGAGATGTGCAGCACCTGAAACTACGGATACTGGAAGCCTGTGCTAGCATTTCTCCTGCGGTGTTGCTATCAGTGTGTGAAGAGTGGGAGAAGAGGGTTTCATTGACAATCCAACACAATGGGCAGCACATTGAACACATTTTATAAGTGGTCAGAAACTTGTAAATAACTCATGAAAGAATAAAGTTACGTTAAAACCAAGCACACCATTGTTTTTCTTGTGAAATTCCCAATAAGTTTGATGTGAAGTTGGATTAAAAATGGCCGACTTCAAAATGGCCGCCATGGTCACCACCCATCTTGAAAAGTTTCCCCCCTCACATATACTAATGTGCCACAAACAGGAAGTTAATATCACCAACCATTCCCATTTTATTAAGGTGTATCCATATAAATGGCCCACCCTGTAGTTTGATGATAGTGTAAAGAGAGGAGAGAGGATATGATGCAATCACTGTTCTCTACAGCTCCTCCTTGGCAGAATACATGAATTACAGAGCTGACTTCCTGGAAATTAAATTAGACTTTTCTCTTCAATGGTAAGGAATTTCACAAATGTAATAACCGTTTAGTGCTTTCTGTAGGGTGTGTACTAATGAGGGATTTTTTGTAGATCCAGGAGTTCTGCTTTAAAGCAATATATACTCCTAAATAAAGTCAGAGAGCCTATACTGTATAACTGAAATGTCTGCCATAAATAAGAGTATATATTATATTTATATTTTAAACTTGTTCCCAATGCAAAAATGGAACACACCACACAAGCACTAAGAAACATATACCTATCATGTAGTTTTCTAATATCTCATAAAAAATGAATACTCACCAATAGGTATTATGAAAAGTAAGCAGACTTGTAAGTATCCTGGATATCTGTTCTAATTAAAATTTAAATTGAAAGCTGGGTTCTAATGAAGAGAAGCTTAGTTTTGGGTCTAATGGGAACAACCTAGAGATGACTTGAAAACTAGTCACAGAAGGACAGCCAACTCACAAGGGTATGCATATTAACAGATGTACAGTTGTTCCAATATTTGAAATGACATAGAATGTTTCCTGGAAAACAATTTATATTTACAAAGTCTTTATGAACAATCAACTGTGTGTTGGAAAGCATTATTTTGTGTCCAAATCCAAAACTGTGATCGGACACTATTGTATTTATTTATTTTTTCTCAATCAAAGGTTTTTATTGAGATTCAACAATCAAAATAAAGTTATGTGTACATATAATATCAGTGAATTCTTACAATATTAGAATAGTGTATATGCAAAATGTATGTATGGATTTAGTTAATATCCTATATATACGGAAGAACAGAAAACAAAAGGAAATAAAAATACAAAATGAATTTCTATTTAGAATAGTATTTAACAAATATATAATAGTAAAGTGGAAAAGGGGGTAAGGTTGGGGAAGAATAGAGGGTGGGGGGGGGGATAAGGGGGAGAATGATATGGCCTAAAGTTATTCTTTAAAGGTATGATATTGATTTGACGGAAGATCAATCGTTGTTAACAGTTACAGATGAAAATTTTTACATAGTCGCTTTAGTATATTCCTCAGATATCTGTGAAGGACCACCAGGCTTTCCACATTTTGTGGAATTTGGTAGAAGATTATTTTTTCATAACAATAATTTCCTCCATTTTGTATATTGTATTAACTTTTGAGAACCAGTCCTTGACTGTTGGTACGTGTGTGGATTTCCAGTGCAATAGAATAAGAGCCTTTGCTGCATTTAAAATATGTCTGGAGAGAGAACTCTTATATTTTCCAAGAGGAAATGGGTTAATGTGTGGTAGGCAAGCTGCAGCATTTCAAGTCAGTTTAGTTTCATTAAAATGTGTAATCCACTGTATGATTTGTTGCCAATAATCAAGGACCGGTGGACATAACCACCACATGTGCAAAAAGGTACCTTCATCAGATTTACATCTCCAGCATATACCTGTATTTGAATTAGAGAGGGTCCATCTCCTGGATTTTTGTGGTGGGATGTACCATTGGTTAAGCAATTTAAATTATAAAAAAATTCTTGCAATTTGGTGCGGAGAGAGCATTTATGTGCAAGGATACAGGCTTTTTTTTACCATTGGGCTTCTGTAATTTCTGTACCAAGTTCATGCTCCCAAGCTTTCCTATATTTATTGATGCCTTTGTTTAAAATTATGGCTATCCAAAGGTTGCATTGTACCATTTTATACCTGGTTGAGATTAAGCTTATATTCTCCTTATAAAGCTGCTATTATTCTATCCTGTATACTCATTCCAATGCAGTGAAGCTGAGTCTATAAAAGCAATAGTGAAGTATACTTGTTTATTTATACCTACAGGTAAGCCTATAGTAAGGCTTACCTGTAGGTACAGTAAATATCTCCTAAACATGCACCATTTAGGGGATATTTACTTTAGCAGCAGCTGGTAACATCACTAGGATATACGCACTGTCCTCCCAATGGATGATATGCCATCCATTGAGAGTGCTGTGCCAAGGTCCGCGAACCCGGAAGGAAGACTTTGTGACAATAGAAGTGATATCAGCGGTGAAAGTGTGCCACTGAAGGGCTTTCTTTTAAAATGTGCTAGTATGAATTTTTTTTTTTTTTTGCAGTTTACTACTGCTGTAAGCTTCATTATGATAAATTCAATTTGAGGAACCTTGAAAACTTGGTAACTTTTATATAGAGTGTTATTTAAAGCCTAACTCTAAGCTAAAATTGTGTAGCCCTTTTAAAAATTTAGATTTCCTACCTTCAGTCAATTTTATCTTATTATTGCATCCAATGCTACAGGTATTGAGAATTCATTTAACAAATAACACATAAGTTGCTCTGAAGCCTTGGTTTTCTGTGTGTAAGTCTAGTGGTGCTATTTCTCCTGTCCTAGGCCACTGGTCACTGGTAACATCCCTACTGTAGATCTTTATGTATGCAATGTAATTACGTCACCGCTGGCTGACACAGGGATAATATATAGTCTCCTGTAATCACCCATAATCACGCCCACAGGCCTTTGTTTAATAATTTCAGAGCTTCCATCAAGGAGTACAGTGAGCAGCACAGAAGTGTCATTACCAAATCTCACTCCAAATCTCCTGAGACTAGAAGTCTGAAAAAGCAGTACCTTAAATCTCAACTCATATATACAGTATAGATATGAGACTGTAGACAGAGAATTGCCTAGCCACTTTAAGACCGAGCCTCATTTTGGAGTTTGGAGGTTATCAGCTAAAAACTGTTTTTTTTGCTATAAAATTACTTAGAACCCCCAAACATTATATATTTTTTTTTCTAAGACCCTAGAGAATAAAATGGCGGCCATTGCAAAACTTTATGTCACACCGTATTTGCGCAGCGGTCTTAAAAGCGCGATTTTTTTTGAAAAAATTCAGTTTTTTGAGTTAAAAAATAAGACAACAGTAAAGTTAGGTCAATTTTTTTTCATATTGTGAAAGATAATGTTACGCCGAGTAAAATGATACCCAACATGTCATGCTTCAAAATTGCGTCCGCTCGCGGAATGGCGACAAACTTTGCAACATAAAAATCTCCATTGGCGACGTTTAAAAAATTCTACAGGTTAGCATTTTTGCGTTACAGAGGAGGTCTAGGGCTAGAATTATTGCTCTCGCTCTAACGATCGCGGCGATACCTCACATGTGTGGTTTGTACCCACTAATGTCCTCTGATATATAATAGGGACACAGTCGGTCGCCA
>BLSH010411295.1:41387-80163 GCA_018402905.1 Glandirana rugosa | reverse complement strand
CAAATTCCCCCAACAATCTGATCGTAGAGCACGATCGTAGCGATCGTTGTTCTATGCAGAGCTTGATCTGCAACTCAAAGCAGCGGTATGTGAAATCTCTAATTTCTGCTATCTGTCCTCAGAGCAACAGCACAGACAGCAGTAGTAAAGTAATCTATCTCAGGATGCAGGATCAGGTCTTAAAATGGCTAAAATCTGTCCCTCACGCCGTCAGCTACCTTTCCCTATACTAACCCAAGGAGCATGTGACTGCAGCACTGTGACTCCAGCTTATAAAGAGGCTGGGTCACATGATGCACCGGCCAATCACAGCCATGCCATTAGTAGGCATGGCTGTGATGGCTTCTAAGGGCAAACCAGTGAAACGCTTGTTGATTGGCTGCCCTGCAGCTTCTCAACACGTGGAGTAAAATAGCAGAACCCCGGACCGAACCCGAACGATTTTTGAAATGTCCGGGTCCGGGTCCGTGCCACGGACACCCAAAAGTTCGGTACGGACCCGAACGTTACAGTCCGGGTTCGCTCAACACTATTTACAACCACTTTAAGATATTTGTATGACTCAGAGGTTACGTTAGTCTCCTATTATGCACCTAACAAAAATCCACACCCTTTATCCTCCCATCTTTTCCAGGTAGTAGAATCTCACAGAAAAATTATGTTACTACTATGAGGGGATTCTAATTAGGTCTTTTACTTTTACTTGGACAAGTTCCGTTTCTCTGTCTCAGCTAACCCTTCCAAATGAAAAAAAGTTTATTGCCAATATACTATGTATTTCTAGCTTTATAATGTCTTTTCTAGAATTGATTATATCATGAACACAGTCTGATCAGCTCCTGAGCTACTCTCATCCATTACATCCATGACACCACTACCATGGACATATCATAGCACTGTGATCATGTCACTAGTTTTTCTAAATTATAAGACCCGACTCGGCGCATATTTGAGGCCCTGTTAGCACATCCTGCCCACTGTGTGGACATACAATTAGCCATTAAAGAATATCTTACCTTGCCTGAGGTTATCTCGGTTGCACTCCAGGAGGCACACAAGCCGGTAATCCACAGCTCTTGTGTCAAAATGGCCTTTCAACTTAAGAAAGAACAACGTCTCCTTCATCAGAAACTTTGATACTGATTTCCATACTCTTTATGCCACATTCAAAGTCAACCCTACCATGCTCACATAGAAATCTATCTGTTCCTGAAATAGTCAGCCAAAAAATTGCTCTGCAGATCAAAACACAACTTTTTCATTAAAGCTAATAAACTGGATACTTTCTTGAACTTTACCCTCAAGAAAGTGATCATACTGCCAAACCCATTAGTCTTAAGCTTTTTAGGGATGTTTATACAAGTAATCCTCTAAAAATACTCCAGGAGTTCCATAAACATCTCTCGCAATTATATTCCACAGAAGAGATCTTTGACCACACCCAAGCCAATTTACTCTTTGCACAAATCTCTGAACACACTCAATAGAACAACATGATCTCCTTGAATACCCTATCGCTTCAGAAGAGGTGTTCCATGCTATCAAATCTGTTAAAGTGGTTGTAAGCTCAAAAAAAAAACAAATGTAAAATGACCAGTTTAGGCAGTATAGTATGCGAGCACAACTCACTTGTCCTTAGTCTGCCTGTAAAAAGAGAAGTCTCTCAGCTAAAATCCTTCCCACTGTGTTTATGAAAAAAATCCAGACACCAACAGGAAAAATTGTGTCGCCATGCCCCCTCACTAAGCCATGCTATCTACTGTGTGTACAGGTTGGAGGAGAGTCAGTGATGTAACAACTCCTCCTCCCAAGCTCCGGCCCATGGACATGGCAACGGACTGAAGACATTCACAGGGCTGTGACAGGCTCTCGGATCCACAAAATAAGGTACAGATATTGAGATTTTGATTGTGATGAGCCAGATCATATTGCAGTGCATGTCTTTTAAAATTTATGTAGATGGGGTTTAAAACTACTTTAAGACAAATAAGCGTCCCTGTCCGGACAGACTGTCAGCAATGTATTATTAAAAATATGCTGATATCCTAGTCCCTCTTTTAATCAATTCCTTCAACTCTTTACTTAATTTACACCCCTTCTGATCAGAAACCCTCACCGCCTTGAAGCGGTTGACTGTGACACTAATTCAGTTACAAAGCATTCTCTTACCCTTTGAGATAACCTTAATTTGCACTGTGGCCTTCTCTTCCAAAATGTACTACTATTCCATTAATATCTTTCCTCAAAAACCTGTCATTTTATTTGGCATGGGCCTCCCTCTTGTCATTTCAAGTTTGGACAGCAGCAAGATTGATTAGAACTAGAGTTGAGCGAACCCGGACTGTAAAGTTCGGGTTCGTACTGGACTTTGGGGTGTCCGTGCCCCGAACCCGGACATTTGAAAAAATGTTCAGGTTCGGTATTTGGGTATTTTTCACGCCTTTTCTATAGCTGCAGGGCAGCCAATCAACAAGCGTTTCACTCGTTTGCCCTTAGAAGCCATCACAGCCATGCCTACTAATGGCATGACTGTGATTGGCCAGTGCATCATGTGACCCAGACTATTTTTGATGCCTGTTGAATAGCTGCAGGGCAGCCAATCAACAAGCGTTTCACTCATTTGCCCTTAGAAGCCATCACAGCCATGCCTACTATTGGCATGGCTGTGATTGGCCAGTGCATCATGTGACCCAGCCTCTATATGAGCTGGAGTCACGTATGCCGCGTGTCACATCACCTCAGGCTAGTGTAGGGAGAACATGCTGCCGGCGCTGTGAGAGATAGATTACTGATATAATATGATCTCATCCTGCATTACAGACATATTCCTGGTGGTGTTGTGAGGCGAAAGCTTAGCATTCTAAAACCATCTGATACTGGACTAGGTACAGTTTACTAGCGCTGTGAGGGATAGATTAGCG
This sequence comes from Glandirana rugosa, assembly GCA_018402905.1. NCBI lineage: Eukaryota > Metazoa > Chordata > Amphibia > Anura > Ranidae > Glandirana > Glandirana rugosa. The sequence goes on along the minus strand of BLSH010411295.1, from coordinate 77,242 downwards.
ATCTAATATCATCTCATCCTGCATTACAGATAGGTTCCTGGCGGTGCTGTGAGGGGAAGCTTAGCATTCTAAAACTATCTGATATTGGACTAGGTAGAGTTTACTAGTGCTGTGAAGGATAGATTATTGATCTAATATCATCTCATCCTGCATTACAGACAGGTTCCTGCTGGTGCTGTGAGGCGAAAGATTAGCATTCTAAAACCATTTGATACTGGACAAGGTACAGTTTACTGGTGCTGTGAGGGACAGATTATTGTTCTAAAATCATCTCATAGCGCTATAGGGAGAGGTTCCTGTTGCTCCTGTGAGTTACAGATTATTTTTCTAAAATCATATCATAGTGCTATAGGGAGAGGTTCCTGCTGCACCTGTGAGGGACAGATTATTGTTCTATAATCATCTCATAGCGCTATAGGGAGAGGTTCCTGCTGCTCCTGTGAGGGACAGATTATTGTTCTAAAATCATTTCATAGTGCTATAGGGAGAGGTTCCTGCTGCTCCTGTGAGGGACAGATTATTGTTTTAATATCATCTCATACTGCTTGAGGGAGAGGTTCCTGCTGCTGGTGTGAAGGACAGATTATTGTTCTAAAATAATCTCATAGTGCTATAGGGAGAGGTTCCTGCTGCTGGTGTGAGGGACAGATTATTGTTCTAAAATCATCTCATAATGCTATAGGGAGAGGTTCCTGCTGCTCCTGTGAGAAAATCATCTCATAGGGATATAGGGAGAAGTTCCTGCTGCTCCTGTGAGGGACAGATTATTGTTCTAAAATCATCTCATAGTGCTAGAGGGAGAGGTTCCTGTTGCTCCTGTGAGGGACAAATTATTGTTCTAAAATCATCTCATACTGCTAGAGGGAGAGGTTCCTGCTGCTCCTGAGGGACAGATTATTGTTCTAAAATCATCTCATACTGCAAGAGGGAGAGGTTCCTGCTGCTCCTGTGAGGGACAGATTATTGTTCTAAAATAATCTCATCATAGTGCTATAGGGAGAGGTTCCTGCTGCTCCTGTGAGGGACAGATTATTGTTCTAAAATCATCTCCTACTGCTACAGGGAGAGGTTCCTGCTGCACCAGTGAGGGACAGATTATTGTTCTAAAATCTTCTCATAGTGCTAGAGGGAGAGGTCCCTGCTGCTCCTGTGAGGGACAGATTATTGTTCTAAAATCATCTCATACTGCTAGAGGGAGAGGTTCCTGCTGCTCCTGTGAGGGACAAATTATTGTTCAAAAATCATCTCATAGTGATATAGGGAGAGGTTCCTGCTGCTCCTGTGAGGGACAGATTATTGTTCTAAAATAATCTCATAGTGCTAGAGGGAGAGGTTCCTGCTTCTCCTGTGAGGGACAGATTATTGTTCTAAAATCATCTCATACTGCTAGAGGGAGAGGTTCCTGCTGCTCCTGTGAGGGACAGATTATTGTTCTAAAATCATCTCATAGTGCTAGAGGGAGAGGTTCCTGCTGCTCCTGCGAGGGACAGATTATTGTTCTAAAATCATCTCATACTGCTAAAGGGAGAGGTTCCTGCTGCTCCTGAGGGACAGATTATTGTTCTAAAATCATCTCATACTGCTAAAGGGAGAGGTTCCTGCTGCTCCTGTGAGGGACAGATTATTGTTCTAAAATCATCTCATACTTCTAGAGGGAGAGGTTCCTGCTGCTCCTGTGAGGGACGGATTATTGTTCTAAAATCTTCTCATAGTTTAAGAGGGAGAGGTTCCTGCTGCTCCTGTGAGGGACAGATTATTGTTCTAAAATCATATCATACTGCTAGAGGGAGAAGTTCCTGCTGCTGGTGTGAGCTGTGCATTTCTTGCACAAAAATAAAAAGTGCTTCTACGTTGCTGTTTTCCCCAAAAAAAAGAAGAAGAATTTATTCTTCTTTATTTTTTTGTATTAATAAATAGTGCTACATAGTACATTTGCGTCCAAAATGAGGAGAGCGTCAAATAAGGGACGTGGCCGTGGTGCTGCTGGTGTTGGTGAAGTTCCTGTTGTAAGGAGAGGACGTGGTCAATTTGTGCCAGCTACACACACAAGTGAAACACCTGCCTCAGGTGCGAGTAACCGACAGAACTTTCAATGTTATATGGTAGGCCCGAATGCCGCTCAACGAATGGTGAGGCCAGAACAAGTACAGGTGATTGTAGATTGGGTGGCTGACAATGCCTCCAGCTCCTTCACATTATCTCCCATTTCCCTTGATGAAAGCTCAGAGTTGGCCCCTGAACCCCATGGCCATCTGTCTTTCACCTGAGCTCCTTGTAAATCAGCCAAGCAGTCTGAGCCCCAAGTTATGCAGTAGTCTCTTATGTTTTTTGATGACTCTCCTGGTGTGCTTTCCGTGGGCCATCCACATAGCCCTGCCCCAGAAGTGGAAGACATTGAGTGCACCGATGCCCAACCACTTCTGTTGCAGGATGAGGACATGGAAACAACAGCGCAGCACGTCTCTGATGATGACGAAACACAGGTGCCAACTGCTGCGGCTTTCTACAGTGTGCAGACTGACAAGGAGGGCAGTGGTGAAGGGTGGGTGGAAGATGACTTGGAGGGGGATGATGAGGTCCTAGACCCCACATGGAATAAAGGTCATGCGAGTGACATGTGCAGTTTGGAGGAAGAGGTGGTGGTCGCACAGAGGCACCAGCACAGCAAAAGAGGAAGCAGGTTGCAAAAGTGGAGCGACCGTCCCCTAGACAGTACGCCTTCTACTTCCCACCGCACCCAGGGACCTAGCACACCAAAGGCAGCTCAAAGGCATTTCCCAGCGTGGCAGTTCTTCAGACAATGTGCTGACAACAAGATACAAGTGGTTTGCACACTGTGCAATGAGAGCCTGAAGCGAAAAATAAATGTTCTAAACCTGAGCACAACCTGCATGAACAGGCATCTACATGCAAAGTACGAGCTGCAGTGGAATAAGCACCTCAAAATCCAAGAAAGGTCTCGGCCTCCTCCTGCTTCCTCTTCTGCTGCTGCCTCGGCCTCTTCCTCCACCTCTACAGTGCCAGTGTCACCTGCCACCCAGCAAACAGACCATGTGACAGCTACGCCACCATGTCCGCCACCATCCCCAAGCATTTCCACACGGTCCCATGGTAGCTTACAGCTCTCCATCTCCCAAACACTGGAGAGAAAAAGGAAGTACCCCCCTATCCACCCGCGATCCCTGGCCCTGAATGCCAGCATTTCAAAATTCCTGGCCTTGGAAATGCTGTCATTCCGTCTGGTGGACACGGACAGTTTTAAAAACCTGATGGCGGTGGCTGTCCCACAGTACGTGGTTCCCAGCCACCACTACTTTTCCAGGCGAGCCATCCCTGGAAATCAAGTGCGCACTGCACAACGCCATCTGTGGCAAGGTCCACATAACCACTAATACGTGGACTAGTAAGCATGGGCAGGGACACTATATCTCGCTAACTGCACACTGGGCAAATGTAGTGGCAGGTGGGCCTGACGCATGTCCTTCCACCACCGAGGATTGCAGGGCATTTCTCTTTGCCTCCTGTTGCCTCCTCCTCCTACTGCGCTTCCTCCTCCTCTACCAACTCCTCATCCGCTCAGCTTAACACCTTCACCACCAACTTCAGCACAACCAGGGGGAAACGACAGCAGGCTGTTTTAAAACTGATATGTTTGGGGGATAAACCCCACACTGCGCAGCAGCTGTGGACTGGCATTGAACAACAGACCGATGAGTGGCTGTTGCCACTGGGCCTCAAACCCGACCTGGTTGTGTGCGATTATGGGCGAAATCTCGTAGCAGCTCTGGGCCTAGCCGGGTTGACGCACAACTCTTGCCTGGCGCATGTGCTCAATTTGGTGATGCAAAAATTTCTAAAAAACTACCCGGATATGTCAGAGTTGCTGCAGAAAGTGCAAGCCGTCTGTGCACTTTCGGCGTTCTCACCCTGCTGCTGCTCGCCTGTCTGCGCTGCAGCGGAACTTCAGCCTTCCCACTCACCACCTCCTATGCGACGTGCTCACAAGGGGGAACTCCAGCTTGCACATGCTGGAGAGACTGTGCGAGCAGCAGCAGGCAATAGCGGAGTTTCAGCTGCAACACGCACGGGTCGGTCGCTCTGCGGAACAGCACCACTTCACCACCAATGAGTGGGCCTCCATGCGAGACCTGTGTACCATATTGCGGTGTTTCAAGTACTTCACCAACATGGCCAGTGCCGATGACGCTGTTCTCAGCGTTACTATCCCACTTCTATGTCTCCTTGAAAAAACACTTGGGGCGATGATAGAAGAGGATGTGGCACAGGAGGAAGAGGAGGAGGAAGAAGGGTCATTTCCACTTTTATCAGGCCAGTCATTCACAAGTGGTTTGGGGGGTGGGTTCCTGCACCAGTATAGGCCAGGTAAAACATTTTCAAGCCAGGGCACAGTTCTGGAGGATGAGGAGGACAAGGATGATGAGGAGGAGGAACCGTGTTCACAGCAGGGTGGCACCCAACGCTGCTCCTGGTCATCACTGGAGCGTGGCTGGGGGGATATGGAGGACACAGATGATACACCTCCCACAGAGGACAGCTTGTCTTTGCCTCTGGGCAGCCTGGCACACATGAGCGACTACATGCTGCAGTGCCTTCTCAATGACAGCCGAGTTGCCCACATTGTAACTTGTGCTGATTACTGGGTGGCCACCCTGCTGGATCCCCATTACAAGGACAATGTGCCGTCCTTTATTCCCTCACTAGAGCGTGATCGGAAGATGCGCAACTACCAGCGCATGCTGGTAGATGCACTACTGAGGGCATTCCCAAATGGCACAGGGGGCTCAGCGGAAGCACAAGGCAAAGGCAAAGGAGGAGGAAGAGGTCACCAATGCAGCTGTGGCACCGCCAGCACCTCAGAAGGCAGGCTTAGCATGGCCGAAATGTGGAAAAGCTTTGTCAGCAGCACGCCACAACAAACAGCACCACCAGCTGATAGGCAACGTCTTAGCAGGAGGCAGCGTTTCAGCAACATGGTGGAACAGTATGTGTGCACACCCCTACACGTACTGACTGATGGGTCTGCCCCATTCAACTTCTGGGTCTCCAAATTGGGCACATGGCCTGAGCTTGCCCTTTATGCCATGGAGGTACTGGCCTGCCCTGCAGCCAGTGTATTGTCTGAACGTGTGTTTAGCATGGCAGGGGGCGTTATCACAGACAAACACAGCCGCCTGTGCACAGCCAACGTGGACAAGCTAACGTTTATTAAAATGAACCAGGCATGGATTCCACAAGACTTGTCTGTACCTTGTGCAGAATAGACATTTAGACCGGCCTCACTCAGCCATTGGTATACTTGTTTTTTTTTTAATATGTCTGAAATTTTTGGGGGCTACCCCAATTAGAAAAAAACCAAACAAACAAAAAACAGTATTGGCTACCTCCTCCTCCTCCTCCACTGCCACTTCCACCTACACCACCATGGTCACGGCCTACTCAACCTCCTACTCCACATCCACCTCCTCCTCCATTTATTTTTTTATGTGATTTTAAGTTATTTCCCTATCCACATGTGTTTGCAGGGCACTTGTCCTACTCTTACCCCCATTTGCTTCCTTTTACAGCCCTCTAGCCCTTTCCAAGTCTTTTTTACAGCCATTTTTGTGCCCAAAAGTTCGGGTCACCATTGACTTCAATGGGGTTCAGGGTCCGGGGTCAAGTTCGGGTCAAGTTCGGTACCAAACCCAAACTTTTTCACGAAGTTCGGCCGAACCCGACAAACCCGAACATCCAGGTGTCCGCTCAACTCTAATTAGAACCTATAAGCTGACTACCTCCATGACTTTTAAGTTCTCAACCCTGCAGGAATCCCATGGGTAACCCAACTCCGCTACCTGCAACTTAAATATTGCTTTGTTCCTTATATCCGATCCAGGAAATCCCTAAAGTAATTGACACAGTTTGAACGTATTTGTTACATGACCATCACACCCCTAGTTTTATCTCCCTCCCCTATATGTAATTACTTGCTAAGCCTGATTCCAATCCCCCTACTTGTACAATTCATTGGGAAGTAGACATGTGCAGGAAGATAAAATGTGTTTCATTTCGCTTCGATTCATTATTTAAATAAATTTGTTTTGTTAAATTAGTTACATTTGTTTCATTCCTTTTCAGAATTTGTTTTGTTTAGTTTTGTATTCAAATAAAAAATCAAAAAATTGGACCAAATTCGAAAAATGCGACCACATTTGAAAACATTTTGAAAAAATTATTGAATTATTATTCTAATTCAAAAACACATTTAAATTCAAACTCTTTTCCATTTAAATGCTGCTGTTGCATTAGACTATTGATACTGACTGTTTGACAATTCAAAAATTAGAACAGAATAGAATAAAATAGACAAAATATATAACCATCTTCAGAAATTTGAATTTCAAATAGAATGAATTTATATTATAATAGAACAGATTACAATAGAATAGAAAATAATAGGAAAGAACCAAATAGAAAATAAGAGGATACACTAGAATAGAAAATAATAGAATTGAAAAACAATAGAAAAGAATAGAATAAAATAAAAAGAATATAATATATACTCATGTTCCAAAATTCGAATTTCAAATAGAATGAATTTGAATACAAAAGATTAGAATATAATAGAAAATAATAGAAAAGAATAGAATAGAAAATACGAGAATATAATAGAATAGAAAAGAATAGAATAGAAAAAAACAATAGAAAAGAATAGAAAAAATAGAAAGAATATGATATATAACGATGTTTCTAAATTCGAAAATATGCCACATGGCACTAGTGCACTGTGACAGATGTACATGGGGCACTAGTGGTACCCTGTGACAGATGTTGATAGGACAATGGTACACTGTGACAAATGTTGATGGGGCACTGGTACACTGTGTCAGATGTTGATGGGGCACTGGTACACTATGACAGTAGTTGATGGGGCACTGGTGCACTGTGACAGATGTTAATGGGGCACTGGTATTCTGTGACAGATGTTGTTGGGTACTGGTATACTGTGGCAGATGTTGATGGGGCACTGGTACACTGTGACAGATATTGATGGGGCACTGGTACACTTTGACATTAGTTGATGGGGCACTGGTAAACCGTGACAGATGTGCATGGGGCACTGGTGGTACCCTGTGACAGATGTTGATGGGACAATGGTTACACTGTGACAGATGTGCATGGGGCACTGGTGCACTGTGACAGATGTGCATGGGGCACTGTGGTACCCTATGACAGATGTTGATAGGACAATGGTACACTGTGACAGATGTTTATGGGGCACTGGTACACTGTGACAGATGTAAATGGGGCATTTATACACTGCAAAAATGTTGATGGGGCACTGGTACACGATGACAGATGTTGATGGCACACTGATACACTATGACAGATGTTGATGGGGCACTTGTGGTACACTGAGAAAGATGTTGAGGGTGCACTGTGACAGATGTGCATGGGACACTGGTGGTACCCTGTGACAGATGTTGATGGGACAATGGTTACACTGTGACAGATGTTGATGGGGCACTGGTGCACTGTGACAGATGTGCATGGGGCATAACAATTATATTCTGTATATTTTATTGTATTGTTTTTCTTTTCTATTCTTTTCTATTCTCTTATTTTCCAATCCATTCTTTTCTATTCTATTGTATTCTATTCAAGTTCATTCTATTCAAACTCTGAATTTCAGAAGATGGTTATAATATAACCATCTTAAGAAATTAGAATTTTGAATAGAATGAATAAATATAAATAATAGAATAGAAAAACAATAGAATACAATATAATAAAATAAAAATAATATTATATATAACCATATTCCGAAATTCAAATTTCGAATAGAATGAATTTGAATTTGAATAGATAAGATTAGACTAGAATAGAAAATAATAGAATAGAAAACAAGAGAATAGAATAGAAAATAATAGAATAGAAAATAAATATAAAAAGTTTTTCGATTCTATTCTATTCTTATTTTCTATTCTATTCTTTCCATTATTTTCTATTCTAATATTTTCTTTTCAAATTCATTCTATTCAAAATTGGAATTTCTGAAGATGGTTATAATCTTTATATTTTATTCTATTCTATTCTATTCTATTCTATTCTCTTATTTTCTATTCTATTTTTTAATTATTTTGGATTCCATTGTTTTGGATTCTATTCTAATCTATTCTATTCAAAATCATACTTCTTCTATTTGAAATTTGAATTTTGGAAGACGGTCATATTCTTTCTATTTTATTCTATTCTATTGCTTTTCTATTTCATTCTTTTACTTTCCATTATAATATTTTCTATTATTTTGGTTTCCATTGTTTTGGATTCCATTCTAATCTGTCCTATTCCAATCCAAATGTATTCTATTAGAAATTTGAATTTCGAAAGATGGTCATATTCTATTTTATTTTATTATATTCTATTAAATCATATTCTATTCTTTACTGTTCTATTATTTTTATTCTATTGCTTTATTATTTTATATACTATTTTATTGTATTCTTTTTTCGAAAATAGATTTCTAATTTTTATGAATTTGAATTTGATATTTGAATGCTATTTGAATTTGTTTTAGAATTTGATTCAAGTTTGTTTTTGTATTCTAATTGAATTTTGTCAGAATTTTGGTTCGTTATTTCGGATTTGTTTAAATTTGTTACTATTGTAATTCAGAAATTTGGATACATTTGAATTTCCAGATAAAAAGTCCTGGAACAACATCAGGAGTACCACACAATCCTCAGTCCAGCACAAAAGTGTCTCTGGAAACAAAGTACAACACTCTGACCCAGTCGGATTTGGTTCCTGCCAGAATTTCAAAATGTGTCCTAAATTACCCAACAGCTTGCATCTGTGACTGTGGAGCCACATGCAATCTTCATATTTGGTAGCAATGTCCCTTTATAAAACAGTTCTGGGCAGAAATATTTCATATTATTACCAGGCTGTTTTCTGTAACGTTCACTCCTGACCCATTTGTCGCCCTCCTCCTATCACCGGCACTTGATTTCCATGTAATTCAAATTACTACTTCAAATAACTACTGCAACTAAAAAGACTGTGGCAAAGGCTTGAAAATCACCTTTCTTAGCATAGTATAAACTAAGAATAGAATCACCTAGTCCACGATCCTCTCTAAAATCAAAGCTATTTTCTTGGATAAAGTTCAAAAATATGAAACACTATGGCTGCCTTGGGTAGCCCATTTCTTAGACCCAAATTTTGATGATTCCCTGTTACTTCCCTAATGTCTCAGTCCTACCACCACTGTCTCTCAAATACATGGAGACCATCCACACGCCATTCCCCAGAAATCCTCCACCCCCTTCACACCATTTCCCTTTAGCTCTCGTTATTCTTCATCCATCGACTTGGTGATCATCACTCTTCAGACCCTTAAGGCCCCTTTCACACGAGCAGATCGTTCGGATCCACCTGTCAGTTTTTCAGGCGGACCCGAACGAACGCTCCATTGTCCTCTATGGAGCAATGGATGACAGTCCGTGTTCATCCAATCCTCTATAGAGGAGAATGGAGCTGTGACAGTTCAGTCTCTGCAGGCAGTGCATAGACTGTCCTGTCATCCGCCGGCTCAGTGGGGATAAACGGATGGACCCCCGCTGAGCAGCGGAGCCCGTCAAAACGGGCTCCACTCATGTGAAAGAGCCCTAACTACTCTGAATTATACCTGTCCATCTGCTCTTGCCTGAGCAGTTGTTCATACAGTATATTGCAGCAACACTTATTTGATGTTGCTGTTATGCGGACCTCAGGTCCTGCTGTTATAATGTCATTGCATGTTTAACATCATGATGATTTTTCTCCTTCTGGGTCTAATACCACTCAGTTGTATACTTCTGCGATATAACCTTTGCTTTAATCAATAAGCACCAATTGTCTTTTTCATTGCTATGCTAAATAACAAATCAATAAGAACATTTTGAATGAGAAAAATCCCTGTTTTTTATTGCAAATTTTACTAGAAAGGATATATAGCAGTGTGCAGAGGATTCATCCAGAATTTGTAATGTTAACATATGTTTGCACATCCTTTTAGCATATGAGGTATTATATATATATAGACGCTATTGGGATCTGAGTATATCTTACTTCTGATTAATAAGAATTAGGGTACTCACAAAAGAAATGAAAAACAGGCATGAAAAGTCTGGTCCGGTGTGTCTAGCAGACATGATGAAGTCAACAAGCCAAGCTCAACAACTTGGGTTAAACTGCCACCTTCAAATGAAAGGACAAAGGGCAAAAAAGGCATAACCCCTAAGGGCTCTGCAGTTTGTGGTAGCTAAGAACTTAAGTTCTATGGGAAATGTATGCTCCATTCTAGACAATCAGACTTTCTTAAAGCCATAGAAAACTTGAGATGGTTCCTCCACCCAGAGGCGTTCACTGAGATTGGTCTGTGCAGGGGGACATCTCTCGGTGTCCAGATTCAATATTCTCTCCACTGCAGATTTTCCTTACCTGTTGTGCAGCATAAAGGAAGGAAGGGAGTCCCTGTGATTCTGGTTGCACTGGCTTGGCTAGGAAGAATGTGGTATGCAGATATTGTAAACCTATTGGCAAATGAGCCTTTTTAGCTCTTCTAGATTGGCCAGATTTGTTGTTAAATGTTCTGATCCTCCATCCTTCTTTATGGCTATTGGCTTTGATGGCATGCCTGTTAAAGTCCATGTCCTGAAGATTTTTCTGTACTCCTGCAATTTCTAATTTCCTCGAGGCAAGAAAGTCAACCTCCAGGAAGGTGTACAATTATTAAAAATTTTTGTCAGGTTTAACCACTTCAGCCCCGGAAGGATTTCCCACTGTAGGACCAGAGCACTTTTTGCGATTCAGCATTGCATTGCTTTAACTGACAATTGCGCGGTCGTCAACGTTGTACCCAAACGAAATTTGCATCCTTTTTTTCCCACAAATAGAGCTTTCTTTTGGTGGTATTTGGTCACCTCTGCGTCATTCTTACTTTTTGCTAAAATACAAATCCAAAAAAAAAATATAAAAAAACAAATGTATTCATCGGTTTTGGCCGATTTATATTCTTCCTCATATTTTTGGTAAAAAAAAAATCGCAATCAGCGTTTATTGATTGGTTTGTGCAAAAGTTGCGGTGTTTACAAACCATTTCTGAAGTTTTTACATTTTTTTTACTAGTAATGGCGGCGATCTGTGATTTTTTTATCGGGACTGCGATATTGCAGGGGACGTGTCGGACATTTTTGACACTTTTGTGGGACCAATGACATTTATACAGCGATCAGAAATATCCACTGATTACTTTGTAAATGTCATTGGCAGTGAAGGGGGTTAACCTGCAGGGGGCAGTGAAGGGGTTAACTGTGTTTCCTAGGCGTGTTCTAACTGTGAGGGGGCTGGGCTACCTTGGGCACAAGAGATCTAACTGATCCCAGTGACAGGGATCAGTAGATCTCTTATGTCCCCACTGACAGAGCGGGGAACCGCCATGTTTACAGCGGCGGTTGCCCGTTCTTTCACTCTGGCGGGCACATTCCTGCAGAGTGAGGTGAATTGCCGTTTATTTACGGCGATTCGTAGAATAGAGCCACACTGTCACTGTAAAAAGGCAGTGCATGGTCGGGAAGTGGTTAAAAGGAATGAATTAATTTCTATTTACTGAATTCACTCCCGGACAAGAAAAATTCTAGCTAGTCGTATGAGCATGCACTTGTCAAATTTAATCCAGAAGCAGAACATCTATTCTATGAAAATCAAAACAGTGACATAGTACTAAAATGAAACATTGTTCAAAATCAATTTATTTCATGAAGGGACCATTAAATGGCTGGAGGAATGATTTTTATACTTTCTCATCCAAATGTTTAAATTAAATTCTACAGGTGTAAGGCCAGCATTATTCTATACATTATTCTGACTTTTGGAAAAGTGTGTGATCAAGATAAAACATCCCCAAATTTACCATGAAAAAAATAATTTGTAAAGTGAGACTTTCAAGTCTGTGCCACACAGACAATATAATTATGTTTAACAATTCATATTGTTTATTGTAAATAAATAATTCAAAATTACATGCAGTATGTACAAACATTCATTAGTACACCCATGTTTCCCTCAAGGGGTAAACCAAAATAGATCCTAAACAACCACCTCTATATACTGTATATGAATAGTATTCAATAGTGTACAATAGTTACAAATATTTGTAATCTTGTACAGTGTAATGTTTGAAATAGTCAAATATATAAACCAAAAGGTGGCTGGGTTCTCAAAGTGTTTCATTATACATACATGTAATATGTATCAATACTATTACCTTGATGATGGTTTATTTCTAGGATTTCTGGAGACAGAAGTAGCAGAGGAACTGGCTTGGTTAAAGCTTAACCACTTGCCGTCCACCCACCGCCAAATGATGGCGGAGCGGAACGGCTATTGTTCTGGGCGGACGTTATATGACGTGAGCCCTTTAAGCCGGGATTGCGCGCGATCAGGTGCGCGCATCCCGACTCTGTCGGTGGCAGCGTGTCCCCGGGACACAATGGGGGTGAACAGCCATTGGTCATGGCTGTTTACCATGGGATCGGCCGTGATGAAGTCACGGTGGTCAGTGACCACCGCCAGTTACCCATCAGTGATCACTGCCATCACCCGTCACCCATCAGTGACCACCACCAGTCACCCATCACCCATCAGTGACCACTGCCAGTCACCTGTCACCCATCAGTGACCACCGCCAGTCACCCGTCACACATCAGTGACCACCGCCAGACACCCATCTCCCACCAGTGACCACTGCCAGACACTGGTCACCCATCAGTGACCACCACCAGACACCCAGCACCCATCAGTGACCACTGCCAGACACCCGGCCCCCATCAGTGACCACTGCCAGTCACCCATCAGTGACCACCACCAGTCACTCATCAGTGACCACCACCAGACACCCCCCATCACCCATCAGTGACTACCGCCAGTCACCCATCAGTGACCACCGCTAGTCACCCGTCACGCATCAGTGACCACTGCCAGACACCCATCACCCACCAGTGACCACCGCCAGGCACCGGTCACACATCAGTGACCACCGCCAGAAACCCAGCACCCATCAGTGACCACTGCCAGGCACCCGGCACCCATCAGTGACCACTGCCAGTCACCCATCAGTGACCACCACCAGTCATCCCTCAGTGACCACCACCAGACACCCCCGTCACCCATCAGTGACCACCGCCAGTCACCCATCATCTGTCAGTGAGCATCGCCAGTCACCCCTCACCCATCAGTGACCACTGCCAGTCACCCATGGCCAGTCACCCATCACCCATCAGTGACCCCCACCAGTCACCCATCAGTGAACACTGCCAGTCACCCGTCACCTATCAGTGAGCACCGCCTGTCACCCCTTACCCATCAGTGACCACTGCCAGTCACCCATCACCCATCAATGACCACCGCCAGTCACCCATCAGTGACTACTGCCAGACACCCGTCACTCATCAGTGACCACTGCCAGTCACCCCTCACCCATCAGTGACCACTTCCAGTCACCCATGGCCAGTCACCCATCACCCATCAGTGACCCCCACCAGTCACCCATCAGTGAACACTGCCAGTCACCCGTCACCTATCAGTGAGCACCGCCAGTCACCCCTTACCCATCAGTGACCACTGCCAGTCACCCATCACCCATCAATGACCACCGCCAGTCACCCATCAGTGACTACTGCCAGACACCCGTCACTCATCAGTGACCACTGCCAGACACCCATCACCCATCAGTGACCACCGCCAGTCACCCGTCAGCCATCAGTGGCCTCCACCAGTCACCATTCAGTGACCATTGCCAATCACCTGTCAGTGAACATCACCTGTAAAAGTCTCACACATTTGGTTTTGCCATACTCAGGGGGAGTAGTAGGATGTATTTTGAGGTGTCATTTTTGCTAGGTACATGCTATGTGTTGGAAATATCATATAAATGGACAATTTTGTGTAAAAATAAAAGGGTTTTCATTTTTTTCCCACATTTTCCAAAAACTACTGGAAAAAAATGACAGGTTCAAAAGACTCATTATGCCTCATAGATTATACATTGGGGTATTTGATTTCCAAAAGTGGGTCATTTTGTGGGCAATTCCATTGTCCTGGTGCTCCAGGGCCTTCAAAAATGTGATAGGTCGTCATGACATGTGTAATTTATGTCCCTAGAATACCTGGCGGCGCTCCCTGCATGTTGGGCCTCTGTATGTGGCCAGGCTGTGAAAAAGTCTCAGACATGTGATATTGCCATACTCAGGAGGAGTAGCAGAATGTGTTTTGGGGTGCAATTTGTGGTATGCATATGCTGGATGTGAGAAAAAACCTGTTAATATATGACAATTTTGTGAAAAAAAAAAAGAAAAAAAATCTTACTTTTGCAAAGAACTGTGGGAAAAAATTACAAATTCAATAAATTCACGATGCCTCTTATTAAATACCTTGGACTGTCTACTTTCCAAAAAGGGTCATTTGGGTGGTATTTGTACTTTCCTGGCTTGTTAGGGTTTCAAGAAATGAGATAGGCTGTCAGTATATCAGGTGTGATTAGGTGTGATCAATTTTCAATGATTGGCACCATAGTTTGTAGACTCTATAACTTACACAGGGACCATATAATATACATTTATTTGGGTAATTTTTACCAAAGATATGTAGCAGTATACATTTTGGCCAAAATTTATGAAGAAAAATTACTAATTTGCAAAATTTTATGACAGAAACAAAGAAAATGCATTTTCACAAAATGTTCAAATTTTTTTATTTATAGCACAAAAAATAAATAACCCACTAGTGATTAAATACCACCAAAAGAAATCTCTATTTGTGTGAAAAAAAGGACGCAAATTTCATTTGGGTACAGTGTTATATGACTGAGTAATTGTCATTCAAAGTGTGATAGCGCTGAAAGCTGAAAAATAGCCTGGACAGGAAGGGGGTTTATGTGCCCGGTAATGAGGTGGTTAATAAAGCAATGGGCCCTGATGGCATTCATCCCAGAGTTCTAAGAGAACTTTGAGATATAGTTGGACCATTAACTGATCTTTTTACTCAATCTCTTCTAACAGGAGAAGTTACCCATGATTGGCGAATAGCTAATATTGTACCTATCCACAAGAAGGGCAGCAAGGTAGAAGCTGGCAATTACAGGTCAGTGAGTTTAACATCAATCATAGTCAAGTTAATGGAATCACTCCTGAAAAGAAGGATTATTGATCACCTAAAAATACACAGCTTGCTGGACTCAAAGCAGCATGGCTTTACTGAGGGCATATTGTGTCAGACAAATCTGATTGAATTTTTTGACTATATTACCAGTGTTTTGGACCAGAGTGGTGCTGTGGACATAGCATATCTTGATATCACCTATATCAATAAACAGCGCCAACCCAATATACGTGACATAAAACATGTAACTCTCCCAATATCATAACTACATGGACATAAATGTCCGTAAAAGTCCATAAACCAAATAGTGCAATATCTGATAATGTCCCTTCAATCTTAATAAAAGTGACAGTGTGCTTGAAAGTGCTCTTCAGTGCTCTACACAAACTGTGCAAATGGTGACGGGTGCCAAAAGCCCTCTTATGCCCCCACTCACCAGAGGAAATGGACCTACTGCTTTTCAATCAGCAGATCAAACAAGCTGAATACTGGTGAGGGTGATTCTTGACCCGACAAACTGAAGGGATGGCCTGACTTGTAGCCAGCATGATCAATGGGTCCAGGTGACTCAAAAAGACAAGGGAATATACATAGTGCAAACCATAATAAAAGCTGTTTGTTGTGCATACAAAATGCTACTTACAGAACACCAATGAAAGTACAGCATTAATAACAAACTCCGATAGTCGCGCGGTGACTGGCGTGCATTCCACCACCCTGCTACCACCGCCGGCAGATGTGACGAAAATGGCTGTGATGGATTGGAAATTAAGTCAACGCATTTCGCTCTGACAATAGAGCGTCATCACGGACGAAATCCACGGTCCATCACAACCCATTTGTCTCAAGTATTGCCGCCCTTTCCGTCTACGGACCAATGGGAAACAATCCAGGAGTAGAGTTGATCGAACCAGTGGATGTTCGGGTTCGGTGGGTTCAGCCGAACTTCGGAAAAAAGTCCGGGTTCGGTACCGAACTTGACCCAAACTTTATCCCGAACCCCATTGAATGCGACTTTTCGGCACAAAAATGACTGTAAAAGAGTCCTGGAAAGTGCTAGAGGGCTGCAAAATGATTTTAGAACAATAATCTGTCCCTTACAGCAACAGCAGGAACCTGACCCTATAGAACTAGGAGATAATTTTAGAACAATAATCTGTCCCTCTAAGCAATAGACTCTACCTAGTCCAGTCAGATCTTTCTGTAATGCAGGATGAGATCTGCAATTTGTCCCTAAAAGCAGTATTAGTAGTAATCTCTACCTATCTATCTATCTATCTGCAATCTGTCCCTAAAAGCAGTAGTAGTAGTAATCTCTACCTATCTATCTATCTGCAATCTGTCCCTCACAGCACGCATGTGACATGCAGCACTGTGATTCCAGCCTCATATAGAGGCTGGGTCACATGATGCACTGGCCAATCACAGCCATGCCATTAGTAGGCATGGCTGTGATGGCTTCTAGGAAAAGTCACACTTGTTGATTGGCTGCCCTGCAGCTATTCAACATGCGTGATCAAATACCCGAACCCAGAACTCGAACCCAAACTTTTTTTTAAATGTCCGGGTTCGGGTCCCGGTCATGGACACCCCAAAGTTCGGTACGAACCCGAACTTTACAGTTCGGGTTCGCTCAGCTCTATCCAGGAGACATCTCCTTCTGTCCCTCACAGCCGCACGTCATATTCCAAAACTCGCCATCTAGCGGCGGAGCAAGAGAATGAAACTCACAACTTAATACAGTGCATATTGAATACACAAATAATAATATGCACAAAAAAACAACAATAAAATACAGTTAGAATTATACACATAGGTGCCCTAGAGTAAAATATCTGTAAAGCTGACACATTTTATTTATTTAAAATAAAGAAAAAAGAGAAAGAAAAAAACAAAGATTATTATTGTAAAATATATTTGTAGGAAGTATTTATAAAAGGGGGATCCTGACCCAAAATGTAAATGGGATCAGAACTAAAATTATTATTAAAATGTATTAGATAAATTATTAACCACTTCAGCCCCGGAAGGATTTCCCACTTTAGGACCAGAGCACTTTTGCGATTCGGCACTGCGTTGCATTAACTGACAATTGCGCAGTCGTGTGATGTTTTACCCAAACAAAATTTGTGTCCTTTTTTCCCCACAAATAGAGCTTTCTTTTGGTGGAATTTGATCACCTCTGCATAATTTCTGATCGCCGCTATAATCAAAAAAAGAGCTACAATTTTGCAAAAAAAAAAAACAATTTTTCTTACTTTTTGCTAAAATACAAATCCAAAAAAATAACTATAACGAGTATTGTGAGCGCGTTCACTGTGTTTGGGGGGGGGGCAGGGAGCGGGTAGAGTGGACTCGATCGCCGCTGGCTACCCGCAATGCCCCCTGCAGTGAAAGAACGGAGGTCCGTGTGAGTAAACACGGATCTCCGTTCTGTTAGAGGGGGAAGAGCCGTGATCACAGGCTTCCTGTATATGGAAGCCGTGATCACTCCCTTCCCCTAGCCAGGCCAGCCCACATACAGTTATAACACGCCCAGGGAACACAGTTAACCCTTAGAGCACCCCCTGCAGGTTAACCCCTTTACTGCAAATGGCATTTACACAGTAATCAGTGCATTTTTATAGCACTGATCGCTGTATAAATGCCAATGGTCCCAAAAAAGTGTCAAAATGGTCCGACATGTCCGCTGCAATATCGCAGTACCGCTAAAAATTGCAGATCGCTGCCATTACAAGTAAAAAATATAAAAAAATAAAAACCCCAGAAATGAATTGTAATCATCCATAAACTTAGCAACTTTTGCACAAACCAATCAATAAACGTTGATTGCGATTTTTTTTACCAAAAATATAAGAAAGAATATAAATCGGCAAAAACCGATGGAAAAAAATGTTTTTTTAGAATTTTTTTGGATTTGTATTTTAGCAAAAAGTAAGAAATTTGTTTTTTTTTTGCAAAATTGTCGCTCTTCTTTGTTTATAGCGGCGATCAGAAATGACGCAGAGGTGATCAAATACCACCAAAAGAAAGCTCTATTTGTGGGAAAAAAAGGATGCAAATTTGTTTGGGCACAACGTCGCACGACCGCGCAATCGTCAGTTAAAGCGACGCAGTGCCGAATCGCAAAAAGTGCTCTGGTCCTGAAGTGGTTAAAACTCATTGGCCGTTACTGATGAGGGATAAGAAACTTCAAAAGATTCTACCCAAAAGACCACTTTTTGTGTATGAAAAGCCCCCCTCCTTATGTCTACAAATAGCACATAATGTTATTGATCCCCCAACTAAAACATGTACATTCCCTGATCAGGTGGGGTTTTTCAGCTGTGGAAGATGCACGATGTGCAGAATTTCTACCCACAGAAAATGGAAAACTAAGCATTTTGAGTCCACAGCAATGGGAAAATCATATGAGATCAGGAAATTCATCACCTGTGAAACTACTCATGTCACCTATCTGTTTACTTGTACATGTGGTCTCCAATATATTGGTCGTACCACACGAAAACTGAGGATTAGATTGAGGGAACCCATACATAATATAAAAAAAGGATTTAAAAATCATAGCCTCTCCAATCATTTTAGGCTTGTCCATAATAGGGATCCTAGTCAGCTAGCCTTTTGTGGTATAGATAGAGTTGAGAATCATTGGAGAGGCACCAATCTCACCAGGGCTATATCTCAGAATGAAACCCAGTGGATCCATAGGTTGGGGACCTTGGATCCACTGGGGTCAAATATTGATCTAGACATCAACTGTTTTCTATCCAACTGGTGATAGTTGGATCAATAGTGTATTTGTGGGTTGACCTTTTTGGTTCCCTATAATGTTTTTTAGCTAGTTTTCAGCCTCTCTTTTGTGGCCATCTGAATTTACATAGCTCTGGGACCAGGAAAGTTTGTTTAATAATTTATCTAATAAATGTTAATAATAATTTTAGTTCTGATCCCATTTACATTTTGGGTCAGGGGCCCCCCTTTTATAAATACTTCCTACAAATATATTTTACAATAATAATTTTTGTTTTTTTGCTTTCTCTTTTTCCTTTATTTTAAATAAATAAAATGTGTTTGCCTTACAGATATATTATTCTAGGGCACCTTAATATGTGTATAAGTCTAACTGTATTTTATTTTTGTTTTTTGTGCATATTATTATTTGTATATTCAATATGCACTGTATTAAGTTGTGAGTTACATTCTCTTGCTCCGCCGCTAGATGGCGAGTTTAGGAATGTGATGTGCGGCTGTGAGGGATGGAAGGAGATGTCTCCTGGATTGTTTCCCATTGGTCCGTAGACGGAAAGGGCAGCAATACTTGAGATAAATGGGTTGTGATGGAGACACTCCTTCCATCCCTCACAGCCGCACATCACATTCCTAAACTCGCCATCTAGCGGCGGAGCAAGAGAATGTAACTCACAACTTAATACAGTGCATATTGAATATACAAATAATAATATGCACAAAAAACAACAATAAAATACAGTTAGACTTATACATGGACCGTGGCTTTCGTCCGTGATGACGCTCTATTCTCAGAGCGAAACGCATTGACGTAATTTCCGGTCTGTCACAGCCGGTTTCGTCACATCCGCGGTGGTAGCAAGGTGGTGAAACGTACGCCAGTCACCGCGTGACTATCTGAGTTTGTTATTAATGCTATACTTTCAATGCCATTCTGTAAGTAGCATTTTGTATGCGCAATAAACAGCTTTTATTACGGTTTGCACTATGTATATTCCCTTGTCTTTTTGAGCCACATGGACCCATTGATCATGCTGGCTACAAGTCAGGCCATCCCTTCAGTTTGCCGGGTCAAGAATCACCCTCCACCAGTATTCAGCTTGTTTGATCTGCTGACTGAAAAGCAGTAGGTCAATTTCCTCTGGTGAGTGGGGGCATAAGACGGCTTTTGGCACCCTTCACCATTTGCACAGTTTGTGTGGAGCACTGAAGAGCACTTTCAAGCACACTGTCACATTTATTAAGATTGAAGGGACATTATCAGATATTGCACTATTTGGTTTATGGATAGAGTTGAGTGAACCCGAACTGTAAAGTTCGGGTTCGTACCAGACTTTAGGGTGTCCGTGTCCTAAACCCGGACATTGGAGAAAAAGTCCGGGCTTGGGGTTCGGGTATTTTTTCGAGCCTGTTGAATAGCTGCAGGGCAGCCAATCAACAAGCGTTTCACTTGTTTGCCCTTAGAAGCCATCACAGCCATGCCAACTAATGGCTGTGACTGGCCAGTGCATTATGTGACCCAGCCTCTATATAAGCTGGAGTCACGTAGTGCTGCATGTCACATCATTTCATACTAGTGTAGGGAGAGGATTCTGCTGCTGCTGTGAGGGACAGATTAGCTTTAGAAAATCATCTCATACTAGGGTAGGGAGAGGATGCTGCTGCTGCTGTGAGGGACAGATTAGCTTTAGAAAATCAAATCATCTCATACTAGTGTAGGGAGAGGATGCTGCTGCTGCTGTGAGGGACAGATTAACTTTAGAAAATTTGTTAAAAACAGTGATTTATTGGTGGGTGGGTGCTAGAGGAGATTTTTGTTTGCTAGGATACATTTTGTTTGCTAAGCAAAGTGCCTCATATAAAACATAAGCAATTTTTCTGTTTGTTAGGTGGGTGTTTGCAGCCATTTTTGCAAGTGCAGTGCACTTGCAACTGCTTGTGTGTCAGGGACACTACTTTAACCACTTGACCACTGGGCACTTAAACCCCCTTACTAACCAGACCAATTTTCAGCTTTCAGTGCTCTCACATTTTGAATGACAATTACTCGGTCATACTACACTGTACCCATATGAAATTTTCGTCCTTTTTTTCACACAAATAGAGCTTTCGTTTGGTGGTATTTAATCACCATTGGGGTGTTTATTTTTTGAGCAATAAATGGAAAAATACCAAAAATTTTGTAAAAAAAAAATCATTTATCTTTATTTCTGTTATAACATTTTGCAAATTAGTAATTTTCTTCATAAATTTTGGCCAAAATGTATACTGCTATATATCTTTGGTAAAAAAGAATCCAAATTAGTGGATATTATTTGGTCTTTGTGAAAGTTATAGAGTCTACAATCTATGGTGCCAATCACTGAAAATTGATCACACCTGATGCACTGATGGCCTATGTCATTTCTTGAGGTCCTAACAAGACAGAAAAGTACAAATACCCCCCAAATTACCCCTTTTTGAAAAAGGGCGTAATTCTGGGAGGACGTATTAGTACGCCCTCCCAGAATGATGGATGCCACTTGCGGCCGTGTATATACATTACACGGTCGGCAAGTGGTTAATTGTGTTCTGTTAGTTCAGTTGGCAACATTTTGGCATATTTAAATACTGCTTTTACATTGCAGTTAGACAAATGAATTTTATTTTTGTGCAAAATATTACATTTGCGGCCAGTGGGTCATTTCTTGCACAAAATTAAAAAGTGCGTCTACATTGCTGGTTTAAAAAAAAAATATTCCAAATACTACATTTGCGGCCAGCGGTGCATTTCTTGCACAAAAATAAAAAGTGCGTCTACATTGCTGGTTTAAAAAAAATATATATATTCTAAATACTACATTTGCGGCCAGCGGTGCATTTCTTGCACAAAAATAAAAAGTGCGTCTACATTGCTGGTTTAAAAAAAAAAGAATAATAAATAGTTCTACATAGTACTTTTGCACCTTGCTGTCCATTTCTTGCACAAAATTAAAAAGTGCCTTTACATTGCTGGTTTAAAAAAAAAGAATATTAAATAGTGCTACATAGTACATTTGCACCTTGCTGTGCATTTCCTGCACAAAATTAAAAAGTGTGTCTACATTGCTGGTTTAAAAAATAATATAAATTTGTGCTAAATAGTACAATTGTGTCCAGAATGAGCCAAGCGTCAAATAAGGGATGTGGTCGCGGTCGTGGTGCTGCTGGTGCTACTGGTGTTGGTGGTGTTGGTGAAGCTCCTGGTGCAAGGAGAGGACGTGGTCGATCTGTGCCAGCTACACGCACAAGTGAAACAGCTTCCTCAGGTGCTAGTAGCCAACAAAACCTTCAACGTTATATGGTAGGCCCGAATGCCACTCAACAAATGGTGAGGCCAGAACAAGTACAGGCGATAGTAGATTGGGTGGCTGACAATGCCTCCAGTTTCTTCACATTGTCTCCCACCCGGTCCCTTGCTGAAAGCTCAGAGTTGGCACCTGAACCCCATGGCCATCTGTCTTTCACCCCAGCCCCTTGTAAATCAGCCAAGCAGTCTGAGCCCCAAGTCATGCAGCAGTCTCTTATGCTTTTTGATGGCTCTGCTGGTGTGCTTTCCATGGGTCAATCACATAGCCCTGTCCCAGAAGTGACCAACCACTTCTGTTTCAGGATGAGGACATGGAAACACCACCGCAGTACTTCTTTGATGATGACAAAACACAGGTGCCAACTGCTGCGGCTTTCTACAGTGTGCAGACTGACAAGGAGGGCAGTGGTGAAGAGTGGGTGGAAGATGATGTGGAGGATGATGGGGTCCTATACCCCACATGGAATGAAGGTCATGCGAGTGACGTATGAAGTTTGGAGGAAGAGGTGGTGGTCGCACAGAGGCAATAGCACAGCAAAAGAGGAAGCAGGTTGCAAAAGCGGAGCGACCGTCCCCTAGACAGTACGCCTGCTACTACCCACTGCACCCAGGGACCTAGCACACCAAAGGCAGCTCAAAGGGGTTCCCTGGCGAGGCAGTTCTTCAGACAATGTGCTGACGACAAGACACGAGGGGTTTGCACGCTGTGCAATCAGAGCCTGAAGCGAGGCATAAATGTTCTAAACCTGAGCACAACCTGCATGTCCAGGCATCTACATGCAAAGCACGAGCTGCAGTGGAATAAGCACCTCAAAATCCAAGAAAGGTCTCGGCCTCCTACTGCTTCCTCTTCTGCTGCTGCCTCGGCCTCTTCCTCCACCTCTACAGTGCCAGTGTCACCTGCCACCCAGAAAATAGATGATGTGACAGCAACGCCACCATGTCCGCCACCGTCCCCAAGCATTTCCACACGGTCCCATGGAAGCTTACAGCTGTCCATCTCCCAAACACTGGAGAGAAAGAGGGAGTACCCCCTACACACTCTCGATCCCTGGCCCTGAATGCCAGCATTTCAAAATTCCTGGCCGTTGAAATGCTGTCATTCCGTCTGGTGGACATGGACAGTTTTAAAAACCTGATGGCGGCGGCTGTCTCACAGTACGTGGTTCCCAGCCGCCACTACTTTTCCAGATGAGCCAACCCTTCCCTGTACAAACAAGTCAGGGACAAGATCAAGTGTGCACGGCGCAACACCATCTGTGGCAGGGTCCACATAACCACTGATACGTGGACCAGTTAGCGCGGTCAGGGACGCTATATCTCGCTAACCGCACACTGGGCAAATGTAGTGGCGGATGTGCCTGAGGCAGATAGCATTTTGGCGCATGTCCTTCCACCACCGAGGATTGCAGGGCATTTCTCATTGCCTACTGTTGCCTCCTCCTCCTACTCCGCTTCCTCCTCCTCTACCACCTCCTCATACGGCCAGCGTAGCACCTTCCCCACGAACTTCATCACATCCAGGGGGAAATGACAGCAGGCTGTTTTAAAACTTATATGTTTGGGGGATAAACCCCACACTGCGCAGGAGATGTTGACGGGCATTGAACAACAGACCGATGAGTGGTTGTTGCCCCTGAGCCTCAAGCCCGGCCTGGTGGTGTGCGATAATGGGTGAAATCTCGTAGCAGCTCTGGGGCTAGCCAGTTTGACGCACATCCCTTGCCTGGTGCATGTGCTGAATTTGGTGGTGCAGAAATTTCTAAAAAACTACCTGGATATGTCAGAGCTGCTGTAGAAAGTGCGGGCTGTCTGTGTGCGCTTTTGACATTCTCACTCTGCTGCTGCTCGCCTGTCTGCGCTGCAGTAGAACTTCAGCCTTCCCGCTCACCGCCTCCTATGCGACGTGCCCACAAGGTGGAACTCCACCTTGCACATGCTGGAGAGACTGTGCGAGCAGCAGCAGGCAATAGTGGAGTTTCAGCTGCAGCACGCATGGGTTAGTCGCTCTGCGGAACACCACTACTTCACCACCAATGAGTGGGCCTCCATGCAAGACCTGTGTACCATATTATGGTGTTTCGAGTACTCTACCAACATGGCCAGTGCTGATGACAATGTTCTCAGCATTTCTATCCCACTTCTATGTCTCCTTGAAAAAACACTTTGGGCAATGATGGAAAAGGATGTGGCACAGGAGGAAGAGGGGTAATTTCCACGGTTATCAGGCCAGTCATTCACAAGTGGCTTGGAGGGTTGGTTCCTGCACCAGCATAGGCCAGGTCAATCGGCTGTCCGTGATTTTGTCTAGCCTACTGACGGGAGTAAAGTTATCGTTCGACAAAAGAGAATGTAGTGATGTGCTACGAGCGTATAAAGAGGAAATTCAGTTTTCGTGTGTCACCCTTTGGGCCCCTTCCGCTAATTTTGTATTTACATGACCAAACACTTCCTGGGTTCTGAACATGCGTGTTTGTACTTTCAACTTTTATTTGTGCAACTTCTGTACAGATGAGCTGAAAATCAGACGACGCCTTGTCGGCAGACAAAAGTTTTCTAGTCGGCTCATACAGCTTTTGTTGGATGATAATTGAAAATTGGCTCTCGAAGGGAGCGTACTAACGGTCAAATTATCGGACGGCAGGCTGTTGTACGAAAAATTGGTCGATAATTGTACCTTGTGTACGGGCCTTAACTAACTGACACTAATACAGTGATAAGTGATAACACTGTAAAGTGTACTAATGACACTGATTAGGAAGGGGTTAACTTCAAGGGGCAATCAAGGGGTTAACTGCGTGCCTAACAAGTGTGTAATGTGGGCTGCTTTTACTCACAGATCTGGCTGATTTTTTCCCCAGCTTTTCAGATCGCTGTTCTGTGTGTTTGTAACACAGAACCCTGTGATGTGATTGGCCACAGTCAATCAGCAGGTTTCAGCAAAATCATTGGCTGAAACCTGCTGACAAACTCATGTCCAATAACGTCAACAGGGGGCACACATGCATGCCCAGAAACCAGAAAGTTCAGTAAATGTATTGTGAGCAGGTGTCAAGTGGTTAAACGTATCCACTCTGTATGTTGTTGTTGATGTTTCTCTTCTTCCTGGAGACCTAGCTCATCATTCCCTGTCCAAATGACACTCTTTGGAACAGTTATGGAGGAGAAACCTCTTCAATGGGGGCATAACATCCTGACTGATATGCTACACTCTTCCACAATCTACAGTTGAAAAAAAAAGTATTTTGTCTGGAGTTGGGCTTTAAGAACTTGGATTTGGAAAATGTTTTCACACTGGTTCTTTTATAATAACAAAAATAACACAGTGAAACTTTAAAGGATTTCAGACATAAAGAGAAGGTCACCACTCCAGTATGCAGCACTGAAACTGATACTTTATTCAACAACTCATAAAAGCCACAAAGCAACTGCTACGGATTTCAGACTAACAATAGGCTTGACAAAGCATTTGTTAGTCTGAAACACGTAACAGTGACTATGTTGCTTTTAGGAGTCACTATAAAGTTCCAGTTCTGCAATGCTAAATGCTAGAGTGCCAATCATTTTGTGTTTGATGTCATGAACAGTGTACGGCAGTCTGAGTACCCCCATTTTGGACTGGAGCAGGAGGCTGATCAGGGGAGCTGTTTTTGCTTTCTTCTAAACTTTACATTTTATTCAAGAAAAATAACAGGCATGGTATATTTTTCTATAGTTACATTAGTCCATCTTGGAGCAATATAACTATGTATATACCATACCTTACCAATGTCCTTGGCAGCTGGAAATCACTAAGGCAACAATGTCTCCACTTGCTTCTGGGTCCAATGCCAAGTGACCGGGAGGATACATTTTGAACACAAGAGGTCGGCTGCTATGCAAAAGCAGCATTCAGGGAATGCTTTGCATTTCTGAATCATAGCAAAGCATTCTCTGATTGGATGAGGTGGAGAGCATGGAAGCATCACCCTGTCTCTCCACCTTGTCCAATCAGAGAACACTGAATTCATTCAGAAAATGCAAATCGTTCTCTAAATGGCACCAATGCTAAGTGCCTGACCTCTTGTGTTAACAATGTATGTCTACTTCAGTGATTTTCAGCTTCCAAGGGCATCAACCAGGTATGGTACATACATTGATCCAAGCTAGACCAATGCAACTATGTAAAAAGTATACCATATCTGTCCTTGACCTTTACATTTACATGACCAGGGTAAAAAAACCTTAATGCCCAAGCACAACTTTGCAACTAGAGTTGCTAGAGTTGAGCGAACCTGAACTGTAAAGTTCGGGTTTGTACCGGACTTTAGGGAGTCCGTGTCCCAAACCCAAACCCGGATATTTGAAAAAAAGTCTGGGTTCGGGTTTGGGTATTTTTTCGGGCCTGTTAAAAAGGCAGCCAATCAACAAGCATTTCATCCGTTTGCCCTTAGAAGCCATCACAGCCATGCCTACTAACGAAATGGCTGTGATTGGCCAGTGCATCATGTGACCCAGTGTCAAGTACCTGGTGGTGGAGTCTGATTGTGCAGAGGGCAACCTCTCTTACGGCCCTGGTTCGGGAACCCCTGATAGAGAAGACAGGAGATTCCAGAGCACAGGGGGGCACGAGGGCTGGTGCGGATGCAGGTGGTGTTAAAGGGATCCTCCAGGAGCTCGTGCAGACAGAAGGGTGGTAATGCAGGCCAGGTCGGTAACAGGCTGGCTGGTGCGGTACAAGGGAGCAGGCAAGCGGTTCGTCAGGTGCAGGCAGGGTCATTAACAGGCAGGCAGACTGAGGTACAGGAGGGTCAGGCAGAAGCGTAGTTGTAAACAGGCAGAGGGTCGGTGCAGGTGGAGTTCAATCAAGGTCAGGCAAGCCGGGTCACAGATACAGGAAGTCTTTGGTAAACAGGTCACTGGAACACACTGGAAGGCTGTAGAATGGACAGCACTTGTTTCCTGGTGCTGTCCTGCTTAAATGGCCACTAATGGCGCCACTGGCGTGCGTTGGTGTGAACGCGCGCGGACGCACGTGAATGCGCACAGAGAGCCGGAAACGGCCAAGAAGTCTATCATCCTAACATTGCCCCCCCCCAAGGGGCAGCCTCCGGATGCCCAAACAGGCTCTCTTGGCCGGGTTCCTTCTCCAGAAGGTCCTGATCAGGGCTCCCGCATGTAAATTCTCTTCAGGCTCCCAAGAGCTCTCTTCGGGCCCATAGCCCCTCCATTTGACCAGGTACTGGATGGTGCCACCTCTCCTCCTACAATCCAGAATGGATTTCACCTCAAACTCCTCCATTCTGTCAACTAATAATGGTGCCGGTGGGCCTGTCTGCCAATCTGGAAAGGGGTTGGAGACCTTAGGTTTTATCAAAGACACGTGGAAGACTGGGTGGATGCGTAATGACTCGGGCAGTTCGTAGGCTACCTCGTTGACTTTTCGTTTGATGAGGAAGGGCCCTATAAACTTAGGACCAAGTTTCCTGGATGGGCATGCCAATCTTAAGTTGAGGGTGGATAGCCATACCTGATCACCCGGTTCCAGGTTTAGTTCACCAAGCCTTTTCTTGTCGTATGTCTCCTTATTGGTTGCCTGTGTTTGTGGCTTCCTTCAGAAGTTTGGTATTGTCATTGTAAAAGTTCAATAAGTCGGACACAGCTGGCACTGAGTTTTCTGGGCAGGCATTGGACAAGAAGGCGGGATGGTAGCCGTAATTGGCAAAGAAAGGTGATTGCTGGGTGGCAGAGTGGACCAAGTTATTATACGCAAACTCCGCCAGCAGTAGGAGTGTAACCCAGTCGTCCTGGGAGAACGAGGAGAAGCAGCGTAGGTACTGCTCCAGAGTCTGGTTGGTACGCTCCGTCTGGACATTCATCTGAGGATGGTAGGCTGAGGACAAGGAAAAGGCCGATCTTCAGGGACTTGCACAAAGACCTCCAGAACTTGGACGTGAATTGAACGCCATGGTCGGACACCACATCCGTTGGAATTCCGTGTAACTTAACAATCTCCTTAATGAATATTTTGGCCATTTCTGCAGCCGGTGTGCCTTTCATAGGCAGAAAGTGGGCCATCTTGGAGAGTCTATCCACCACCACAAAGATGGTCGAGCAGCCTTCAGAAGGGGGTAACTCCACAATCATCTGGGGTGGGAGGCAAGATGACAGCTTTGGAGCCGAAACGCGTAGGGTTCCTAGACTCCTTCTGTCACATTATTTTATCATAGAGCTCTTTTTATTTATCCATCACGTGAGTATTTGTAATCCCTTTGTTTAAAATAAATTGGTTTAAACAATATCACACGATTGCGGATCTTCTCTTTCCTTTTATTATTTGTGGTGAGCGTTGGACAAGCGTTACAATTGTTGCTGTGTGGGAACTGGAGCCACCTATCCAAGCAGGAATTCCCCCCCCCCCCCCCTTCAGGGCAGCAGTCTTCTTAACTTTCAATATTTTATTGAAATAAAGAGCATATTTACAATAAAGGTAAACATTTCAGCAATGATAAGGGCTTTAGGGCAGCAGTCTTTCACGCTGAGACCACTGGAGTTGGATTTAAACCTCCGCGCATGTTCTACCAGAATCTGGTAAGCACACATCCATTATTTGTCAAGTGGATCCTTGCTGCAATGTATATATATGCAGGTTCCTGGAATATCTGTAATATTACGGATTACTGTTCTGATAAATTCAGATATTGAATCCTGAGTGAGGTGTTCACATTCTCAGAAGTGTGCCACCAGGACTTTTATTTCTTACATGTAGAACTTCTTGTTCAAATTTTTTTTTTGGCGCTGCATTTGTGTTGAATATTTCTCTTTGACAATCTGATCTGTTGTTTTGCGAGCTGCCTAACTTATTAAGACTTTCAATATTTATGTACATTATTACCTTTTTAATTTGAAAGTGAGCGCGGGATTTTGCATTTTGTTGTAGACATCAAGCGTGACTAGCTCCTGATGGCCACCCAGCATTGTGGTGGACAGAGGGATGGTCTCCTGTGAGACCAGGCCAGACTTTAGGGTTGTGCCATCAGCCAGGTGCACCGCCATCCTGCGGGTCTTGGGTAGCAGGAAAATCCTGTGTTGCGCAGCAAAGCTCAGGTCCAGGAAGCAGCTGCATGCACCAGAGTCTACAATAGCAGGGATGGTAACGGCTCCTCCAGGATACTGTAGAAACAGAGAGAGGGAAATGTGAGCCACCCCGAAAGGTGCTGGTTGAGGAGAGGTGGCAAGGCACCCTGCCAATTTGGACGGACAGGAGCGCACAAAGTGCCCCAGCTCTCCACAGTAGAGGCAGAGGCTGAGGTTTCTTCGGCAGGCAGACTGAGGTACAGGAGGGTCAGGCAGAAGCGTAGTTGTAAACAGGCAGAGCTCGTGCAGACAGAAGGGTGGTGATGCAGGCCAGGTCGGTAACAGGCTGGCTGGTGCGGCAGAAGCGAAGCGTCAGAAGCGTAGTTGTAAACAGGCAGAGCTCGTGCAGACAGAAAGGTGGTGATGCAGGCCAGGTCGGTAACAGGCTGGCTGGTGCGGTACAAGGGAGCAGGCAAGCGGGTCGTCAGGTGCAGGCAGGGTCATTAACAGGGAGGCAGAGAGGGAGCAGGCAAGCGGGTCATCAGGTGCAGGCAGGGTCGTTAACAGGCAGGCAAACTGAGGTACAGGAGGGTCAGGCAGAAGCGTGGTTGTAAACAGGCAGAGGGTGCAGGCGGAGTTCAATCAAGGTCAGGCAAGCCGGGTCACAGATACAGGAAGTCTTTGGTAAACGGGTCACTGGAACACACTGGAACGCTGTAGAATGGACAGCACTTGTTTCCTGGTGCTGTCCTGCTTAAATGGCCGCTATTGGCGCCATTGGCGCACGCGAACGCGCACAGAGAGCCGGAAAGGACCAAGAAGTCTATCTTCCTAACACCCAGCCTCTTTATAAGCTGGAGTCACGTAGTGCTGCATGTCACATCATCTCATACTAGTGTAGGGAGAGGATGCTGCTGCTGCTGTGAGGGACAGATTAGCTTTAGAAAATCATCTCATACTAGTGTAGGGAGAGGATGCTGCTGCTGCGAGGGACAGATTAGCTTTAGAAAATCTGTTAAAAACAGCGATTTATTGGTGGGTGGGTGCTAGAGGAGATTTTTGTTTGCTAGAGTACATTTTGTTTGCTAAGCAAATTGCCTCATATAAAACCTAAGCGATTTTTCTGTTTGTTAGGTGGGCGTTTCCAGCCATTTTTGCAAGTGCAATGCACTTGCAACTGCTTGTGTGTCAGGGACACTACTTTAATGGTGTTCTGTTAGTTCATTTGGCAACATTTTGGCATATTTAAATACTGCTTTTACGTTACAGTTAGACAAATTACATTTTTTTTTTACACAAAATATTACATTTGAGGCCAGCGGGGCATTTCTTGAACAAAATTAAAAAGTGCTTCTACATTGCTAGTTTAAAAAAAAAAAGAAATATTCTAAATACTACATTTGCGGCCAGCGGTGCATTTCTTGCACAAAAATAAAAAGTGCATCTACATTGCTGGTTTAAAAAAAACATTCTAAATACTACATTTGCGGCCAGCGGTGCATTTCTTGCACAAAAATAAAAAGTATGTCTACATTGCTGGTTTAAACAAAAAGAATAATAAATAGTACTATATAGTACATTTGCACCTTGCTGTACATTTCTTGCACAAAATTAAAAAGTGTGTCGACATTGCTGGTTTAAAAAAAAAATAGTGCTACATAGTACATTTGCACCTTGCTGTGCATTTCTTGCACAAAATTAAAAAGTGTGTCAACATTGCTGGTTTAAAAAAAAATAGTGCTACATAGTACATTTGCACCATGCTGTGCATTTCTTGCACAAAATTAAAAAGTGCGTTGACATTGCTGGTTTAAAAAAAAAAAAAATAGTGCTACATAGTACATTTGCACCTTGCTGTGCATTTCTTGCACAAAATTAAAAAGTGCGTCGACATTGCTGGTTTAAAAAAAAAAAAAAAAATATTGCTACAAAGTACATTTGCACCTTGCTGTGCATTTCTTGCACAAAATTAAAAAGTGCATCTACATTGCTGGTTTAAAAAAAAAGAATTATAAATAGTGCTACATGGTACATTTGCACCTTGCTGTGCATTTCTTACACAGAATTAAAAAGTGTGTCTACATTGCTGGTTTAAAAAAAAAGAATAATACCTAGTACTACATAGTACATTTGCACCTTGCTGTGAATTTTTTGCACAAAATTAAAAAGTGCGTCGATATTGCTGGTTTAAAAAAAAATGAAAAATAGTGCTACATAGTACATTTGCACCTTGCTGTGCATTTCTTGCACAAAATTAAAAAGTGCGTCTACATTGCCGGTTTAAAAAATAATATAAATTTGTGCTAAATAGTACATTTGCGTCCAGAATGAGGAGAGCGTCAAATAAGGGACGTGGTCGTGGTGCTGCTGGTGCTGCTAGTGTTGGTGTAGCTCCTGGTGCAAGGAGAGGACGTGGGCGATCTGTGCCAGCTACATGCACAAGTGAAACACCTTCAGGTGCGAGTAGCCGACAGAACCTTTATACCCGTTATATGGTAGGCCCGAATGCCGCTCAACGATTGGTGAGGTCAGAACAAGTACAGGCGATAGTAGATTGGGTGGCTGACAATGCCTCCAGTTCCTTCACATTGTCTCCCACCCGGTCCCTTGCTGAAAGCTCAGAGATGGCACCTGAACCCCATGGCCATCTGTCTTTCACCCCAATCCCTTGTAAATCAGCCAAGAAGTCTGAGCCCCAAGTCATGCAGCAGTCTCTTATGCTTTTTGATGACTCTGCTGGTGTGCTTTCCATGAGCCATCCACATAGCCCTGCCCCAGAAGTGGAAGACATTGAGTGCAATGATGCCCAGCCACTTCTGTTTCAGGATGAGGACATGGAAACACCACCGCAGCATGTCTCTGATGATGACAAAACACAGGTGCCAACTGCTGCGGCTTTCTACAGTGTGCAGACTGACAAGGAGGGCAGTGGTGAAGAGTAAGTGGAAGATGATGTGGAGGATGATGAGGTCCTAGACCCCATATGGATTGAAGGTCATGCGAGTGACGTGTGAAGTTTGGAGGAAGAAGTGGTGGTCGCACAGAGGCACCAGCACAGCAAAAGAGGAACGGCCGTCCCCTAGACAGTAAGCCTGCTACTACCCACCGCACCCAGGGACCTAGCACACCAAAGGCAAGTCAAAGGAGTTCCCTGGCGTGGCAGTTCTTCAGACAATGTGTTGGCGACAAGACACGAGTGGTTTATACGCTGTGCAATCAGAGCCTTAAGCGAGGCATAAATGTTCTAAACCCGAGCACAACCTGCATGACCAGGCATCTACATGCAAAACACAAGCTGCAGTGGAATAAGCACCTCAAAATCCAAGAAAGGTCTCGGGCTTCTCCTGCTTCCTCTTCTGCTGCTGCCTCGGCCTCTTCCACCACCTCTACAGTGCCAGTGTCACCTGCCACCCAGCAAACAGACAATGTGACAGCAATGCCACCATGTCCGCCACCATCCCTAAGCATTTCCACACGGTCCCATTGAAACTTACAGCTGTCCATCTCCCAAACACTGGAGAGAAAGAGGAAGTACCCCACTACCCACTCGCGGTCCTTATCCCAGAATGGCAGCATTTCAAAATTCCTGGCCTTTGAAATGCTGTCATTCCGTCTGGTGGACACAGACAGTTTTAAAAACCTGACGGCGGTGGCTGTCCCACAGTACGTGGTTCCAAGCTGCCACTACTTTTCCAGGTGAGCCATCCCTTCCCTGTACAAACAAGTTGGGGACAAGATCAAGTGTGCACTGCGCAACGCCATCTGTGGCAAGGTCCACATAACCACTGATACGTGGACCAGTAAGCACGGGCAGGGACGCTATATCTCGCTAACTGCACACTGTGCCAATGTAGTGGAGGGTGGCGGATAGCAGTTTTGCGCATGTCCTTCCACCACCGAAGATTGCAGGGCATTGTGTTGCCTCCTCCTCCTACTCCGCTTCCTACCACCTCCTCACCCTGTCAGCGTAACACCTTCACCACCAACTTCAGCACATCCAGGGGGAAACGACAGCAGACTGTTTTAAAATTGATATGTTTGGGGGATAAACCCCACACTGCGCAGGAGCTGTGGACGGGCATTGAACAACAGACCGATGAGTGGTTGTTGCCACTGAGCCTGAAGCCCGGCCTGGTTGTGTGCGATAATGGGTGAAATCTCGTAGCAGCTCTGGGCCTAGCCGGTTTGACGCACATCCCTTGCTTGGCGCATGTGCTGAATTTGGTGGTGCAGAAATTTCTAAAAAACTACCCAGATATGTCAGAGCTGCTGCAGAAAGTGCGGGCCACCTGTGCACGCTCTCAGCGTTTTCACCCTGTCCAAAGGACAGTTTGTCTTTGCCTCTGGGCATCCTGGCACACATGAGTGACTACATGCTGCAGTGCCTGCGCAACGACAGCCGAGTTGCCCACATTGTAACTTGTGCTGATTACTTGGTGGCCACCCTGCTGGATCCCCGTTACAAGGATAATGTGCCGTCCTTAATTCCCTCACTGGAGCATGATCTGAAGATGCGCGACTACAAGTGCACGCTGGTAGACGCACTGCTGAGGGCATTCCCAAATGACACCGGGGGCTCACTGGAAGCACAAGGCGAAGGCAGAGGAGGAGGAAGAGGTCACCAACACAGCTGTGGCACCGCCAGCACCTCAGAAGGCAGGGTTAGCATGGCCGAAAAAAAGCTTTGTCAGCAGCACGCTACAACAAACAGCACCACCAGCTGATAGGCAACGTCTTAGCAGGAGGCAGCATTTCAGCAACATGGTGGAACAGTATGTGCACACACACCTACACGTTCTGACTGATGGGTCTGCCCCATTCAAGTTTTGGGTCTCCAAATTGGGCACATGGCCTGAGCTTGCCCTTTATGCCTTGGAGGTGCTGGCCTGCCCTGTAGCCAGTGTATTGTCTGAACGTGTGTTTAGCACGGCAGGGGGCGTTATCCCAAACAATCACAGCCGCCTGTCCACAGCCAACGTGGACAAGCTAACGTTTATTAAAATGAACCAGGCATGGATCCCACAAGACTTGTCTGTATCTTGTGCAGAATAGACATTTATACAAGCCTCATACAGCCATTGGTATACTTAAGTGAACTTATTCTTTTTTTTTTTTTTATAGAACATAAGTCTTTATTGGAATTTGTAACAGGAGAAACATGAAAAATAAACCATGGTACAGTTTATATGGAAAAGTGAACCCGTGCTAGAACATCTCTGGGTTTGTCTGCAGATAGTGATCTTTTTTTTTTTTTAATATGTCTCAATATTTTGGAGGGCTACCCCAATTAGAAAAAAAAAACAAACAAAAAAAAAACAGTGTTGGCTACCTCCTCCTCCTCCACCGCCACTTCCAGCTACACCGCCATGGTCCCCGCCTCCTCAACCTCCTACGCCACATCCACCTCCTCCTCCATTTTTTTTATGTGATTTTAAGTTCTTTCCCTATCCACATTTGTTTGCAGGGCACTTGTCCTACTCTTTCCCCCATTTTGCTTCCTTTTGCAGCCCTCTAGCCCTTTCCAGGACTTTTTTTAGAGCCATTTTATTGCCCAAAAGTTCAGGTCACCATTGACTTAAATGGGGTTCGGGGTCAAGTTCGGGTCAAGTTCGGGGCCGAACTCTAACTTTTTTTCGTGAAGTTCGGCTGAACCCCCCGAACCCGAACATCCAGGTGTCCGCTCAACTCTAATCATTGCAACTACTGTATCAAGGTGGATTATGTCTTATTTTTTCAGTACAGAATGGGCTTTCATTTGATGGGAATTGTCATGGATTTTTTTATTATCAAAAGGAAAATTGGCCCAAAATAGTAAAAACAAATTAAATTTAGATGTATATTTTTATGCCATGATCATGTACCACCACCAAAAAACCCTGCAAAACTATTCCTACTCCTGACAATTGCAACATTACCATATACGTGTGTGTGTGATTTGTTCTTTGTACCATTGTAGTGCCAATAATCACACTGACACTCAGGGCTGGACTGGGACAAAAATTTGGCCCTGGACTTCATCCAGACTGGCCCACTTTGACAGGTCTCTCCCATACTCGCCTGTTAAGTCAGCTGTCTGTCCCCTCCTCCGTGCTCCTTCTGGTCTCCCCCATGCATCTCTAGTCCCCTACATGCTCCTTCTGGTCCCCCACATGCTCCTCTATTGCCCCCCATGCTGCTCTGGTTCCCTGTGCTCCTCTATTGCCCCCCATGCTGCTCTGGTCCTTGTGCTCCACTATTGCCCCCCATGCTGCTTTGGTCCCACATGCTCCTCTATTGCTCCCCATTCTACTCTGGTCCCCCATGCTCCTCTATTGCCTCTCATGCTCCTTCTGGTCCCCCACACTCCTCTGCTGCCCCATGCTGCTCTGGTCCCCATGCTCCTCTATTGCCCCCCATGCTTCTTCTAGTCCCCCCACATACTCCTTCTGATCCCCCATGCTCCTCTATTGCCCCCCATGCTGCTCTGGCCCCCCTGTGCTCCTCTATTGCCCCCTAGTCTGCTCTAGTCCCCCATGCTCCTCTA
>BLSH010411288.1:337666-347678 GCA_018402905.1 Glandirana rugosa | reverse complement strand
GGTGTGTGAAACTTCTACTAAAATCTTGTGATTATACCGATTAGTGTTCTAAAATCATCTTCAAAGTGTGTGGGAAAACCCTGTTTCAGCCACATGGAGCCATATTAGTGTTCTAAAATCATCTTCAAAGTGTGTGGGAAAACCCTGTTTCAGCTGCGTGGAGCCATATTAGTGTTCTAAAATAATCTTCACAGTGTGTGGGAAAACCCTGTTTCAGCCACATGGAGCCATATTAGTGTTCTAAAATCATCTTCACAGTGTGTGGGAAAACCCTGTTTCAGCCGCATGAAGCCATATTAGTGTTCTAAAATCATCTTCAAAGTGTGTGGGAAAACCTTGTTTCAGCCGCGTGGAGCCATATTAGTGTTCTAAAATCATCTTCAAAGTGTGTGGGAAAACCCTGTTTCAGCCGTGTGGAGCCATATTATTATTCTAAAATCATCTTCAAAGTGTGTGGGAAAACCTTGTTTCAGCCGCGTGGAGCCATATTAGTGTTCTAAAATCATCTTCAAAGTGTGTGGGAAAACCTTGTTTCAGCCGCGTGGAGCCTTATTAGTGTTCTAAAATCATCTTCACAGTGTGTGGGAAAACCCTGTTTCAGCCACATGAAGCCATATTAGTGTTCCAAAATCATCTTCACTGCCTTCACATCTTCATCGGCACTTCATGCCCCTGCAACAGGCTTTTCACACACACTTTGTAGATGATTTTAAAACAATAATATTTCCCTTAAAACAACAGCTGGAACCTTTCCCTGTACAACTTGGAGATGATTTTAGAACAATAATCTTCCCCTTAAAACAACAGCTGGAACCTTTCCCTGTACAACTTGGAGATGATTTTAGAACACTAATCTTTCCCTTAAAGCAACAGCTGGAACCTTTCCCATTACAATTTGGAGATGATTTTAGAACACTAATCTTTCCCTTAAAGCAACAGCTGGAACCTTTCCCTGTACAACTTGATGATGATTTTAGAACCCAAATCTTTCCCTTAAAGCAACAGCTGTAACCTTTCCCTGTACAACTTGATGATGATTTTAGAACCCTAATCTTTCCCTTAAAGCAACAGCTGGAACCTTTCCCTGTATAACTTGATGATGATTTTAGAAGAATAATATTTCCCTTAAAGCAACAGACTCTACCTAGTCCAGTCAGATCGTTCTGTCAGCAGGATGAGGTGTCCAATCTGTCCCTCAAAGCAGCAGTACTAGTATCTCTCCCTATTGGCGGCTTTTCAACACGTGTAATAAAATACCAGAACCCCGGACACAAACCCGGACTTTTTTTTAAAAAGTCCGTGTTCGGGTCCGGGTCCCGGACACCCCTCCTCGACTTACATACACAGACTGGTTTTATAAATGTTATTGTTGTGTCTCTTATCATGTCCTCTTATTACTGCAATTTACACCTTCCTTTGTGCCCACTCTATATGGACTTGAGGAGATACTTTGTTTTATATTCTGCTTTATGCTTTGTTCTTTATATGTGTATTCTTTGTATCCAATTGATTGGTTCTTTCACTGGGGACTCGTATCTCTGATCTTTATTGGATTTTAATGCACTGCTTTATATCTTAGTATCCGTAGTTTTTAATACTGATGCTGATCGTATCTGGCCGACATTATGCCGGTCGGCTGGTGTATATTGTGTGTTAGCTTGATGAGTGTTTGGGATTCTTGTTGACTCCTCCCATCGCTAACGCACAGTATCAGTCCTGCATATCCCATACATTGATCAATACATGCACCTGATACTGATGTTAATCCCCCCCCCCTTCATCTTGATAGGCGGGGTGATCTACATTTAATCTGTAGCAGGACTATTAATCACTATAATGTTTAAGCACAGAATCTTTGTGTGAAACGCATCTACGAATGTGGTTGCATTGCTGGTGCCTGTAGTGCCACTCTGGTGATCCATTAAAGCATTGAAAAATACCCTGGATGTGCTGCCATTTTCTTTCACTCATCTCGAACAATACAATTAGATTAACACTGAAACTGAGTAACAATATTAGCTCAAACTTCAGCTAATCAGCACCACTTGTTCAATGTCCCATAGCAAGGAATACCATCTGTTCAACAAAGAAAGCAATGCTATAAGCTTTTTAACCACTTGACCTAAAGGAGATTTACCCGCTTCATGACCAGGCCATTTTTTTGCAATATGTCACTGTGTTACTTTAAATGACAATTTGGCGGTCATTCACCTTAAATAGAACTCTCTTTTGGTGGTATTTGATCACCACTGCATTTTTTATTTTTTGCGCTATAAAAAAAAATAGACAATTAAGAAAAAACAATATTTTTTTTACTTTCTGTTATAAAACATATCCCATAGAATAAAAAAAAAACTAAATTTCTTCATACATTTAAGCCAATATGTATTATGCTACATGTTTTTGGTACAAAACTCCCCATAAGCCTATATCGGTTGGTTTACGCAAACGTTCTAGCATCTACAAACTATGGTATATATATTTAGAAATAAAACAAAACAGTATCATCAACGTACCGTTAAAGTGGTTGTAAAGTTCACACATGAAATATAAACAAATCATATCCCTCTATAGTGGGTAATTTTTGTCTGCTGCTTCATTCCTCTGATATCAGCTTGAATCACTACTGACAAGTTTTCCTGACACCGAGAGAAAAATGGTAACGGGGAGGGAGCTCCAGCTGATTAACAGCCTCAGCTCTGTTCCTGCGTGCTGTGTGGAGGGAGGGGGTCCCTTCCCTCCAATCAGCTATCAGAGCTCTCTTCACTGAGCTCTGCAGAGTGCAACTTCAGCTCTTTGCCTTTTTTCTGACAGCTCAGACAAGCTTAATGATGCAGCACTTTGAGCAGAAGGAGAGAAGAAACGACTGTAGAAAAATAGGCATAACTTTTGTAGGATTATTTGTTTCATATCAGTGTATCACCTGAGGCTAGTCACTTTACTGTGTATACATGGTATAGGGAAGGTTGGGGTGGTATAGGGCAGTTTGGGGTGGTATAGTGGCAATTTGGGGGGTATATGGAAGTTTGGGGTGGCATAGGGCAGGCTGAGGGGTTGGGGTGGTATAGGGCAGGTTGGGGGTGGCATAGGGCCAGTTGAGTTGGCATAGGGCAGTTAGGGGTGGCATAGGGCAGGTTGAAGTAGTATAGGGCAGTTTGGGGTGGCATAGGGCAGGTTGGGGTGGTGTAGGCATATGGTAGGTTGTAGTGACAGTGTGCTCAGTCACTTGCCTGCAGATGAATATACCCGGGCGTGGCTGCTGTGTCCTCGCATCTTTCTCCTTCTTCAGCCGCAGGATTAGCTAGAATGAAGGAGTCTGTGGGAGGAGTGGAGGAGGCAGCCACACCCACAGCTCCGCCCACCAACTCCGGCTGATATTGGAGATCCCCGCTGGAGAGGTTCACTGACTGGGGAGTGATAAAGACTGCCCCCCTCCCTGCACATGCCTGCTTGCACTGCTCCGCTCCAAGATAGTACAGTCAGTGTGTAGCGGCGACCCCGGTGTCACCCCTCTGGCTGGTGTCACCAGGTGTGGGCCGCACCCCCCCACCCCCCATAGCTACGCTACTGCCTGTGATTAGGCAAGAGGCATGACTACATCCTGTGGGTGGTCTCTGGCATACAGGATTATAAATAATCGATAGCATGGGGGATAATGTTTTGAGCTGTGAAAAGATCAAGCATGCAGCTAGGATTGCTGATTGTCCTGTGGATTCATATACCCAGTGTAAGCTGTTACCCTTCAACTTCCAGAGCTAAATATTATTTGATTTTGGGATATTGAAAACAGGAGTGTATGTTTAACCACTTGCCAACCGTGTCATATAGAAACACGGCCGCAAGATGGATCAATTGTTCTGGGTGGGTGTACTATAATGTCCTCCCAGAATCACGCTCCTGCGTGCCCCCTGGGGCTCGCACCTGGGAGCATCCATGACCGCCGGGTCCGTGAGACCCCACACATCCCAGAGAGTCAATTTACCATGTGATCACTCCGTCAACGGAGCGATCAGATGTAAACAAGCTGGTGGATATCCGGCTTGTCTCTCCACTCTCTGCACCGGTCGGTGCAGTGTGAGAGGAGAGGGGGAGAGATCAGAAGCAGCGCTGCTGTGGGCAGGATCTGAAGTGTCCACAGCTCTATGTACCAGTCTACACCCCCCATACATCCATCCAGGCTCACCCATACAGCCTCATCCATCACCCATGCATCCGTGTTCACCCATCCAGCCATGCTCACCCATGCACTCGTGTTCACCCATCCAGCCATGCTCACCCATACATCTGTGTTCACCAATCCAGCCATGCTCACCCATGCATCCGTGCTCACCCATCCAGCCTTGCTCACCCATGCAGCCGTGCTCATCCATGCATCTGTGCTCACCCATGCATCCATGCTCACCCATCCAGCCATGCTCGCCCATGCATCCACGCTCACCCATGAATGCATGCATGCTCACCCATGCATCCTTGCTCACCAATCCATCCATGCTCACCCATGCATCTGTGCTCCGCCATCCATCTGTGCTCACCCATCCATCCATGCTCATCCATCCATCCATGCTCAGCCATGCATCCGTGCTCTGCCATCCATGTGTGCTCACCCATGCATGCAGCTTCACCCATGCATCCATGCCCACCCATGCATCCATACTCACCCATCCATGCATGCTCACCCATGCATCTGTGCTCATCCATGCTCAGCCATCCCCATCCATGCTCAGTCATCCCCATCCATGGCTCATTCACCCCATTCGTGCTCATGTATGCTCATCCATACCACATCAGTTCTCTTCCGTGACAAATCCATGACACTACAGTGCCCATCCGTGTCACTTCAGCACCCATCAGTGCCACTACAGTGCCTCACAATGGTGTAATAGGTAGTCAGATTTGAAATTTGTGCCCCTAGAACACCTGCTGGTGCTGGTGTCACCCGTCTCCGCCACACCTCATACCTGCACCTCACCTAATAACTACTGTATAACTTGTGGCGCTCTATAATAAAAAAGTAGTCCACATCAGAGGTTTAAATACATCATGGCAGTCCTTAATCCAAGTTAAAATAAACCAAACCCATCCCAATCCCATCCCCGGCCTACATCAAATGTGACAGGCAGCCCTATTCCCCCAGTTCCCCTCATAGAGAGACTGAGCCATTACTGTTTGTTTCCTTCATAAGAAAAGCAGTAGCCAAGTAGTGTTGTGTATTATTTATTTAACTTGTATATCAAACGTGCTTTTGCTTTTATGGCCACTTGACACAGTGACTTAATTATTTTTTTCTTTTTTATATACTGACAGAGTCAGTACAATTGCATGACATGCTAAAGTAAAATGTCAGAAGGAGACCAAAAAGAATGAGATATAAAAAATGCACCTAGCTTTTTAAAAGCAAACATCTGGACACAGGGGGAGGGGCGGCTAACTAAGATGGCCGCAAGGTGAATGAGCTCCTCCACAAGGAGATGTGCACCTTCCTTATACGGGATGTATTGAGCTGCTAATAGAAAAGTGCTTCAATATGGTGCAACGGATCTAAGGGTCTGGTAAAGCCTCTAACCCAGACCTATACTTAACAAAGGACGATTAAACTACCTGACCCGGCGAGTGGCATCTCCTGAAGGTGCAGAAGGGTGCTGTGGAGGAGCGGGGACTGGAGATCCGGGGGAGCCTCGGCTGGTCTCCCATTTTCCATCTTTGATGCAGTCCCTGTGGGAACTGGCTGGAGTGGCGTTCCCCACACTCTGACCGGAACAGCCGCGGTTGTGAGAGAGGCTGTCAGTGTGGACAGGAAGATCCAGCTCCCTTGACAGACATCGGCTGATGTCGGGTGTCGTCGGCTTCCCTTGTGGAGACTCAGTGGGTGAATCTCCAAAGCCTGCTCAGGATGGCATCGGCTGAGAGCAGAGCCGGCAGAAGAGGTGAGAAGACTGTGTAGATTCGGCCGGTCTCGGTCATCCTCAGCTCTTCTCGGAAGGACTCGGCAGTACACGTCACTGCGAGTCCTGGAGAAAATAGAAAAAACTAAATGAAATAGGCTCCTGCATGGAGCATAAAAATAACTAAATAAAGGACATTGAGCCTAAATAAGAAGAACATTACTGTGGGGAATTAGTTGACATCTTGGACCTTGTTTCTTTTCCCTGTCCATAAATATTTAAATAGCTCCTACAGAGTTTCCCCATCTCAATTCCCCCTCCCCCCTGCCCGTAACTTCTGAGGATCTAGGACATAAATACTGCGAGTATGCCTGCCAAAACCCCCCAATCCCATCAAGGGAAAAAAGGCGCAACTGGAAAATCAAATAAATCAAATAAAACACAAAAATCTGATATAAAAGGTTTTTTCTATCAATAGCAAAATCAACACGAGACATTGGGAATAGAAGAGGGAAATTTAACATTAATAAGTGTTGCAGAAGAATCAGATCAGATAAACCAGATCCCCTCAGTAACCATACAGAGACCACCTACTGATACAAGGGAAATGGAGGGAGGGACATGGGACATGCAGGCGTATATCAGATCATTGCCTACAAGAGAAAACATGGACAGGTATGTGTACAGACTTGAAACATCATACAAATTGGAGTTGCAATCATTAAAAAATTCCCTGCAAGATACTCAGGGTAAAGTAAACATTTTGGAAGGGAAATTACTGGCCATGGAACAAAAATTGACCCAGTATGAAACTAAAAATCGCGAGCAAGATCAGTGCCTAAAGCAAGCTATAACAACTATAGACAACCTGGAAAACAGAAATAGACAGAAAAATATTAGAATCAGGGGGTTACCTAAAGCAACAGGGTCCAAGGAGTTATTGCCAACCATGCGAGGTATGTTTAACTCCCTACTTCAATGCTCACCTATGGATGAACTAATTATAGATAGAGCACAGATCATTAGGCCCTAAAAGTACAGACTCCACCAAACCCAGGGATGTCATCTGAATAATACATTATTATCACATAAAACAAAAAATCATGACAGCTGTGCGG
This sequence comes from Glandirana rugosa, assembly GCA_018402905.1. NCBI lineage: Eukaryota > Metazoa > Chordata > Amphibia > Anura > Ranidae > Glandirana > Glandirana rugosa. Next base: position 340,678 of record BLSH010411288.1, on the reverse strand, counting down.
CAACAAAATACTATTGACTTTGATGGAGCCCAACTAATCTTGCTACACGATCTTTCCAGACACACCCCGGCCCTGAGAAGAGCAGTTAAGCCCCTTTTGGAGGTCCTAAGAGAAAAAAGATCCTATAGAAGTAGAAATACCCATTTCAAATCTAAGTGTACCATAAAGGACAATTGGCAGTTTTTAGAGATATTGAGGACCTTCCTAGGTACCAAAAACAGCTTCAATTACCTGAGGTGGATTTACCACAATGGCCAGTAACTCTTAAACTTAGCAGCCAGAATGTTTAGAAAAAATTAAGGAACTTATAGTACTAAGCACATTGTTCGGTATACGAGCGCAATTAATGATTACTTTTGTTGAAGGAAAAAGCTTATATAAATACACATGTAGAGATGGGGGTTTGCCACCGGGTTATTTATTTTTTTGGGTGTTTTTTATGGGTGTTTGCTTCACTAGGTATATCTATAGCACTAATGAATGTTCACAATTTTATGCAAGGGGCAGGAGGGAGAGGAAAGGGAGAAAATCCTGTGTTCAATATATGTATTTATTTATTTATTCATTCATTTATTTACTTATTAATTTTTTACATGCATATAATGTTTCACAGTAATTTTGATGATTTTTTAGGATTAAAGGGCTGGAGTTTTTTTTTTCTTTTTTTTTATTTATTCTTTCCTTCCTCACTGATATTTTTAGCATAATATACATGCTATAATGCTTCACAATATCTTTAGATGATTCTCAGGATTATAGGATTGGGGCCGTTTTTTTTTTGTTTTATTCGGGTGTTTGTCTCACCAGGTATATTAGCACTAATGAATGTTCACAATATTATATGGAGAGGTAGGAGGAGGAGGAAGGAGAGAAAACCCTGTGTCTAAATTTACTTATTTATTTAGTTATTTTTTTACACGCATATAATGCTTCACAGCAATTTTGATGATTTTTAGGATAAAAAGGCTGAAAAAGGTTTTTTTTTTTCTCCCTTCCTCACTGAGGTATTTTTAGCACAATATACATGAATACAATGCTTCACAATATCTTTAGATGATTCTCAGGATTACAGGATTGGGGCCTGTTTTTTTTTTTTTCTTTGGGTGTTTGTTTCACTAGGTATATTTATATTTATAGCAATCATGAATGTTCATAATATTATGTGGAAAGAAGGAGGAAGAGGAAGGAGAGAAAATACCGTCTTTAAATGAATTAATAAATGTATTTATTTTACATGCACATAAGGCTTCACAGCAATTTTGATGAGTTTTAGGAATAAAGGGCGTTTTTTTTTTTATATCTATGTGTGTATATTATACATAATAACATTTTTTCACCTCCCCTCTTGTTTTGACCTGGTATTTGTTTTATCAATACATATATATAACACAAATGTATACATATACACAACTTTATAGATAGCTTTGAGGATTGTGTGGATTGGGTTTTTTTTTCTCTCTCATCCTTTTTATATATGGAAACGTGATTATAGATGAAAGAATATGTGCTTAGCTGCCGGTCCCCTATAGTTATAGATGCCTATACTTACGTGATCAATCACTGCTTCCTCCCGTGTGGGGGATTGGGATGGGGGGTAAAGGAGGGGAAAACACTTTTTTTCCCCTCCCCCCTCTTTTCCCCACTTGTATTTTCCTCTCACCCCCCCCCCCCCCTACGAGAGGAAGGGGATGGATAAGGGGAGAAAAAATATAAGTGGTTTCTTGTGTATAGGTAGATATATAAATGTATATATGTGGAATGGTGTATATTATGCTCATCACCAGGCGAATGATTGGGCATCAACCTTTTTTCCCCCTCATATAGGGAACTTACGAACGTAAGAAAGAGCCAGAAGGAGTCAATTAGTAAAGATTGTGTAGTTGTTGTGAGAGAGCTGAGAGATTGTACTGGTAATTTTAGATTCATTTTTTTTTCTTTTCTTTTCCCTCCCCTCCCCTTCCTTTTTGGGTTCTGTAAAAATTTGCTCATTTAATGCTCGAGGACTGAACTCCCCATTTAAAAGATCACAAATCTTAATTTTTTTTACAAAAGCAGAAAGTGGGTATTATCCTGTTTCAGGAAACCCATGTCTGCACTGATCATATACCAGAGATAAGAAATAAATATTATCCTACTTGGATTCACAATTAATTTCCATATTCCAAATCCAGAGGAGTATCTATTGCGTTACATAAATCTCTGCCACATCAAATCTTACAGAGTATAAGAGGAAGAGATGGAAGGTCATTACTATTAAAGATCATAATATATGGTAAATTATTTTCAATCATTAATATATATTTACCAAACTACGATCAAATTAAAATAGGTATGGAAATCCTCAAGGAGCTTATGGAGAGGGCCGAGGGAACAGTCCTGATCGGGGGCAACTTTAATTTTGTCCTCGACCAGGAGCTAGACTCCTCAGCACCTCGTTCATATCACACTAAACATCAATTAAATAACTTTAAACATTTATTAGAAGAACATCAATTAGTGGATATATAGAGGATTCTCCACCCAATTGAAAGAGATTATTCATACCACTCTAGAATATATAATTAGTGTTGAGCGAACCCGGACTGTAACGTTCGGGTCCGTACCGAACTTTAGGGTGTCCGTGGCACGGACCCGGACCCGGACATTTCAAAAATCGTTCGGGTTCGGTCCGGGGTTCTGCTATTTTACTCCACGTGTTGAGAAGCTGCAGGGCAGCCAATCAACAAGCGTTTCACTGGTTTGCCCTTAGAAGCCATCACAGCCATGCCTACTAATGGCATGGCTGTGATTGGCCGGTGCATCATGTGACCCAGCCTCTTTATAAGCTGGAGTCACAGTGCTGCAGTCACATGCTCCTTGGGTTAGTATAGGGAAAGGTAGCTGACGGCGTGAGGGACAGATTTTAGCCATTTTAAGACCTGATCCTGCATCCTGAGATAGATTACTTTACTACTGCTGTCTGTGCTGTTGCTCTGAGGACAGATAGCAGAAATTAGAGATTTCACATACCGC
>BLSH010411288.1:238934-252595 GCA_018402905.1 Glandirana rugosa | reverse complement strand
AGGTTGAAATTTTAATTGAAACCCTTTAGTAACGAGAAAAGGTATGTTCATGGGGGTTTCCTTTTTCCCTAAAATAATTTTGAATGGCATTCCCCGCACCGGACCGCGTACCTCCTCCTTCTGCGAACTAGACTGACGAGGGCCAGGAGCACCGCGAACGCCCGAGTTTTTAGGAGGTAAATTCGTCGTTTAGGAGGGTTTGGTGTGGCTACCCGTTTCCCTTCGGCGCCCTAGTGTTGTTCGGCCAACCGCCACCTGTCTTGCCTCTGGACCCGTCCAAAAAGTGGGCAAGTAGACGCCGGAGTGTCGAGTTTGGGAGGATTTGCTGCTTAAATGGAGGATTTTTGAGCCCGCAAGCGCCACGAGGACCGGGAGCAGTCAGATCAAGCGTCTTCCTCCTCCATGCGCCAGGCCACGCCCCTTACGGTAAGTTTTAATAAAATCCCTTTTTCCTTTGGGGGTACTTGTATGGAAAAGAGCAATGATTTCCCAAAGTTAATTTTAAAGTTGGATAGGCCTTCAAATCTATTTAGCTCTGACATCAATACAGGCAATGTTGTCCTGGGAGTTGAAAGATAGAACAGAAGGTCATCACCGTAAGCTGAGACCTTATGCTCCTCTGACCCAATTCTAATCCCTGCAATCTCCAAATTCCTCTGGACTTTGTTAAGAAAAGGTTCCAGTGTCAACGCAAATATCAGGGGTGATAGAGGACACCCCTGCCTGGTCCCATTTCTTATACTAAAATTTTCTGATAATGTGCCGTTAACCTTCACCTTTGCTTTAGGATCCGCATATAGGGCCATAATCCAGCCCATCATGTGTTCTCCCAGACCCATCCCTCTTAGCACTTCACTGATGAAGGTCAAATCCACCATGTCAAATGCCTTTTTGGCGTCCATTGATAATATCACTCTTGAGGTCTTTTCTGGTCCAACTTGCGACCAGTGGAGGACATTAAGTGCTCTTACTGTGTTATCTCGAGCCTCATGACCTCTCATGAAGCCCATTTGATCAGGGTGGATTAGTTTTACTATATGCTCCTGCAATCAAAGTACTAAAATCTTGGCCAATAATTTAATATCGGAATTGAGAAGAGAGATGGGTTGGCGCAATGTTGCGGATCTTTCCTTGGCTTTGGAAGAACCGTCATGTAGGCCATCAGTGCTTCTGGGGGTAAAGGGTTAGAAGCTGTAATATAATTAAAGTGACCACACAGGGAGTTTATCAATATTGACATAAATTTTTTATAATAGACTTTCGTCAGGACTTTTTCCCATTGGGATAGCTAGAATAGTTTTACTTAATTCTTCTACGGTAATGGGCCACTCTAGTTCCTCTCTTACTTCCTCAGATAATCACGGCAGGTTGTTATCTTTAAGATACTCTTGAATCATCTCTATCTTCTTCTCCTTTTCCCTTTCACCCAGGGTTGTAGGAATATTATAGAGGCCTGCATTAAAACGATGGAACTCTGCTGCTATTAATTTTGTGTCCACTATCTCCTCATTGTTGACCAACTTATGAACATGACGGGAGTCTTGCTGTTTTTTTAATTGTCTCACTAGCAAGCGACCACATTTATTTCCCTGTTCATAAAAACAATGTGCAAAATACCTACATTTCTCTCCATTTTTCCGACCCAAGCACTTGGAGAGATCTTCTCTTAATATCTCCAGTTGCTGGGCTTCCACTACATTGGCCTGAATCTTATGTTTAATCTCTAGGTCATGTATTTTCTCCAATAGCTCCTCAATTTCCTTCTGTTTCTTTTTTTTAATCCAAGAACCATGAGCTATCAATTCCCCCATAATTACCGCCTTGTGTGCCTCTCAAATTACCTGTTTGGTCACCTCTTCTGTTGTATTTATCTCAAAAATATGCTGCCAACCTCTGTGACACCGCCTCAACCACCTGTTTATTATCCAAAAGTGATTCATTTAATCTCCACGTCCTCTCCCATTGTACCACAGGGACAATGTAATCGGGGAGTGATCAGAAATTGTGATGGACTCAATAGTCGAAGAGCATACGTTGCTCAAGTCCAGTCGTGAGTAAGTATTATGGGTTTTGGAGTAATAGCTATAGTCTTTTTCTTTATTATGTAGCACCCTCCAACTATCCACCAGGTTTAGAGACCTTAAATGTTGTTTGATATATTTAATTGCTTTAAAGGATAACGGGGACCTACCTGATGAGGTGTCTAAACTAGGATCCAATGTTACATTAAAGTCCCCACCCAATACCAAAACCCTGCCCTGAAGTCCTCCCGTCTCTTCAGCATACTAGATAAAAATATAGTGGTTCGGGTATTGGGGGCGTATATAGATGCAAACGTATAATATTAAACTTGTATGGTCCCCTTTATGAAGAGAAAACGTCCCTCTGGAGTGGAAAAAGGGGAAAAACAGCATGACTTTTTAAACGCTATCATCACCCCTCTAGCCCTAGAAATAGGAGATACTGCATGAAACCAATGGTCAAACAATTGAAGAGGAAGACAGGAGGTGGACCCCGTCGTGAAGTGCGTCTCCTGTAAAAATACCACATCCGCGGTCAGGCGACAGAGTTTTATGATGTGGACCAAGGCCTCTCACATTATAAGATTTCATTAGGCCACTCATGACTCTTTATTTAGTACATATTTCCACTCTATACCATGCCCCAATATTACCTTTATATATTCCATAGGATTCATTGCCCCCCCACCTCCCACAAAAAAAAAAAAGAAAACAAACCTCCCCATTGCCTTACACCATCCATTCACACACTTGCCCATACCCAAGGGTATACCAACTAATTTGGAGGGATATCCCAGGAGCTGCCCACTGGCCTCCCCCTAGTACCCCCTTCCCTTGCCCTGCGGCAATTACCTAGTCACCTATACTGGGACCAACCTATTGTGAGGCATATAAACAGACAAAAATATATAAGAATAACCACAATCACCCTCATCCCTCCCCAGGCAGAACTTTGATAGAAAAAAACAAAAAAAAGGAAAAATTAGGAGAAAGAGACACATAATTTGCTTAAGAAAATTAAAGCAAAAAAAAAAAATGAGTCCAACACCCTATACTAGAGGGGGAAATCTTCTTGATCCAACCAATGTCACCTGTCACTCTAAATCACTGTATCATATCATCCCCTCAGTATTAACCTTCTAAATGAGCTAGTTTTCTTCTCCCGCATGTTCAACCCTGTAATTTTTTGTGGCTTGCTTTAGTTGACATCTTCTGCCAGTGTTCAGGGTGTTGTAATTGTTTTCAAGTATTATCTATCACTTTGAGTCATTATATTTTTTCTTCCCCTCTGCTTTAGCCATTTAGGTCGATTTATTTGTTTCCTCTCCTCGATCATATCCATTCCTCTGATTTTTGCGGCTTGCTTTAGTTTATATCTTTTGCCAGCATTCTGGACGTTGTAATTGAAGTTTAAAGGTATTCAGCCTTCAGTCCGTAAAATCGACCGAAGGAATGTCTAGTGTCTCTACAAAAAGCTGTAAATCACGATGTATCTGCTAAAAATTTGAGGTGGGTTCCCTCAAACGCCACCACCCCTTTACCGCGCACTGCCCTCATAATAGCTTCTGTTATCGCGTATTTATGAATTTTACAAACAGCATCTCTTGGTCTTCCTGTTTTCTCTGCTGTATATGAGCTTTCTCTGTGGACTCTGTCCACTTCAATTGCGTCTGGCGCTGAATCCCTTAAAATCTTACCAAATATATTTTGTATTGATGGAAGTAGCTCGGATATCCGCACTGTCTCGGGTAGTCCCCGTATACGTATGTTCTGACGGCGCTCTCTATTTTCATATTCGTCCATTCGATTCAATACTTCTTTATGTTGTTTGATATAGTCCTGCATATCCTTCACGGCCTGTATAATGCCTACCTGGCCATTTTCCGTTGCCTCCACTCTATGTCCCAGAACTGTTATGTCTTCTCTCATCTCTTGAGCTACTTGTCTGCACGACTGCTCCATGGCTTTTATCAGCTGTTGAATGTCAGCTTTAGTAAGGAGAGCTTTAATATGTTCCCTTATATCCCAGTCCACATCTACCATGGCTTGCTCTACTGGGTGACCCATTTGTTTATTAGTTCTTGCTGAGCTGGCACCCTTGGACAACCTACCAGACTCTGGAGGGTTTATCCCTAGCCCCTCATAGTCTTCACTGTCCAGAACTTCCTCCCCCTGTGCTGTATTGTTTTCATTATTGCCAACACTAAGGGTCAAAGGATCACAGGTCCCAGGAATAGTAGAGGGCTCATCAGTGTCCCCCCCTTCTCTCAATGGGGTCTGATCTCGCCTTATATTGTCTGTATTGTCTGTTATGGGCCCTGCATCTGGGGTTAAAGGTATCTCACCTTCTGCTTGTATCCCTCTTCTAGGGGTGAGTGCGCCGTCATCCACCAAAGGGGGCTCCTTTCCTACCTTTCCAATCCTTTGAGGCTCCTGGCCTCTACCTGCTCCCGTGTTCCTCCATGAACTACTGTTTGTCACTGGCGATCCTCTCCCCCGTACACTGGATCCCCGGGTGGCTGCTGGAGCTCTGTCAGGCTTCATCCGTGCTCTGTTGCTTGGCATGGAGAGTCCGTGGCCCTAGGTTACACTCCCCCTGTCTGTAATTGGGGATCCGTTCCCCTCCTCTCGTCCTGGAGTCATCCTGTTTGGGCTCACGGCCTCTATTGTCTGCTGTGTCAGGTATGCTTGGAGCCCCCCCACCTGGCTCTTCCCTCCACTGGGTGGCTGTGAGGTGGCCTGGCGGCATGCAGGCATCGTGAGCTCGCCCCGTCTGATGCTGGAGGTAGCTGGTTCTGCTGCTGCGTGTCTGCCTAGGGAGTCAGAGCGTGTGATAGCTGCACGTCCTCACACCATGCTCCTCCCCCCAACTGCCATAAGCCATCACTTTTTGCTGACATTCTACTGACCCTGACCCACCCCATTATTTCCCTCCCTTCCTAACACAAAACTCTGGCAACTTTTGGCTCCCTATCAGGATTTAAGATTAACCCTAAGACAGAGGCCCTTCCTATGAATATCCCTCACACTCTCCTCGCCTCCCTTCAGCAAAATTTCAATTACAATTGGTGCTCCCCCACACTGAAATACTTAGGTGTACATTTGACTTCCACTTATTCTTCTCTCTATCGGGCCAATTGCCCTCCCCTATTCATAGAAATCAATCACCTACTGAAGCACTGGACTGCTCTCCCTCTCTCTCTTCTGGGAAGAATCAGTGTTCTTAAGATGGCTATACTTCACTTAAATGGCTGTGCCCCTGCAGTACAGTGTGATCCCAGTAGGGTTACTGTGGACACAGCCCAATATTAAGCTTTGGTTTTGGTTTGCCCTGAGGGCTACATGTTTTATACATATACTTGTTATGCTTATTATGCAGTAATACTTTCTTTAAACTACTCGTATGTCTATGATCCCAAAATGTACTTATGTTTCAGTGATATCATGTACTTTTTATCTTGTCATATCTCAAATAAAAAAATATTGAAAGAGGATGGCTATACTTCCAAAGCTGCTCTACCTGTTTGAACCCCCCCCCCCAGTTTTGATCCCACTACCCCAATTAAAAGCAATCCAGAGAAACTCTCTTAAATTTTATATGGAACAATACTTCCCACCGGATACCAGGATCAGTGGTCCAGGCTTTGCGATCCAGAGGGGTGCTGGGGGCCCCAGACTTATTAAAGTACTATTATGCTACACATTTGCGGGCCATCATTTCTTGGACCTCTAGGTATGCTCCGAATAGTTGGTTTGAAATTGAAATGTGAGCCACATCCCCTGTCCATCCATGCTCTATGTTATGGCCATCCTCTGATAAATACATACCTTAGCTGAGAAGCTTATGTCTAGCCCCGATGCTGTTAACTTTGTCGATTTGGAAGTATTGCTCAGGAAAGTACTCTCTCTTCTCCCTGTCCTCCACTTTTAAATGTGTTATTTAATCCAGATATCCTGATAGCGTATCCTATAATCACATGTTCAAATGGACTCAGGTAGGGGTCTTCCAACCCCGCAACTTGGTCCACCCATTAAACTGTAAACTTCTGTCCTTACAGACCTACAATCTAAATACCAAATTCTGAAATCTCTCTTCTACTCTCACTTGCAAATTAAACATTTTTCCTCTTCTAAATCCCCTACATTATCCCTAGATAAACCAACCAATTTTTAACAATTATGCAATAGGGGCCCATATGAACCTCACCTAATTTCTTCCATTTATAAAATCCTCCATGAGACCACTCCTCTAACTGTGTCTACTCATTCCTATATGTGCAAATGGACCTGTGTTCTTCAACAGTCTATCACTCTACTGGAATGGGTAAAAATATGGGACTTCGCCTCAAAGGTATCATGCTGTGTGGCACAGAGAGAAACTGCTTTCAAATGTCTTATGTTTTGTTATAGAACTCTGGATATTTTACATGCTCATAATTCAGAAACTTCCCAGAGATCCTGGGGATGTAATGCTGATATTGGGACCCACTTTCACATCTTCCGGGAATCTATCTCCATCAAACCTTTTTGGGACTTTGTTCAAACCCTACTGCAGAATTAAATGCTACTGTCCCCTTAAATCCTATACATTATCTGCTAGGCCTTCCCTTTCCAGGTTTATCCAAATATGCTAAGTAGCTGATGGCTTTTATTTTACTAGCCGCAAAATGGGTTATACCACACTGCTGGCTAACTAGTTCCCCACCTACACGTCCCCAACTCCATTCTCCTATAGCCGATATACGTAGAATGGAACACTTGACTGCACTAGTTGATGGTTCACGGGCTTGGTTTAATAAGATTTGGGAGGCGTGGGATAATTCTACCTTTTGTCCTGAAACGGTTCCCTCAGAACTTTAGGTAGACACTTTGTACTATTTTTCTTTTCTTGCTCTTCATTCCAATCCAATGTATTTATTTTCTATTGCATCCTGAGCTCCATGGTGTTCTCCTTTCTTTCAATCCCCCTTTTTCAGATACCTGTACTACTTACTGCAATGCTGTATTTTTTATGTTTGAAATTTCAATTGTTGATATACTGATGATGACTACTATATCTGAGCTACCCTCTGACATTTGTCCTGCTAATCTCTTTTTCACATTTGTTATTTGTCTAATTCATACCTTCTTCTTTTGTATGACAAAAAAATGAATAAAAAAAAATAAAAAAAAATAGCAAAATGTCAGAGCATATTGGCTCCATAAAGGATGATCAGGGTATGTTGAATACAAGTGACAAGGAGAAGGCAACTATAATAAATATATTCTTGTCCTCAGTTTTTACTATGGAAAAGGAGGGGTATAAATATAGAAGACAGTATTGTTAACAACACAGCAAGGACTGTAACCTTTTTTGCTAGCAAAAGGCCAGTGTTCTAAAAAGGACTGGAAAAATGTAATGTAAACAAATTGCCAGGATCAGATGGCCTACACCGAGAGTTTAGATGAAAACCCAAAATTTTGCATGTTAAGTGTTAGCCAAAAATCGTATATAGAAGTAGTATTTCTACGGAATCTGTATATGACAGCTACCTGCTGTCAATGGATCCTGAGGAAGTAGAGACTGCTGGCACCCATTGCAGTGCTAGTAACCACCTCACTGGCTCATTTACCTGCATGGCTGGAAATCCCTGGCCCCCTAAGGAAAGGATGTGGGGACATCAGTTACATCACTGCCCATACATCCCCTCCATGTTAGGAAAGCCTTCCTGCTGTCAAAATATTAAATCATAACAGCACAGCCTCAGCCACAGGCACACACAGCACCCATAAAACATATGTCATGTCCATGTGGTCCTATCCCTTTATTTTGTACTGCCAAAAAAAAGCCTCCTTTTAAAAGCCACAATACTTGTCTAGATTTTATTTTTCAATCGATTACCCCATCCATGCTAACAAAAAAAGATGAAGAAACCTCCACTGCTGGCTATTGTTCTGAGCTTCCTATTACCTATGGCTCAAATGTTGTGTTTTCCTCTCCTGCCCTCTTTTGCTAAACCCCACCATCCCACCCAGTTAAACAATCAATGTCATTCCATCCCTAAGTACTTTTCCAGGCATCTGCCAGCCACATGGCCCCACAGCAGCCAGTAGAGCCAGTAAAGTAGTCACACCCATCTTTTCCATCAAGCATTATATTCCTCAAGTCCTTTTAAAACTGCTGCTGAGTTTGTCTCAGTATATTTGCAACGCTTGCACACAGCTACACTCCCATCATCTTTGACTCTCCTCTCATCATCCTCTAACGCCAAGTAACATGCTCACCACCCTGTTCCTATTCCTCCTCCCTCCTGGGCAGGTGCAGCAAACTGCACCTGCACACAGCACTACTTATTGTCTCTGACTTCCTTTCCACAGTGCCAAACATATCTCATAAAGGTTTACAAGCATACCAAGGTTAAAGATTTGCAGAGTAAAGAAGGAGGCTTGAAAACTCTGGCCTAAAGTCAACAAGTTCCCAGGCACGCTCATAACTGGTACGTGACCTACATTGCAACCATATCTTAACCCCTTTAATGCTATGGGTCAAAGGTACAGTAAATGTTCCATGGTGCACTTTATATACTACTAGCATGGCCCATTCCATGGGGGGAAATAGCAAGTTGGAATTAACTATTATGAATGGGTCATATCTTGGTTACTTAGTGCAGGAACAGCTGCTCACAGTCCCAGCCCTATGAGCCACTGCCATATTGAGCCTATGCACAAGGAAAATAAGCTTTCTCCTTATGGCCTTAAATTAAAATGTGTGTTCAATCCAGTACAAAGAAATTTGAATGTAAATAATAAGTAAAGCAGCAGAAAGGAACTTTTTCTTGCACCACATTTGTAATATGAGTGGCACCACAAAACAAATGGCATAGATTCTCCTACTACCCGTGTTACCATGGCTCAGAGGTACAACCCTCCAGTGACATCACCACCTCTCCATTTACTCATGGAGGTTGGTTTACAGCCTTCCTTTGTTGAGTTTTGCAGCACAAACTCGACCCAGTATCATGTCACTGCATCAAGTTCCCAACTTAAGCCTCTGCAGTAATCCTTCCACCTGACTAGTAGCTATTAAAATAAGATTCAGATCAACAGCATTGTTTGACCTAATTTTAGATGATGATTTTATGACATGGTATGGTGGTAAAGGTTGTATTGCCTAACCAAAAAGAAGAACCGCCAAAAGAAAGTTTTGTGGAAATTGGTGACAGCTTACTGACCCATGGCACATATTTAAAGAGATTTTCTCTGAGTTTTCTATTGTTTAAATTAGAAAAAGTTGAAAAAATATCACAAGGTCATCTCGGGAGGAGTACGAAAGGATCAGCCAATAAGTTATTTCTGTAACTGTTTAGTGATCATTCTTTGACAGCTTCAAAAATTAGGAGTAGCTACAGTGGATTGGGGCCCTAGATTTCTTGGAACAAATACCTATGTCAAATTCTTCCTCATACATTAGGTGCACTGACATTTAAAATCTATCCATAACACCTACCTGCTGTAATTGTAAAAATGTTGTAATTACCTAGTCTACTTCAGTCCCTTCTGTCACAACACATGCCTCAGGAAGTGCTCCCATACCCCTTAATTAAATATGCAAGGATCTCTAAGAACTCTGACTACCTCAGATTACAGAAACTTCAGAATAAGGCTGTACTTTCTGACTTTATCACAGAGCTCCAGCATTTGTTGAATACGATTAGCTCTTCAGTGTTTACTCATGGGTTTCTTGTCTGGACTTACTTTTTAATAATGCAACAAGGAATATGAGAAGTTGACATAATTTCCCAGCATCAAGCTGATCTTTGCACCAAGTGACAATCTAACAGGAACTACTTTTACCATCGAATCTCAGACTAGAAAATTACATCATTTGATTTTTTTTTTTTTTAAATGTCAGGCTCTGTGCAAGTATACCACGTATATTACCCACACATTTCTGTGTTTACCTAATTCACTCTTGTGTTTAATACACCATGAAGATATTCCTGAAATAATGAGAGTTTTACATTATATATGGAATTACAAGGAATCAATTTAGAGCACAAACAATGCCACTCTGAGCTGTCCTGTGAAACTACAGTACTATGAAAGAGTTCTTCATGAAGATTCAAATGTGTATCTGCTGAAGTTTAATGCACCAGCTAGTGGAAGTTGGCTAGTGGCCAGCCTTGTGCAAAAAATTATTTACAGTAGAAATGACTAAGCACTCAGTGCTCTGATCTATGAAATGAATCAGAGATGGGAAGCACGTTACTCTGGGCATTCTGGATTTAGTAGCTAATAGTCTCCTTTCTAATATTACTACATTGTACTTAGATGGAAAATGCTGGAAGAGGTGTGTGACACAAGATCAGGCCATGCTTGGGGAAGTAAGAACTAGTATTAGCCCCAACAAAAGCATTTGCATCTGTCTGTGCATATCTGACATTGTCACTGTTAATGTCTGTTACTCAGAACCATGTCTATGTTAATATCTGCTCTCCGAATCAACATCCACATCCATTCCAACCTTCCAGTCATTGCTGTTATTTCACAAGATAGTCTTTTTTGTTTACAGTGAAACAATAATTTAATGTTATATACAATGTTGTACATTGCAATAATTTTAGCAGACTTCATTACATGTTCTGACCTGCAACTCTCTGTAAATACAGATATAGTTGTGCTAGCTTGAAATAGACTGCTTGACGATGGGTTGCCTACTACCGAAGAAGGGAATAACATTCTGAATTACTTTATAGAAAAAAAAAAAGATGAATCTGCAAATTACGCATTGTATGATTCTTCTAAATAAATATGTAACAATAATAATAAAATATATGCAAGCTTTTGGGGAAAAAATTAATGGAGTAGCTAGGTATTGCCACGGAGGACATGTACCAATGCAAAAAAACAAAAAACAAAACACACAGTTAAGTAGGGAGAAGCTCTTTTGATGAGGTTTTAAAGGGCAACTGAAGTGCTTACTCCCAAGGATCCTCTTGATGCATTGGGTCCTCTGTTCCTGCCAACAAATCTACACAAATAGCACTATACTCTCCGACACACCCTGGCTTAGGAGTGGAGTCTTTATTTAGGTGACAAACCCAAGAAAGATAAAAAGGCTGACAGCAGTAATAAGCAACAATTAATGTGATACAGTACATTACAGTACAGTAAAATTAACAATGTGACAAATTATGTGCAACACTCCAAATGGTGGGGCAGGACTCAGACCCTGGCATTTATGAACGAAGCAGGATCTTCCTTAATGGTAATGAAAATCCAAAGTCTGACATGACTAATGTCTCTCCCACTCCACTGGCTAATGGTCTCTTCATTTACCTTGGCTCGCGTCGAAGCTCAAGTCCTGAGTTGGAGCACTTACCTCTTCCAAATCAGGAAAAACACGTGCAGCTGCTAGCAGACCAGACTGACTACACAACATTAAAAATAGTCAATTCCTTAAATATGTTTAAATGATGCCTTAACTTTGTGTACACCTATGGAATGTACTCCAGCAAAAGGGACATTAAAACATTTTTAAAAAACTATAGCGCTAAATGACAGTTCTGATCCCCAGACTGCTTCTGTTTGTAAACAAATTGGGCAGGGGATCATGGGTGACATCATTGACCATACAAGTTTGTTGACATTCAGTGGCCAAAAGCGGTACAGAAAGACAGAGAGAGAGGGGCACAGGCAGCCTCTTAACATAATACCATCGTTATTATGGGTCAAAATAAAAACAAAGTAAAGTATTGAACTCACAGAAGTGGGTAGTGTGAAACATGAATAAGCTGTGAGTCCAGAGGACATGGGAGAAAATGCTGTTTGGATACAGTGCATGGCATCCAGTGTGAGGAAAGCCGCTGTTGTCCCAACCACCACTGGACTCCTCTTTTGAGATGCCTCCTATAATAGACAAGTGCAAGGGAAGATGGGATACATGTTTTGAGGAGGAGAATCTCCCCTTAAGTCAGGGAGCTGTCATTTGCAGCCAGAGTCCAGGGGGAGGGCATCATCATTGATGGATGGTTATTGTTGTTGTGTTGGTGGGTGATTGAGGATGGATCTAAATCACTAAATGTTGTGATTGACATTGGCTTTATGTCAAGAGACTTTTTTTTAAATCAAATAGATGTTATTCATATGCAGTAAAGTTTCAATATACTGGGGTTAAGGGTTGGTATAGGTGTAGTATAGGTTTGTAATAAGTGCGTTATAGCGTGCATTATGGGTGTGGTATGGATTGGGTACACTTGGTCTCAGTGGCTCAGCCCTTGCTAGCAGTATCAGCAGTAGGTGAATTGCCATCTCACCAGTTCCTGGGATGCTGTGGTGACCGCTCACTGTAGAAGGGGAGCCCCCCTCAAACTCTCTCCCTGAATGCCTCCAGTGATCAGTGGTTGAAACCACAGAGGGTGTGGAAGCTCCATTCTCCCTGTGGAAGCAGTGCAGGTGCTATGATGCAAGCAGCGCTGCATTTCACCTGGGTGTACTCACTCCCAGCCTGAAGCTCAGATCTCCCTTTGTATTGTCGCCCGCAGCAGGAGAATATCCAGACAGAGGTGCTCTCTCTCTGACTCCCTCCATTCCAGGAGGAAGAGCTTTCCTGGGCACTTTAATAAAAATCATCTCTCCACTCCTCCTACTGCACAGTATCTATTGGGATTTGTATTGTAAGGTGTCCATTCATAACATTATATGACTGCCGTCTCAAACTACAACCCCCAGGATTCTCAGCTCTCTGCATAGAAGTCTATGCACTTGCTTGGCTTTAGACCCCCCTCTGGCCGAGAATGGTGCAGCATAACATCAGTATCTCAGTAGAGGGAGAGAATAATACATGTCTCCTTCTCCATATTTCTGTAGCCCAGCACCTGGCTACACATTTGATCAATGATGTTACCCAGATAGCTCATATCACATATTAGAACAACAAACTGTGAATAATTACATTGCCATTGCGTTTTAATAAAACTACAATAATGGATTTATCTATTACATTTACAAGCAGATCTATTAAGATCTTTTTTAAAAAATACAATGCATTAATTAGGATTATTAGGATTCCTAAAATCTAAATTTGAATCAAATATTCAGTTAAACATTTTTTTTTTTTTTTTTTTTTAACTCCAATATCCCTTATAAACCCGAAGTCCATATTTACACTTGTGTGTTGCAGTAACATGTGCTAAAAGGCACTTTCCTACCTGCAGCACTTTTCTGCAAACTACATGACCTGGCATGCAATTTTCTGACATTGATGTAGTGGTATGGCTCCAACAAACTTAAAGCAGTATGAAACCCAAAAGAAAACATGTATTATATTACAGCTTACCACAATATATGTATCTTAGAAGTGGTGGCTGCATTTTTTTCCATTTTTAAGCTCCGCTTTTTTCTTCTGGTGATCCAGCTAGCAAGTCTTTGTCAAAAGCACAAGCTCTCCAGCAGAATGTATCAGTTTACATGAATAAGACAAACCATACAACACTGGCAGGGGTGATTAAAATGATCAGCTTTTGTTTATTCATGTAAACCTTTATCCCCAAAGGAAAAGAACAGTTTACTGTAACTGATTATAAAGTGTGAGCTGGAGTTCAGGTTCAATTGGTGTATTTAAATATGCTAATACATTTAACACTCCCTTCCCTCCAGATA
>BLSH010411288.1:219416-237358 GCA_018402905.1 Glandirana rugosa | reverse complement strand
CGTTTCTTCATTTACGTTTTTTTGCCGAGACCTTCAGACACAGGTATAATAGACTAAGTGAAAGATGTGTGTCCTGTTCTCCTTCATCCAGAGTGGTGTTGCACGAATACAGGAGGTGTGTTAGTGGCTAGATCACCAGGTGCCAACAGAAGGAAAAAAGCTAAAGAAAAAAAAACTTTAATACCACTTTGTTATGTGTTTCTGATAGACATGCTCACTTGCTCTTACAGAACAATCGTTGATTGTAGTAATGCCTACAGTAGCCTGTGAGGACACAATGCTTGTAGTCCAGAGGATTACAGAAGTTGTTTCTGTGATGACCATGGACCTCAGAAGGTTATATTTTTTGGATTTTCCTTCGCATTCTGTCCTCATGACAAAGGTTGCCAAAACAAATAGAAATAAAAAGTGAATCAGATAATATGGACACAGACTTCCAGAGCCGTTTTTTTGCATTTACTTCTTTGCAAATGTTTAAAAAATATAGTTTTAGCCCTGAAGATTACCTAACCCCCCCCCCTCCAAAAAAAAAAAAAGAAGCAATTACATTTTTCTGAAAGCAGATATCCTGCAGAATAAAATTGTGGTAGTTTGGGGGTGTTGAGGAAAATCTGCTAGAGCGCTTCCATCTGACATCTGCAAAACCCACTCGCTCCCACCAACAAACATCGGTGGCTGTAAAAAGGTCAAAACAATTTAGTTTTCTTAAGGTTTCCATATTATTTACGATAGTATACAGTAGATTTGTTATTAAAAACATTGTTGCAGTCTAAAATAGGGATACAAGAAGTCAACTTGCTTGAGCTCAATAGTCTATAGAATTCTAAATATATCTCATTATTGCTTTCTTACATAGTGTGGCATTAATTATTGTTGCTGGGTGATAACTTGATAGGTTGATCAAACCTAAAAACAGTAATCAATATACCAATAATGCGAAACACACTAATAGTACTTGCAGAACTTTGATTACCTGCCAATCAGGCTTTGAATATTAATTTTCCTTCTGGTCCAATGGGGCTTTTGAAGAGGTTTTCTGTATAATCTGCTGCTTTAATTTAATTTAGAACCAGGCAAAGGGCTTATTACGCAGTGAAAATGGGAACTTCTATGAAAATCATTTTAACTTGACAAAGGATTTAGAATTCTGCCCAGCTGGTCTTTAGATCTAGGCACCTGTCAGAAATGCTATGAAATATATGCCTTAAGATGAACCCATGTGGGCAATAAACTCTTGAAAGTACATTTTTGGATAAATGAATATTGAACTGAATGGTTGCTCTTCTATATGATCTCACAAGGTTGGGCTAAAAAAAAAAAAAAAAAAAGCAGACCATCATAGATCATTCAGTGGGGAACTAAAACATTTGTTTCATCCACTGCACTTTGTGCTGTGTCTGGTCACATCAGTGAAACTCAGTCTTTGATCCAATAGGAGAAAACCCTTAGAAAACACCCTTCTACTTGTGTTTCACAATGCATCAAATTAAGGTCTATTCCTTAAAAATTACAACTAGCTGTTTTACGATGGTAAAAAAATAAAAACAGAGCCACCCTGTAAACAATCTTACTTCTAAATCATTACTTACCTTTGTGGGTACAGGCTTCAGTCTTTTCACTCTTTGGGTATCCAATACTTTTGTGTGTATTCAATATCTGGTTTTGTTTGGACACTGACCATTACATCACTACAGGACACATTGCATCTTGTTTGAAAACAGACTCCCAGCATGTAAGCCATTCAACAAAGTAGGAGAAAAGCATTTGTTTCTGGCCAGAAAAACCTAGGGAATTGGGTCAGGGTTATTAGAGGCCAGGGCTGGATAACTCATTCTGGCAGTCCTTTGGTGCCTGGTCTAGAAGGTTGGAGAATCTTCTAGAATTAGAGGGTGGAAGCTAGGAAAAGCTGCCTTGAATATTTATGAAGCCTTGGCCAATCCTCTGCAGGAGGATGAGACCACTCCATAAAAAGCCATGAGCCATACCAGCAGGGGCAGTCGGGTGGAAGATGGCAATGCAATGCCGAGGAAGTCTGTCGGTGGCCCGCAGGGGGAGGAGGTGTCCTGCCTTGGGCCAGAGCTCGGGTGCTGGAAGGATCCTACCATGACACATGGGAGGAATCCCTTCCTGGAGGCATGGAAGCAAGAGAGGACAGAGCTAGTAGATCAGCACTGTTGGGGATTAACAAGGGGGGAGACTGCCACATTTTTTTTGTCAAAGCAAAACTAAACATAAGTAGAGGCTAAAGGCAAAACGTTTTTCTTTTTTTTAGTTTTGCATAGAGTGGAGGGGATTTTGAACACCTTTCAGGTTTTATTGCTGTCTGTGCCCCCGTTAAGGAGATTCCCTCTCTATATTTGTCCTGTTTATTATTATCACTGAAAGTATAAGTAGAAGAAAATCTCAAATTTTGGGTTGTCCCCAGAAAAGTCATAGAGGGGAATCTTCCATTGGGGACACTACAGGGTGGGCCATTTATATGGATACACCTTAATAAAATGGGAATGATTGGTGATATTAACTTCCTGTTTATGGGACATTAGTATATGTGAGGGGGGAAACTTTTCAAGATGGGTGGTGACCATGGGGGCCATTTTGAAGTCGGCCATTTTGAATCCAACTTTTGTTTTTTCAATAGGAAGAGGGTCATGTGACACATGAAACTTATTGGGAATTTCACAAGAAAAACAATGGTGTGCTTGGTTTTAACGTAACTATTCTTTCATGAGTTATTTACAAGTTTCTGACCACTTATAAAATGTGTTCAATGTGCTGCCCATTGTGTTGGATTGTCAATGCAACCCTCTTCTCTCACTCATCACACACTGATAGCAACACCGCAGGAGAAATGCTAGCACAGGCTTCCAGTATCTGTAGTTTCAGGTGCTGCAGATCTTGTATACATACCCTTAAAATGCACAAGCTCTTGCTTCTGCCATGTGATGCTGACCAGATCTGCCTGTAAGCAGGTTCAGTCAGCTACCAGGTGGTTCTGTCTCAAAATAGTGTGTGAATAGGGAATTATGTAATTGGGTGCGAAGTCTGTAATGTATTCAGTCACTGCCCATATAAATGCCAGGTTGTGAGGAGTTTAGTACAATTGGGGCAGAGGAGTCAAACACCCCACAAGCCACAAGATGTTGTCAGCTATTGGACAGGGCCGAAGTCCCAGGGTGGGGTAGTCCAGTACCCAGAAGAGCAAGCTGTAGTCATCATATCTCAGGAAACATGGTCCAAAAGAACTCAAAGCATGCTCTAACTGGACTGGGAGCAGGATTTGGCCAGGCCAGATGTTCTGTTGCGTACTAATGTCCCCTGGGACTTTAGTGACACCTGGAAGATGTGTACAGAATCTAAAGGTGCAGCTTCAGCAGTCCTGTCTCTGGAACAACATGTAGGAAGTTGGAATCATAAAGCCTAATGGGCAAGTTAAAGCCCTCTGAGGGAGTACGAATGACCCTGGGAAGTAAGAGTAACAAGCAGGGAGCTGGGTCCCATAATGGGGTGCTCCCAAGGAGAGGAGAGGGGGTCATAAGGGAAGATTGCTTGTCAGTGATGTACAATGTGTGGCTTTCACATTTGACTGGTGTGGACTATCCACTATATGATATTTGCGAAGCATGGCAAGTGATGGTATGTCTAGGTGATGTGTCACTGCCATCTTTGAAGAACAGTAAAGTGCAGAAATTATACATTTGTGTGGACAACACTCTTGTTAATATAAAGGCTAATGGCCGGGTATGTAATGCGAAGCTTATGGCAAGGAATAGGACACAATATGTTGAAGGCTACCAACAGTGCCTTTTAGTCCGATCCAAGAAGAAGTGGGGCTCAAGTGATTTGGCACCAACAACTTGCTAATCAGAAGTCCCATACAATTAACTTGATTAAAGTGAATTGGCACCCCCATATTTAAAAGCCCAAACCACAGGTTTCGACTGCCAATTCATTTGTTGCGTGGGGTGGTAGAGTGTATTGTTTAATTGACATCAAACGTTCATATATTCACTCGCTACTTTCTTTTGAAAGATGCCACATGGTTAGGCACAGGTTGAAGCTTGGGCAAAATTACTAATACAATAGGGTGTTCAGTCACTCTGTTAGTTCTCCTGAAAAAAAACATTTTATGACAATTTATTTCCACAGACAAGCTATAGAAAATATTGCTTTGTTAAGAGTAACATTTTTGTATTTTGTGTAAAAAAAATATATATATATATATTTTTATATAAGAAAGGTTTGCTTCAACAAAATATTTTGCTGTTTAGGCCCCAGAAAACTGACAATTTATTCACAAACTCACCATACAAAAAAGCTGTCCTTTTCTATTCTTCAAAAAGTTTGATGAGCATTAAATAGAGGCCTATTTCTTAAAAACTTTGGAACCGGCTATCCATGGTCAGAAAATGCATTGCTGTTTTAAATAACAATGTCGATCATTTCCCAATCCAAAAGCTTGCCTTTAATAGGGAAAAAGTAAGCTGTTTATTTTTTTTTTTTGTTCCAAACTAATTTTTATTGAAAAAGAAACAAATTGGTTACAGCATTCCAACAGTTAGACAAAAACAGGAAGTTACAATATCCATAAGGAACAATACCAGGATGTTTGAATATATGAAGCATCTTAACAGTTAAAAAGATGTATAGATGGCATTGCCCATTGTAAATAAGTAAACACAATTGAACCATACATGTATAGTAATACAGAATGAACAATGTGTTTCTATTATCGACACATAATTGCCTTAGAGTAGCTAGCACAAGACTAATAAGGGGAAGTTCATCAGTTTATTGCACATAGAGTATGTTTTACTGCCAGAGCAATTGCCATTCAGGCTTATCGTCAAGCTGACCTGAGTTAGTTCCCGGGAGGAAAAGGGCTTATTATATTTGGCTTGTGAGGGTTTAGGATAGGACATGCAAGCAACCTGTTAGGGGAGGAGCTCAAGATGGCGGCATGAGCCTGTGAGTTGGCGCCCGGAAAGCATGCTGTCCCAGAGAGCACGCATTGGTGGGAGGTGGATCCTCCAGTGACCAGGGTGCTCGACCTCTCGTCCTCCCCCTTCTTCTGATCGCCGGAGGGCGCAACCCCCCCGCCGCTTAGCCGAACAGATCCCCTGAGCCGGAACGCTGGGACATCAGCCGCCTCCCAGGGGGAAGTATTAGCGTCCAGCCTGCCAGGCCCGCCAGCAACAGAGGAGTGTCGGCTCGGGACGGAAGAAAGCAGACAGGAGCCGGGAGCGGGCAGCGTATCGGCGCTCAGCCCGCCCGGCTCGCCAGTAGCGGCGGTGCGTCTGCCCGTTACGGAGGAGGGCAGATAGGAGCCGGAACGAGCAGAGAGAGAGCTCCAGGGCAACAGACAGCGTGATCCGGAGAACTCGGAGAAGACGTGTGGAGCAAGGTGGGAGAGAGGGGAGCTCTGGCAGTGAAGGTAGAGTGGAACAGAGACCGGGACCCAGGGGATCGGTAACAGTAAGCGGCTATGCCGACGGCATGTGTTTGAGGCAGAGGGAAGGACTGTCGGTGGGGGTAAGTAAACATATCCCCATATAAAGGCTATATATCGTTGCTAAAGCATAAGCCTATGTGATATGAAGGTTAGCTGCAGGAGGTGGAGGTGAAATAAATTTTTTGGAAAGACATTTGAGATAATAAGTGGGAGTAAGGCAGCTGCTCTCTTTTGGACTGTTTTCTGGAGGAGGTGAGGCAATGGAGAGACGGGGCTAGGGGACGCCCAGGCATCACATCTTAGACCACAAGGCATAGTACGAACACTTTAGTCCGGGTGTAAAGGGCACACAGGCACCATAACTTGCCCGGCTCTGGATGCATAAGGAGAGGGCCCACGGGAGGACACGAAAGAGGCGAGGGACTCAAATAAACTAATAGCATACAAATACGGGGGAGGCAATTGCAATGGGGAAAATGACAAAAAGTAGTGGAGGAAACCCCCCGAAGGTCAGCGCCAGTCCAAACACCATCAAGAAATTCATGGTTCATGGGTCTGAGCAAATAAGCCTGCAGAAACAAATGCCTGCAAAGACTAAACAAAAAGAAGCGAGCACTAAAACCTCACAAGGGAGGCTCTCAACGGGATCACATCCAGGAGGAGCAGGGAGAAAGGATCCCCTGAACACACTAACAGAGGGACAGTGCATTGGAGAACAGATGCCTACAAGAAATGACATTGCGGAGATGTTTGTGAGGCTAGAATGCTCGCTCAAAGGAGAAATGACTAATATCAGGGAAGATCTGAGCCAAATATTGAGACGAGTAGAGGAAACAGAGGATAAGGTAGAGACCCAGGCAAAAGAAATACAGGGGCTTAAAGAGCAGATGTATAAAATCCGGAGGGAGCAACGGGAGATCCAATATAGATTAGAAGACCAGGAGAATCGTAACAGGAGGAAAAATCGAAGGATACGGGGAATCCCGGAAACTACAGCAGCAGAAGATCTACAAAAAACCATGAACACAATATTTGGCCCCATATTGGGGAAATCGGAGGTGAAAACAGAAAGAGTACACAGGGTCACCAAACCGGCAAACCTGGGAAAGGAGGTCCCAAGAGACACAATAGCCCGCTTCCATAACTTTAGGGAGAAAGAAGAGATCTGGAAGAAAATAAAAGAGGGTTACAAAATATCTATGGAAGATGTTGAAATAAAGATCTTCGCGGACTTGGCAAGAGATACCCGTCAAAGGAGGAAGCTATTGAAGCCATTGGTAGACCAAATAAGACGGCAGGGAGGGCAACACTCATGGGACTTCCCAGCCTGCTTGATCGGGAGGAGAGAAGGTAGATCAGCGAAGCTGAAGTTTCCGGAAGAGACAGAAGGTTTTTGCAGGAGATTAAGTATACCCGTGCCAGATTTGCCGGGATGGTGGGACCCTGCTGAACAAGCAACGAGAAATGAAGATCAGTATTGGATAAGAGCCTAATAGAGGGGCAGAAGAGGGGGGACGGGGAGGAAAGGGAGGGGGGATGGTAATAGGAATTCCGGGCGCCAACAGGCAGGGAGCCCCAAAAAGGGATGGAGATCGACCACAGGCCACAAAATGATGCTCAACCCGGGGGCAACCAGGAGGGGGGGTGGAGAGATCCCCCGCCCACCAAGGTGGAAGGGTCAGGGGATGACCAAAACGCCCCAGGTAGAGAGGGAGGGAGGGAAGGGGAGGGGCCAGGTTCTCCAGAGGAAAGAAGAAGTCCAGTCTCTGGGATTTACTGTTTAATCATAGAAGGGAGAAGAGGATGGTTAAATTCTTGACATTTAATGTGCGGGGGATGAGGAGCCCCGCAAAAAGATACAACATCTTGCAAGAATTGAAGGGATACTCAGCCGATATAGTGTTCTTACAAGAAACACATTTCTCCCAAGATACAAATTTGAAAATCTGGTCGCAGAAATTTCCACTGTGGTATCATTGTGAATCGCAGACACACAGAGCAAAGGGGGTGGCTATAGGATTCTCTAATAGGGTACAGTTCGCAATAACAGACAGATGGGTTGAACCGGAAGGGAGGTGTATTTTTCTGAAAGGCAGGCTAGATAATAACTTATATATTAAATATATATTGCCCCAATAAAAACCCGGCAGGATACCTAGAAGGAGTATTAGAGAAACTAAAAGAGTTCAGAGAAGGATTACTAATAGTAGCGGGGGATTTCAACTATGCCCAAGACCAGGCCTGCGACAGTATGTCCCGTGTACAGGGGATCTCCAATATAAATTGGAGACGAGCTAAAAAGAAAATGACACAGCTGCAGCTGATGGATACATGGAGGGTTTTTCACCCAAAGGAAAGGGATTATACCTTTTTTTCCCCTGTACATGGGACATACTCCAGGATAGATTACATCTTAGTAGAACATAGGGTATTGGAGAGAGTAGAGGATATAAGAATAGAGACAACAACAATCTCGGATCACGCCCCCGTGATAATGGAGATGGATGCAGGAGTAGGGTCCATGAAAGAATATACCTGGAGGTTAAACGAGGAATTGCTGAGGGACGAAAACATTACTAGGCAAATCAAAAAAGAACTGATAGGGTTCTTTGAAATAAATGCCTCGGACCACATAGAAGACCCGCTAACATGGGAGACACATAAAGCTTACATAAGAGGGGTGATGATATCCATAGACAAAGGGAAAATGAAGGAAAGAGAGAAGAGGAGAGAAGAAGTGATAGAAAGAATCTATGAGCTGGAACAGGAACATAAGAAAGGGCCCAGAGATGAAATACTACAAACCCTACTGGGGAAACGGGGGGAATTAAAAGACCTTATAGAACAGGAAAACCGCTACATATACAACAAAATCAAGAAGGAAAGGTACACCCAGGGAAACAAAATAGGGAAACATCTGGCTAGAATCCTAAACACAAAAAAATCAAGGAGCTACATAGAAAAGATACAGAATGAGAAGGGGGAGATCAAATATAAAACGGAAGAGATAGCAGACACCTTCCAAGAATATTATAAGAAATTATATTCAGTGAGACAAGAGGAAACAACAAATAGTATAGAGCAGAGGAAAGAAAAGATCAAAGAGTTCTTGAAATTAGCCGATATGCCAAAATTAGAAGCGGATGAAGTAGATAGAATGGAAGCCCCGTTAACAACGCAGAAAGTGGAGGGGGCTATAGCGGACATGGCCCTTGGGAAAAGTCCGGGCCCAGACGGACTCCCAATAGAATACTATAAGAAATTTAAAGACATATTAACCCCAATACTGTGTAAATACATGAATGGAATAGGTAAGGAGTGGGAGATGAGAAGAGAGGCATTGTCGGCGATTATTACAGTAATACCAAAAGAAGGGAAAGACAACACAATATGTACTAGCTATAGACCGATATCATTAGTAAATGCAGACACTAAATTATTCTCAAAAATTTTAGCTACAAGATTAAAAAGGATTATAAAGAAGGTAATAAATGAAGACCAGGTGGGCTTCGTACCGGGGAGAGAGGGAAAGGATAATGGAATAAGAACGAGACTGTTAATGGAGGAGAGGAAGAGAGGTGGGGACCCCAGTCTGATCCTGTCGATTGATGCCGAAAAGGCCTTCGACAGGGTAGACTGGGGTTTCCTGTTCCAGACCTTAGAGACAGTAGGCCTGGGAGAGAGGATGAGTAGTTGGATAGAGGCCCCATACAATAAACCAAGGGCAAGGGTTAAGATAAACGGAAAGCTGTCCAAGCCTTTTGAACTAGAAAACGGGACGAGGCAGGGGTGCCCTCTCTCCCCGATAATATTTATTGTAGCTCTAGAGCCACTACTAGCAGTAATTAGGAGACATCAGCAAATACATGGATATAAAGTAGAAGGGGAAGAGCATAAGGTTGCCGGATATGCTGACGATCTATTGATGTACATCAATAGACCGAAAGAAACTATCCCTAAAGTGATGGAGGTGCTGACTAAATTTGGAGAGTTGTCTAATTTCAAGAAGAAGCCCTACCCATAAATCTAGGAAAACAGGAAAAGGGAGAGCTGCAGAGATCATTTCCATTCCAATGGAAGAAGGAGGAACTAGATTACCTGGGGGTTAAGCTGATGGGAACAGGGGTGGGGGACTACGCCGCAAACTTTATTCCCCTGTTAAATGAAATCAAAGAAGAAGTGAGGAGAATGATATATAGACCACTATCATGGACAGGGCGAATAAACGCAGTAAAGATGATAATAGCCCCCAAAATCTTATATAAAGTGCAGATGCTACCAATTTACATTCCACAGGGATTCTTCTCAACCATCGATAAAATAATAAATAGATTCATATGGAAAGGACAGAGACCAAGGGTAAAGGGGAAGATTTTGAACAGAGATAAAAATAGAGGGGTGTGGGCACTACCGAATATTAAAAGATATTATAGAGCTAATAGTCTCGCACGAGTGATAGTATGGGCTCAAAACGAAAGGGATAAAAAATGTGTCACATTAGAAAATAAGATGAGTAAGTCACAATTGGAAAAAATAATTTGGATTCCGCCGGAATATAGGAACTTACATAGGAACACAAGTGAGATCACATACACGGCACTAAAAATTTGGGACGACACTATGATGAAAGGGAAATGGGGATATAACTCACCGTTTGTCCCAATTTGTGGGACAAACTACTTCCTACCGGGGCACGAAGATTGGGGGGGGGGGGGAAATGGATATTAAACGACACACTGCAATTAAAGGATATAATGTATAAAGGGAAAATCAAAGCACGGGGAGATTTACAGGACAGTGGGTGGTTTAGGAAAATAGACACATGGCAGTATATGCAAATGAAACACTTTATAGCGGCACTTCCGCAGGCAGTTAGATCGGGGAAGGAACGGCAATAGAGAAACTGTGCCAAACAAAAAATAGAAGGGGAGGAATTTCAAAGTTATATAAGATTTTGGGGAGAATAGGAGAGGAGGAGAGACTCCCATACATGGATAAATGGGAAGCAGAATTAGGATCAAGACGCACCATCCAGCAATGGGAAAGGATGTGGTCACTAGCACATGATACGGCAGTGGACAACGCGACTAGAGAGACAAACTATAAGTGCATCTCGAGATGGTACCTAACTCCTAACAAAACCGCAACATTTTCAAAAAGTGGAACAGATAAGTGCTGGCGGGGATGTAATGATAAGGGCACAATGGCACATATATGGTGGGACTGTCCGATCATTAAAGAATACTGGGAGAGGATAAGGGACATAATCAATAAAGTATCAAAAGAAGGGGTGGCAGCAGACCCATGGAGGTGTCTCTTCCATGGGGGTGTGGGCCCCGTAAAGCGGTATGTTGGTGACAACTCTCCTGAATGCAGCAAAAAGTTTGATACCCAAAAATTGGAAAAAGGCGGAAGCTCCATCATTAGAGCAATGGTGCAACAAAGTAGAGGAAATGGCCTACTTGGAAAGTTTAAAGCTAGAAGATGGAAAGGCGGGAGTAGGTGGAGAAAAGAAATGGGCGGAGTGGGCTCAATTCAAAAAATCCAAATAATATTTGGAGATTATGAAACCGAGACTGGAACTAGAAATTGGAAAATAGGAGGGGGGCTGAGGAACAGGAGGACCTGGGGGGGGGGGGGGGTAAGATGCAAATAGAAATTTAGAGGGGAAGATTGTGCAAATTAAATAAAGCTGTATTTATATGGGTGTTTTATTACCTTATGGATTTGAATGAAACATATCCACGATGATGAGACTAATATGGAGAACAGCTTGATGAACATACAGGCTGAAAGAGAAAAATCTAATCTCCGTTGATAATCTGAAGTGGAACAAAAAAAAAAAAGGATAGGACATGCGTTGGGTAGATGGATGTGTGCTTTGGCCAATGAAATCCTCCTATATACTAATGGGTCCGGGGGTTGAATGAAGTCATCTCATGCTCAGGTGCGAACTGGGTTAAGTGGGGAAAAAGGTGGGTGAATATTAAACATAAACTGCGCAACCAGAAATTAAAGTGCAAGTGCCACACAAATGAAAAATATATACAACAAAGCAAAAATATCAAGGAAGGTGCACCTCTTGTATCAAACAGTAAACAAACAATCCATAAGGTACTAGTACATAAAGTGCACAGTGCAAGCACAGTACTGAAATAGAGTCCACTGAAATCAGAAAATATTGATTGCATGTAGAGATGAAATATCAGATAGGAAACAGACTCCCCCACCAGGTGCAGAGAACGACAAGTGGGAGCTTCAGTGACACCCCACACTCGAATAGGTAAACTCTTACCAGAGCTAGTTGGCTACCCATCTCTAGGTCAGCCTTACTAGCAAGCAGATAGCCTCTACGGGCATGTGATAGGAGGAGGATATAAGACAACTCTTATTCGAGTGGATTCATTAGTTCCCATCCATTTAATCCCGATGGTTCATCGCGCCCCATGTGACCCGGAAGCACGGGCGATCTGAGAGTTGTAGCTGGCTTGTTGTTTTTATCCTATATGCGCTTCTATCTTTGAGAAAATGTGAGTAGCCAATTGGCATTTCTATATTGTTTTTAATAAATACCATGCAATATAATACTATTGGAGCCTTTTTTCTTATATGAACGATCCGGATTAAATCAAGATTTTATGATTTCAGTGGACTCTATTTCAGTACTGTACTTGCACTGTGCACTTTATGTACTAGCACCTTATAGATTGTTTGTTTACTGTTTGATACAGGAGTTGCACCTTCCTTGATATTTTTGCCTTGTTGTATATATTTTTCATTTGTGTGGCACTAGCACTTTAATTTCTGGTTGCACAGTTTTTGTAATTCTTCTAGTTTTTATTTGGGTGGTATCCTAATTAACTGCTGCAACCATATCCCAACACATGCACATTTAAATTTATACCTAATATTATAGTGCGGTATACACACTACTTTTTACTTAGAATATTAAACATAGTTTAATGGGAGAGAAGGGGGGGGGGCTTGGAGGTGAAGTATTTGCTGGGTGGGTGACACCTTAAAAGGGGGAGGTAAACCCATTATGAAGAGGTTTAAAAACTTTGTTTTTGTTCCTGGAGTGGACTATACATAACCATGGTCAATTTGGTAAAAACTATACTTTTGTGAAAAATAGAAAATTGCTTTGTCAGAATACCAGTTTTAGTCCAAAGAGCAGACATTCTATTTCCAAAAATTAGTAGGAAGAAAGCAGCTTAAAGAATAAAAAAGAAGAAAAAAAAAAACAGTGAATTTCTTGCTCATAATCCTGGGGCAAGTTCATCATGCAATCAAAATGCAAACCCCCTCCCTCATCCCTGAAGTTCACATGAGTTGAGCTCAAACATCCACATGTAGAACCAAATCTGATAGGGGAAGGTGTTGCAATGTGTTTAAACCAGGATGGTTTAATCACAATTGGTGTGTTGAAACAGATCTAGATTTCCTCCAAAATTGGTTCTTTCATCTGTAAACCACATTTATTTTTAACTCTTAAAAGTGCAAATTTTTTGTCATATCCTGTTCATTTTTTTTTAAAAGGGGGGGCGTGGCTTGACGCGCAACGAGGATGGCAGCACACTAGCAGAGCTCCGGCCAAACCGTGAGATCCCTCAGCGAAAGAGCCACCTACACAGCATTAAATGCCGGGCAAATGATCACTGACCACCCCGCACTCCCGCTCGAGAAGCGGTCTTTCCGCCTCTTCAGCCAGAAACATATCCAAGCTCTTCAAACCGATAGCAGCGGCCCGTACAGGGCTGGAATCCAAGATGGCGTCAAGCCGCCACGAGGAGGAATACAGCGAGGACTCTCAATAAGCCCCAGAGGACACAGGTAGGGGCTCCTCTCATGCAGATCACCCCTTAACATATGCAGACATGTCGGGGTTCGCTGCAGATATAAAATCCACCTTTTCGGCGGCCATTACAGACCTCAAATCCAACATCTTGGTGCTGACCAAGAAGCTAGCGACCACAGAGGCGGCAGGCAAGCAGAGGGATAAGACCATTAAGAGACTAGAGAAGGTGGCGGTGACCCACTCTTTACACTTTATTGAGGTGAACAGACACCTTGAGGACCTTGACAATAGGGGGCGCAGGAATAATGTTAGGGTCTGGGGGATCCCCGAATCAGTGGAGAAGGAACAAATTACAGCGGCTCTTCAGAGGGTCTTCAACAGCCTCCTGGAGAGACAAGAGGATTCAGAGATACATTTCGTGCGGGCTTATAGAGCCCTTAGACCATGAGGACCTGACTCAGCCCCACCGAGAGACATCATTTGTTGTTTGAGAGACTTTTCAGTCAAAGAGGACATAATGAGACAAGCAAGGAGAAACGAGAGAATAGTCTTCAATGGGGAAAATGTCATGTTATTCCAGGATCTTTCCCAAATTACTTTAAGAAACCGCAGGGCACTCCGCCCCCTACTGGAGACACTAAGAGGGAGAGACCTGAAGTACTCTTGCAGATTCCCTTCGGCATTAATGGTCACACAGAACAGTCACCATACACTTCCTACGCACACCCGTGGATCTAACAGAGTTCTGCGAGGCCCTGGACCTGGGACCAGTAGAGGTCCCTGACTGGTACGCCGAGTTCCTCACCCGGCCCTGTGATGACAGCCCAGCTAAACCGGCCTTATTCACCCCTGATAGAAGCTCTCATAAAAGAATGAGAAGTGGAAAAGGGGGAAGCTCCAAGGCCGGAACACCTCTCCAGCACCAAGCCCGGATCCATGATGCAGAAGCTGACTGAAGCGGGAGCGGAGCGGCTTTCACGCACCGTTCGCTCGGCACGATCTGAAAAGACTTTCTGTTTCCTCAGTTCTTTCCCTCTTTTGGTGGTAAAGGAGCTTATGTAGCAGCCCTACACGGAGAGACTCTCAACACACCAGCGCACAGATACTCAACATACGACGCTAGGAGATGCAACAGCTGGACGACACGAAACAGCACTTACGAAGAAAACTCCCCGATTGTGAGACTCCCAGAGCCCACACAAAGACAAATCAGAGCTAACACCGTTCCCTACACAATGTCAACTACACCCGCTTTGAAATGGGTAATAGCTAACCAGAAGGAGACAATTAGGTAAGCAACCCATAACTTAAGTGAATTCTGAGACGCTAAGGGTTTGTTTAATTTGTCAAAGAACTCCGTGGTCATGGTGCAAGGCTCCTTCCCAAAGAGCCCTGGAACTGACCGGATTTAGGGCCCATGACACACACAAAACCCGGATCTCACCCAAAGAACGCAGGGACAGCGATGTACTCCAATAACTTAGAGGTCGCTACAGGGCCGCTCTTGAAAGACTCCATGCACCCATCAGAAGAATTGATGTTCCTTTCAGTTTATTTTTCCTTGTTTTTTTATGTGTTTTTTTTTTTTTTTAAAGTCATGGTGGCTCTCCCTGAATATCAACCACATTTGATGAGGTATACAGGGAGATCACGTAGAGCCTTTATACTGCTGGTTACTACTGTTGTTGTTTTTTCTTTTTCGCTAAACTCCGCATTCTCCCGGGACACTACTACGGTGTTCCCCCGGGTAGTGTGGAAAGAGGTAGTTGGAGCGAAGTCTCCCACGTTACCCCCAAAAGGTGGAGTGCCTCCTCCCCACCAGGTACTACAGTTAGTCAGTTGTTGAATAATTGACAACTCAGATACTCCTCCTTGAATTTCTCTTTTTTCTTTCTTTTCTACTCTTCCTCTCCTTGATTCCTTCAATTTCTATCTCTGAAGGGCTCAGGATAAGAGATATTGGGTTTGTGACGATACTCTAAGATTATCTTACAGAGACAAAGCAAGATACCGAGTTGTACCACTTCCCTCGGACTTCAAAATGGCATACTCATCCCTGGGACAGAGACCCACGGTAGGGTCACACAACATCAGGGGACTGAATGTGCCAGAAAAAAGATCCTCCTTCCTGAGAGAGCTCCGAAAAGGTAAGCCACATTTTGCGTTCCTGCAGGAAACGCATTTTAAGACTCGCCACATGCACAGACTAACCGATTCCTTTTACACACGAGCAATACACGCCACCAATAATGACGCAAAGTCAAAGGGGGTCTCCATTCTCATTAGCAGGGAGGCCCCATTTGACATAACAGAACAGATGGTAGACCCGGGAGGCAGGTACCTATTCCTGAAGGGAACATACGAGGGCAGACCATTGACACTAGCGAATGCCTATTTCCCAAACAAAAACCATGTAGAGTTTTGTCTGAAATTGGTTCGAGAGTTGAGGGGATTTTCCACGGGGTGTCTAATACTAGGGGGAGACTTCAACATCCCATTGGACCCCGGGACGGACACTTCGACAGGCAAGACTTTGTTGTCATACAGGGCCCTCAAAAAAATCAAAACATCACTTCAGTCCCTACAACTGATAGATTCTTGGCGCTTCCTCCACCCCGAGGGAAGGGATTATACCTTCTATTCGGCGCCACATGAGAAATACTCCCGTATAGACTATCTCTTTATGACACAGAGAGACCTGGAAGGCCTGACGCAAGCTCACATAGGTATCCAAACTCTATCAGATCACGCCCCGATCTCCCTAACCCTGGACCCAACAGACACCACTAAAAAAGACCCAGCCTGGAGCGCTCTAGAGGAGTTCTTTGTTCACAACAATACTCCTGGAGTAGATCCTATGAGCATCTGGGAAGCACGTAAATGTACCCTTAGAGGGGAACTCATCAGAATGGGGGCCAAACGTAAGAGGGAAAGGAGGGCTGAGATTTTGAGACTGACAAATAAAATTAATAAGCTAGAAAACATGCACAAACAATCCCTATCTACCCAATCCGCCACTGAACTACTAGAGACAAGGAAGGCACTACAGCAGTTATTTGACTACAAGTCTAAACGGCTCTTATTCCTCAGGAGAAAGCTGTATTATGAGTCGGGGGATAAGGCGGGGACGTTCCTGGTGAGAGCTCTAAAAGATACCTTGACCAACAATAATATCAAGGGCATTAGAAGACCCGATGGCAAAATAGACGTAACTACACAAGCGATAGCAAGACACTTCCATGCATTTTACTCCAAGCTATATAATTTGCCCCCACAACACAAACCGGTAGACACCCAGGGGCCCAGATCAGAGGTCATACAGGACTACCTGCGGAAAAGTGGGATGCCAGTCTTACAACCGGATGACATCACGGGACTAGATGACCAAATTTCAGAAATAGAATTAACCAGGGCGATCCGTGACATGAAACCGGGGAAGAGTCCAGGTCCGGATGGGTTTACGGCCATTTACTATATGACATTCTCAAATATCCTGACAGCGCCATTAGCTAGGGCTTTGAATTCTTTGACTGAATCTAAGAGAACTCTAGCAGACTTCTTATCGGCGTTTATTACGGTCATACCAAAAGAAGGCAAGGACCCAGAGATGTGTGCCAGCTACAGGCCAATATCCCTACTTAATTTAGACCTAAAGGTGCTCGCGAAGGTCTTGGCCATGAGATTGAGACCACTATTGGACAGAGTGATCGGGGTGGAGCAGGTGGGCTTCATGCCAGGCAGGGAGGCAAGGGACAATGTGACTAAAGCTCTCTTGTTGATTCAGGCGGCAAGAGCGGGAAAGATCAGGGGCCTCCTCCTGTCTACGGACGCGGAGAAGGCCTTTGATAGGGTCGCCTGGGACTACCTGTTTGCCTCCTGCTCCCACATTGGACTTCCCCCCCGGATACTAGCCTGGATAGAATCCTTATACAGAAACCCATCAGCAAAACTAAAAATTAATGGGACACTGTCAGAGAAGGTACAGATTCTCAACGGTACCAGACAGGGGTGCCCCCTGTCACCCCTGCTCTTCATACTGACACTGGAACCGTTCCTTAGACTGGTTAAGGCCAACCCAGACATAAGAGGCTTTGGGGTGAAGGGTAGGGAATATAAAGTAGCGGCATACGCGGATGATCTGCTGTTCTTCCTCACGACCCCAGACACCTCCTTACCTAACCTCATCACAGAATTCACACACTTTGGATATATATCCAACCTAAAAATTAACTACTCCAAATCGAAAGCCCTTAATCTGAACCTACCAGAAGAGGATCTATCGAGGATTAAACAGAACTCACAATTTAGATGGGACCCCCAAAAGCTGAAGTACCTGGGTATCTGGTTGACCCCTAACATCACCTCAACGTTCACCCAAAACTTCCCACCCCTACTAGAAGGGATAAAGACTGACCTGCAGAGATGGAGCACAGGGTTTTTCTCCTGGTTTGGCAGAGTAGCCATTGTCAAAATGATCCTACTTCCCAAACTGCTCTACCTGCTGCGCTCACTCCCAATTCAAATCCCTACGAGATTCCTGAAGACCACTCAAACCTATATCAGGAGCTTTGTATGGAACCATAAACGGCCTAGACTCAAAATGTCTTTATTGATGAGCCCCAAGGACAAAGGAGGACTAGGCATCCCTGACATCAGAGACTACTATAGAGTAGCCCACGTCACAAGGGCTGTCTC
>BLSH010411288.1:201916-219406 GCA_018402905.1 Glandirana rugosa | reverse complement strand
GAGGTAGAGACGTCCAGTCAGAAATAGGGAAGATCATCCCCTCCCTTCAAAACCCACTTGCAACTCCACTACGATCCCCAGTTGGTCTAGGGGTCCATGAAGTTGAAAACCCCCAGGGTAGATTTAACACTCAAGACAAATTAGGAGCTATCTAGGAGAAGACCATCCAAGTCTAATTCCCGAAGGCTAAACCTCATTAAGTAAAAATCCAACCTATATATAGGTTTCACAAACTTAAGACACTACTCCAATCCATTCCTCCACACACCCCAGCACTTCTTCTTGTCGTCTAGCAGGTGCATACGGCGATGAAATATAAGGGATGGGAAGTGGGGTTTCGGAGAATACAGACCCAACCGGAATTGGTCAGATTCCTTGCCGGAACCGTTCCTTAGACTGGTTAAGGCCAACCCAGACATAAGAGGCTTTGGGGTGAAGGGTAGGGAATATAAAGTAGCGGCATACGTGGACGATCTGCTGTTCTTCTTCACGACCCCACACACCTCCTTACCTAACCTCATCACAGAATTCAAACACTTTGGATATATATCCAACCTAAAAATGAATTACTCCAAATCGGAAGCCCTTAATCTGAACCTACCAGAAGAGGATCTATCGAGGATTAAACAGAACTCACAATTTAGATGGGACCCCCAAAAGTTGAAGTACCTGGGGATCTGGTTGACCCCTAGCATCACCTCAACGTTCACCCAAAACTTCCCTCCCCTACTAGAAGGGATAAAGACTGACCTGCAGAGATGGAGCACAGGGTTTTTCTCCTGGTTTGGCAGAGTAGCCATTGTCAAAATGATCCTACTTCCCAAACTGCTCTACCTGCTGCGCTCACTCCCAATTAAAATCCCTACGAGATTCCTGAAGACCACTCAAACCTATATCAGGAGCTTTATATGGAACCATAAACGCCCTAGACTCAAAATGTCTTTACTGACGAGCCCGAAGGACAAAGGAGGACTAGGCATCCCTGACATCAGAGACTACTATAGAGTAGCCCACGTCACAAGGGTCATAGACTGGCATTGCCATAGAGACGTGAAGGATTGGGTCGCCCTAGAATCGGACGTAAATCCTATACCACTGACATCGGCAGCTTGGATACCCAGAGAAAACCATCCACTAGACATGAAAAACCACCCAATCACTGGCACAACCTTAGAGATCCTACACAAGGTAGCGAAAAATACCAATTTGACTTAAAGATTAAACCCCCTCACACCCCTACAAGACAATTCAGATTTTGCTCCAGGTCAGGGAAATGAGACCTTCAGGTCAGGACTTACGCTACTATCATTACGGACAGGAGACTGTTTCCACATGGGAAGACTGAGAGACCGCCTAGACCTGATGGGGGAACACAACCTACAACACTTACCATTCTGGTCATACCTGCAAATGCACAGCTACCTCACGGACTACAAACACAAACCACATTTCAACAGGACATTGACACCTATGGAATCGGTTTGTCGTGCAGGCGAGCACTTCCAAAAGGCGACCTCGGTCGCCTACGAGTGGCTCCAATCTAGCAAACACAAGGAATCGGAAACGCTCAGGAGGAAGTGGTCGGAGGCCCTACAGAGAGAGTTAACTGACAAAGAGTGGAAAGGAGCGTGTTTGATGGCCCATCAGTGCTCCATCAGCACCAAAACGCAGGAAACTGCATACAAATTACTCTCCCAGTGGTATTTGACTCCGGTCAGGCTGAGCAAGTGGAACCCGCAGATACCCGACACTTGCTGGCGCTGTAGAAAGGACAAAGGTTCACTCCTACACATATGGTGGCAATGCCCAGCTCTCCAGCCATTCTGGGACACGGTAAAGGAGAATATCGTGCGAATAACAGACACAGATCTAACCCTTGATGCAGCGAGTTGCTTGCTGCACATAAATAAACTCAAATTTACAACTTACAAAAAATCGCTTACAAAACACCTACTGAATGCTGCAAAATTCCTTGTCCCACTATACTGGAGCTCCACCAGTGTACCCTCTGTTGGCAGTTGGCTGGCTAAGGTGTCGGATGTCTGCGAAATGGAGGAAACAAGAGCACAAGCCTCTGAAAATGTTGAAAGATTCCATAAGACTTGGCGACCTTGGCACGCTTTTAGGTGGTCAGATGACTACAAAAGGTTAACTCAGAGTGGACACTGCTGCGAGAACCCCTAGTTCATAAAACAAATAGACTGCAAGTAAGATCAATCTACCCATACTGAGACGCCTGTTCCTTTATCCTTCATCTCTTTCCTCACTCTACATCTCAGTCTCATTCTCGCTTTATCCTGATACCTCTTTCTCTATACTCCTTTTATATTTTTCCTTTTTTTTTTTTATATTTTTTTTTCTGTTATCAGAGAGAATAGTATATCTATGATTTTCTAAGTGCTTACACTCAACGGTTTTGTTCTCTTAACCGTATTAGCAGCATTTATCTAATATTCATGACTACACTGTGATAATTAATGCTAAGCATATACTTTCACTAATGTAACTTTGCGATACTAAACCTGGCTCCTCAGGTGGTTTATATATAATGTTTAATTTTTTTTTTTAAAAAGATAGGACAATTATGTTCCCCTTAAAGTATTTTTTTTTTATTTGGCAACAAAAAAAAGACACCACACACACACAACGTAAAAATAATTAAAAAAAAAAGTACAGGAATGACATTTTCTTTCAAACTAATTTTGGTTAACTAAAATTGTATCTATATGTTTCAGGGTTAATAAAAATGAATTAGGGTCAACACATTTTATTTTATGATTTTCACCTTCATAAAAGGCACTGGAAACATTTTTTTGCCACAAAGGGGCTCTTTTTTTAAATTTACATATAACAGTGATTTTCGAATGAAAGCCCCAAACAAACATTTTTATAATGAGCAAATGAAAGGCAGGACTATGCCTACACATACTTTTATATCTTCTAAAGTGCCCTGTGAGCACTCAACCCTATGACATTTAACATGCTGTAACATGCTGTAAATGTGGACCATCTGTATCACCTGCTGAAGGAATAAGGTTCCCAGACGTACGGAATCAAGTCTTTACCATGAATCATAGGTGGTTGGTCTGAAGTCACAATCCACTGGCAAGTTTTTTTTCTTTTTTTTTTTTCTTTTCCTTTGAATAAAAATAAATTATATGCTTGCAGGATACCTCAAAGCTGTACCTGGTGTTACCAAAATATATGATTTTCAACAGTATTTCAATTAAAGTGGATGTAAACCTCTATTTTCGAGTTGTACCTATAGATAAAGCTTACCTATTAGACCTGTGCAATTTGTTTCATTCCAAATTTGTTTTTCATCAAAATTATGAATATTCCTTAATACGGAAACATCCGAATAAAGAAAAAGCATTTCATAAATTTTTCCGAAAACAAATTTTTGAAAAGAATGAAAATAGGAAATCTGAAAATTTGAAAGAACGAAAATCCAAAAGTAAGAACAAAAATCCGAAAATTCAAAAGAACAAAAATACGAAAATAAAGTAAGAAGATCTGAAAATTCAAAAGAACGAAAATCCAAAAATAAGAATAAAAATCTGACAATTCAAAACAACAAAAATACGGAAATCCTAAAGAACAAAAAAACATTTTGGGTGATTTCTATTATAATGAAATTATTAAGTTTATTATTTTTATTAACTATAATTATATTTTTTTTAAATGATTATTTAAGAATAATAAAACCATAATAATAGAAACTTAAATTATAGGTAGGTATTGGAATTTCCTTTCAAAATTTGGCTGTTAGTGAACATAAGGAAATATTAACCATTATAGTTTTTTTATTATTAATTAATAATAATAAAAACTATAATGATAGTTATAAACTATTAAATGAGTTAGGTATTAGAATTTCCTTTCAGATTTGTCTGCCTGTTAGTGAACGTAACCCATACAAATTTATCTGAATTTACAAATTTTCTAAATAACGAATACCACATCTATACGAACGGAACAAACCAAAATTCAAATTTTTCCGAATTCACGAACAAACCAAATTTGAATGTTTCAGAATTTATTCAAAATAAACAAATTTTGATCATAACAAAAAAACGTTTCCAGGTAAGTGTCACATAATGTGCTAGTATGCAATGCATTCTAGCACATTATGCTTTCTCCGGTTACTAAAAAGGAAGTAAAACCCATCATGTGCTAGGGAAACAGGATATAGGCAGATGTTTAGGAATAAACAGTCTCTGCTTAACTTTTATTTTTACTATAGAAAATGTTTATATTGATAGAAACCAGAATAGAGAAAGATGCCGAGACATTCTCCTACAAACAGTAAAATATGGGAATCTGCCCAAATCAAGCAGCTTTTGAATATATGGCGTTCAGAAGATAAGCAAAGTTCTGAAAAAGAGCAAAACTGGAATTCAACTGTTCAATTGCATACATTCTGTTCCCGGAGGCATCACAGCCATTCTTGCTGAATGCCATTGCTTTATTCACTACTTCAGCAACTAAATAAAATCTGTATGCATGTAGAAGGGACATGCGGTGAGGTCAGTGGCTGGTGAGGCACTGGCTGGTATCAGAGCCAGATACACACAGGCTACATATGCCGTGAACGTTAAAGCAAGAGCAATAATTCTAGTGCTAGACCTCCTCTGCAACTCTAAACATGTAAACTTTAAAACATTTTAAAGTGTTGTCTATGAAGATTCTTAAGTACTGAAGTTTGGCGTCATTCCACAAGTGTGCAAAATTTTAAAGCATGACATGTTAGGTATCTATTTACTCAGCCTAACATCATCTTTCACGTTATACAAAAAAATCTGGCTAACTTTACTTTTTTTTTAATTCATGAAACAGTCTCTTTCCCAAAAAAAAACGTGTTTGGAAAAATTGTTGCGCAAATACTGTGTAACATAAAAAGTTGCCATTCTATTCCCTATATATATATATATACACACATACACACACAGTATCTCACAAAAGTGAGTACACCCCTCACATTTTTGTATATATTTTATTATATCTTTTCATGTGACAACATTGAAGAAATTACACTTTGCTACAATGTAAAGTAGTGAGTGTGCAGCTTGTACAAGAGTGTAAAATTGCTGTCCCCTCAAAATAACTCAACACACAGCCTATAATTTCTAAATTGCTGGTAACAAAAATGAGTACACCCCTAATTTAAAATGTCCAAATTGGGCCAAATTAGCCATTTTCCCTTCCTGGTTGTCATGTGACTTGTTAGTGTTATAAGGTCTCAGGTATGAATGGGGAGCAGGTGTGTTAAATTTGGTGCTATCATTCTCACTCTCTGATACTGGCACATCATGGCAAAAAACTCTCTGAGGATCTGAAAAAAGAATTGTTGCTCTAAATAAAGATGGCCTAGGCTATAAGAAGATTGCCAAGACCCTAAAACTGAGCTGCAGCACAGTGGCCAAGACCATACAGTGGTTTAACAGGACAAGTTCCACTCAGAAAAGGCCTTGCCATTGTTGACCAAAGAAGTTGAGTGCACGTGCTCAGTATCATATCCAGAGGTTGTCTTTGGGAAATAGACATATGAGTGCTGCCAGCATTGCTGCAGATGTTGAAGGGGTGGGGGGTCAGCCTGTCAGTGCTCAGACCATACACCGCACACTGCATCAAATTGGTCTGCATGGCTGTTGTCCCAGAAGGAAGCCTCTTCTAAACATAATGAGAGAGCCCGCAAACAATTTGCTGTAGACAAGTAGACTAAGGCCATTGATTACTGGAACCATGTGCTATGGTCTGATGAGACCAAGATAAACTTATTTGGTTCAGATGGTGTCAAGCGTGTGTGGCGGCAAACAGGTGAGGAGTACAAACACCAGTGTGTCTTGTCTACAGTCAAGCATGGTGGTGGGAGTGTCATGATCTGGAGCTGCATGGCTGTCTCCTGCACTGGGGAGCTACAGTAACTACCTTCAGAGACTGGGCCGCAGGACAGTATTCCAACATGATAACAACCCCAAAAGCACCTCCAAGAAAACCACTGGCTTCCTAAAGAAGCTGAGGGTAAAGGTGATGGACTGGCCAAGCATGTCTCCAGACCTAAACCCTATTGAGCATCTGTGAGGCATCCTCAAACGGAAGGTGGGGGGCGCAAGGTCTGTAACATCCACCAGCTCTGTGATGTTGTGATGTCATCATGGAGGAGTGGAAGAGGACTCCAGTGGCAACCTGTGAAGCTCTGGTGAACTGAGCACTGAGTTATTTTGAGGGGACTGCAAATTTACACTGTTATACAAGCTGTACACTCACTACTTTACATTGTAGCAAAATGTAATTTCTTCAGTGTTGTCACACAAAAATGTGAGGGGTGTACTCACTTTTGTGAGATACTATATCTATATATATATATATATATATATATATATATATATACAGGGTGGGCCATTTATATGGATACACCTTAATAAAATGGGAATGGTTGGTGATATTAACTTCCTGTTTGTGACACATTAGTATATGTGAGGGGGGGAAACTTTTTAAGATGGGTGGTGACCATGGCGGCCATTTTGAAGTCGGCCATTTTGAATCCAACTTTTGTTTTTCAATAGGAAGAGGGTCATGTGACACATCAAACTTATTGGGAATTTCACAAGAAAAACAATGGTGTGCTTGGTTTTAACCACTTCCGGACCGCCGTACGTCGTTTGACGGCGGTATTTTGAAGTGGAATACCGTTGTTATGGTAGCAGATAGCTACCATAACCCAGGTATCTTTTTTTACATCCGGCGATTCTGCGTCAGATAAAAGTGGTCTTAGCGGCGGATTCGCCGCGAGATCACTTTTATCAGTGGCGGGAGAGGTGCCCCCCCTCGCGCAGCTTTCCGGTCATCTCCGCCGCTTACCGGACCTGCCGGCAGAGGCGGAGAAGATCGGGTCCTTCCCCCCCAGTGTCCGTGAGCCGAGTGAGCGGCTGAAGCCGTTCACCCGGCTCCATAACATGGCTGGGCGGAAGCTACGTCACAAGTAGCTTCCGCCCAATGCTCTTAAAGGGGACATTTTTTTTTTAATGCATTTTAGTGTAAATATGAGATCTGAGGTCTTTTTGACCCCAGATCTCATATTTTGGAGGTCCTGGCATGCTTTTTTCTATTACAAGGAATGTTTACATTTCTTGTAATAGGAAAAAAAGTGATCAATTTTTTTTTTTAAAAAGAAAGTTGTAAAAATAAAAATGAAAAAGTAAAATACATAATTAAAAAAAAAAAAATTTAAAGCGCACCGTCCTTGCGAGCTCGCGCGCAGAAGCGAACGCATACGTAAGTATGAAAACGGTGTGCAAACCACACATGTGAGGTATCGCGATCGTTAGAGCGAGAGCAATAATTCTAGCCCAGACCTCCTCTGTAACGCAAAAATGCTAACCTGTAGAATTTTTTAAACGTCGCCAATGGAGATTTTTATGTTGCAAAGTTTGTCGCCATTCCGCGAGCGGACGCAATTTTGAAGCATGACATGTTGGGTATCATTTTACTTAGCGTAACATTATCTTTCACAATATGGAAAAAAATTTACCTAACTTTACTGTTGTCTTATTTTTTAACTCAAAAAACTTTCAAAAAAAATTGCGCTTTTAAGACCGCTGCGCAAATACGGTGTGACATAAAGTTTTGCAATGGCCGCCATTTTATTCTCTAGGGTCTTAGAAAAAAAATATATAATGTTTGGGGGTTCTAAGTAATTTTATAGCAAAAAAACCTGTTTTTAACTGATAACCTCCAAACTCCAAAAAGAGGCTCGGTCTTAAAGTGGTTAATGTAACTTTATTCTTTCATGAGTTATTTACAAGTTTCTAACCACTTATAAAATGTGTTCAATGTGCTGCCCATTGTGTTGGATTGTCAATGCAACCCTCTTCTCCCACTCTTCACACACTGATAGCAACACCGCAGGAGAAATGCTAGCACAGGCTTCCAGTATCCGTAGTTTCAGGTGCTGCACATCTCGTATTTTCACAGCATATGTTTTTTTTTATGGTTTTTATGGTCAGTAAAAACCAATACCGGGTGAGCTGTTCCTTCCAGGAGGGGTGGAGGGGAGGAGGACACCTGTCTTTGACGGGTGTCCTTTTCCACACATCCAGGAGCCCAGGGCCATGGCCATCAGCAGCCGGGCTCCCTCCTCTTTCTCTGCCCATGAGAAATCGCATCTGTGGTTCGCACATGTGCAGTAGGGACCTGGCCGTGAAGCTGAACGGCTACACTTCCGGGTTGCCTTACCCTCAATGGCAGCAGCAGCACTCTTCCACTGATTCGAAGATCGGTGGGCAATGCCAACATCGCTGGACTCCAGGACAGGTAAGTGCTCTAAAGTTAAAAGTCAGCAGCTACTGTATGTGTAGCTGCTGACTTTTAATTTTTAAAGGAGCGCTGGCAAATACAAATAATTATATATTATTTTTAAGGTAATTTACTATATTTTCAAAATCTGTACTCAAGTAGGTAGCTTAATTACTGAAGTTTGAAGTTATATCTTCAAACCAGTAATTTCAAAGTAAATAGATAAATAATAAAATATTATTTTATAACATAGCATGATTATATGATTTAGCTTGTACCTTTTCAGCAGCAGCAGATTCTAATTGGTGTGAGAAGAACATGGGATTATGGGTAAATCTTATACACATTAATCCATTTATTTCCTTGTAGTTAAGAGGGCTGGGATGGAAGGGAGTGTTTGTCTTTTAGACACATGCCCCCTTCTATGACACTCAGTGAGGCATGCCTCCACTGCAGCATTTTTATTGGACAGCTTGGGCCAATGGTGCTTTACAATTGGATAAGGGTCCAAGCTGTCCATTGAGCTCAGTGCCTCTGACAAGAAGTGAGGAGAGGCACTGTGAGCTCATCCTCTCAGTCTGCTGCTGCACACAGTGTGTCAGCTTGCATTTAAACTGGCTGTTCTGTATATAGCTTCTGACAGGCCGGTCAAGGAGCCCCTTATCTCTGGAACCATAGATGATAGAAGCCCCACATTTTTACCAATGGTGGGGTAGGACTTAAGCTACATACCTACCTACATTACCTACATAATTTGGGGTCTCTGCCTTATCTGCCTCCCCTTGACTGCACATCCCTGCCATGTAAAGCAAATGTGTTTTGGTGCGACACAGCTCCAGTTGAGGACACTATTTCATTTAAAAATGGGCTTGCAACTCATTACAATCGTTGCTGTTCATATTTCAGTAATACATCTCCCAGTGTACCTTACACCAAATGTCATAAGAAAACTTCCCAAGCGGACATCTATATAGGAGCAAAATTGATATGATCAACTCATGTACCTTCTTGTGAGGATGTGGTAAACTTTGTGGAAAGGCTCATTAGGTATCGACATCCCTGGTTGATTTCGACCAAAAAAAAAAAAAACACAACAGTTATTATATAGGAAATTGTTTATATGTTCTCCCTGCACCAGCGTTGGCTTTCTCTGGGTACTCTGACTTCCTCCCACACTCCAAAGACATGCTGGTAGGTTGTCTCCTGTCTAAATTAGTCCTAGTATATGTATGTATGAATGTAAGTTAGGTACCTTAGATTGTAAGCTTCTTGGGGGCAGGGACTGATGTGAATGTACAATATATACATGTGTAAAGCACTACATAAAATTGACAGCACTATATAAGTACCTGAAATGAATAAATAGAATGAATCATCATTCTTATCCATTCTAATTAAATACATAGAATATAACAAGCACAAAAAGTATGTAGCTGCATTTAATCCAGATGTGAGACTGTCATTACCATGGTAATAGTGTAAGCAGCAAATCAATCGATAATGGGTAGTAGAAAAGCATCCTCTGTTTATTACAAGATAGTCAGTTACAAAGCATTTCACAGTTGTCCTTCAGAGGAGTTTACATAGCAGTTTCAAGGCTAAAATTCAGCATTGTCTATTATTATTCTGGGCCACGTGGTCATAGACACACTGCAACTTAGTCTTCTTGAGCTTCCTGTCTGACATTTTCCTTTCCAACATATGCCTAGTTTTTTAAACCCCATATTTATGAGCTTTGTTTATCAAGTATATAAATTCAAATATTATGAAAGGACATATCAAAGCTGATATTAATGAGTTCACTACTTAGTGAGTCCCTGAGATAGAACAAGAATTAGGTCTCCCGACAGCTTGTAGACACGATAGACGTTCTTTTTAAGCAAGTGACTTACCAAGTAGAAAAGATAAGTGTGGCTGCTTAAAAGCATCCAATGTCAAACACAAGCAATTGCACTGCTTACATTTTTTTCTGGGGAGTTATCTTTCAAAGCTAGTTTGAAAAAATGGAATATTGTTTAATGTCTGAAATCAAACCTTGATGTGTGGCAAGGACTAATATAAAAAAGGTCAGGGCCTAGTGTG
Organism: Glandirana rugosa; assembly: GCA_018402905.1. Classification (NCBI taxonomy): domain Eukaryota; kingdom Metazoa; phylum Chordata; class Amphibia; order Anura; family Ranidae; genus Glandirana; species Glandirana rugosa. Next base: position 209,026 of record BLSH010411288.1, on the reverse strand, counting down.
CCAATACTTTTGGGGTCTGTTGTAGTGCCCAGTTGGCATTTTATAACATTTCTTGTATCAATGTACTTTATTCATATTTGATAGTCTTGCAAAAGAAAACATGTTATTACCAGGTTTGGTTAGGTCGCTCAAAAAACCTATCCATTGTCACCATCAACCCTATTATCTGGAATTAAATAGACACCAGTACATGCTGTTTGGGTTTCTACTGTTTATTCTTCTATTAACAGTGATAAATATGTATTGTACTGGCTGATCACACATACACTCCTTCCAACATTAGAAAATGAGAAAAAGGCCATCAGGGGAGGGGGGGGGGTATGAATCGTGTGTCAGAAATGGGCACAACGACATTAATTCTTAAAAAGGGGGGAGTTCATTTTAATAGACATCCATAAGTAGATTTGGGTGTCACTTTGGCACGGCTTACAAGTTGTGCGACTGGAAAAAAAAAATCCTGAGAGTCTTGTCTGATAAATCTAAGGTCAGATTTCCTCTGTACATTACATTTGCATTCATAAAAAGCTGCTTTTTGGAATATTTTGTGTCTGCAAAACAGTCAGGGATTCAGGTTATTTGGGAATTGTACATTATTCACTGTACGGTATTCTACCCCATGCCCATCTTTCTCTGAATACACATCATACATTAGACAGTTAAAGCTTTTCTTAGACCCACTAAATACATGTAAATGTCATGGCCCACTGTTAGATCTTAACAGTCATGATCTGGATTCAGGCTTGGAGGCCAGTAGCTATAGCAGTAGAGTGGCACCCGCTGACAAGCAGGACAGTTAAATGAGCAGGTCAAACCACAAACAAAAGAGGGCACACCAGCCTAATGCATTATCCTACAACATTTATTAAAAATGAACATAAAATATACTCACAAACATGAATAAAAACAGCTCATCGAGCTACTCGTTGATAGCCCAGTAGTTCATATGAAAAATCCCGAGAACAGGGTGACCTTACTGAGATCCTAATTGGTTGACGCATTTCGAATGATATACCCTCTTCATAAGATCCAGGCTCCCATGGAGAGGGTGAATCCTTCAAAATGCATCAGTCAGTTAGGATCCCGGTGAGGTTCCCCTGTTTTCTAGAGTTTACAGAGTCATGTGGACCACTGGGCTATGGACGAGTAGCTTGAGGAGCTGTTTTTATGCATGTTTGTGAGTATATTTATTTTGATTTTTAATAAATGTTGTGGGATAATACACTAAGCTGGTGCACTTGCTTTTGTTTGTGTTTTGTAGTTGCTTCAGGACATCCCCAGTCTTAAGAGAGCAGCTAGACATGAAGCAATATCGCTGTGACGTGGAGATTGCATTAGCACTAGTACCAGGCTGTCACACTTATGCGCAGCAGATTTTGTTTGTTTTGTTATGCTTATGAGCAAGCCTCCCTGGTGGATGACATGGTCGAGATGGGTTTTGCCCCCTCTTCGTATCAGGTCACGTGTCACAAGTTAGCCTGCAGTTCCCTGCTTGTGTACGCTTACCTCCTTGCTGCAGTGTTTCTCTACCCCAATTCCTTCACATGTGTGGTTTGGCTGTGCTCGCCTATGGGCATCACCTATTCTGTGGACTTTTATTTCCTTTCCTTCCATCACTTCCTGGCCTGCCTCCAAGTTTGCCCGTCTATATAAGACTTTAATAAAATAAGATTTGAAACAAGACATGCTCAGTGTAACCCACATTGCTTGAGCAATTTCACAGTTCTCTGAGCTCCAGTTTACATACCTCTTGTCTATACTGTGTCTGACTATCTGTGTACTGACCCCAGCTTCATTTACCCTCTGTGCTTGTTCCCTGCCCGCCCTGAACTTGGCTTGTCTTCTGCATTTCCTTTTGCCTGCTGCTTGTACTCTGCCCATGCGAGTGATCTCCATATCATCAGCTGGGTGTATGTCAGGGCTAGGCTTAGCTCTGCTTTCTCAGAGCAAGCTGCTCAGCAGAGGGTTAATTGCCAGTCTCAGCTTCCACTCTGTCTCCCCTGATGATCATATCCTGCCTTGTTAAGACAGCTCTGCTGCTATATAATCTGCCTGGATCAGATCACAGATACCTTCACCGTCAACATCTCTGGAGACATCTCTGCTGTGCTTCCCTGTGAAAGACTTTGCCTGTTTGATGTTCCCTTCTGCTCCTTGGATTTAAGACCCTGCTCGGCTCCTGACCCTGCATGCCGTTTGTTTGACCTTGCTGATCTCTGGACTCCTGTTTCACTGGCTTGCTCTGACTATCCGCTATGGTTACTGAACTCTGCTATCTTTTGACCATGTTTTGATCATTTTACCTTTTAAAGAGTGTGATTTTTCTGCACTTCCTTATTCATGAGTCCTGACAGTGTTCCTAGGGGCTGTGACCTGGTTCCAGCTTGCTGCAAGTCCATCCCCACCATCAGGAGCTCTGGTAAAGGAGAAGACTGGGGCTTAGACTCTGTGCCATGGGGAACCCTGAGTTGGGGATCTACAAGAGCTCACTACTAGAGTTGAGCGGACACCTGGATGTTCGAGTTCGTCGGGTTCAGCAGAACCTCGTGAAACCATTCAGGTTCAGCACTGAACTCAATCCGAACTTGACCCCAGACACCGAACCCCATTGAAGTCAATGGTGACCTGAACTTTTGGGCACAAAAATGGCTGTAAAAAAGTAATGGAAAGGGCTAGAAGGCTGCAAAAGGAAGCAAAATGGGGGTAAGAGTAGGACAAATGCCCTGCAAACAAATGTGGATAGGGAAATAACTTAAAATCACATAAAATAAATAAAAATGGGAGGAGGAGGTGGATGTGGAGTAGGACCCTAGAGGTTGACTAGGCCGTGACCGTGGCAGTGTAGGTGGAAGTGGCGGTGGTGGAGGAGGAGGAGGTAGCCAACACTGTTTTTTGTTTGTTTGTTTTTTTTTTAGAATTGGGGAAGCCCCCAAAATATTGAGATGTATTTAAAAAAAAAGGATACCAATGGCTGTGTGAGGCCAGTCTAAATGTCTATTCTGCACAAGGTACAGACAAGTCTTGTGGGATCCATGCCTGGTTCATTGTAATAAAGGTTAGCTTGTCCACGTTGACTGTGGACAGGTGGCTGCGCTTGTCTGTGATAACGCCCCCTGCCTTACTAAACACATGATCAGACAATACACTGGCTGCAGGGCATAAAGGGCAAGCTCAGGCCAAGTGGCCAATTTGGAGACCCAGAAGTTGAATGGGGCAGACCCATCAGTCAGTACATGTAGGTGTGTGCACACATACTGTTCCATCGTGTTGCTGAGATGCTGCCTCCTGCTAAGACGTTGCCTATCAGCTGGTGGTACTGTTTGTGGTGGCGTTCTGCTGACAAAGCTTTTCCACATTTTGGCCATGCTAACCCTGCCTTTTGAGGTGCTGGCGATGCCACAGCTGTGTTGGCGACCTCTTCCTCCTCCTCCACCTCTGCCTTTGCCTTGTGCATCCACTGAGCCCCCGGTGTCATTTGGGAATGCCCTCAGCAGCGCGTCTACCAGAGTGCGCTTGTAGTTGTGCATCTTCCGATCACGCTCCAGTGAGGGAATTAGGGACGGCACGTTGTCCTTGTAACGGGGATCCAGCAGGGTGGCCACCCAGTAATCAGCACAAGTTAAAATGTGGGCAATTTGGCTGTCGTTGAGCAGGCACTGCAGCATGTAGTCGCTCATGTGTGCCAGGCTGCCCAGAGGCAAAGACAAGCTGTAATCTGTGGGAGGTGTATCATCTGTGTCCTCCGTATCCCCCCAGCCATGCTCCAGTGATGGCCACGAGCTGCGTTGGGTGCCACCCTGCTGTGAACACGGTACCTCCTCCTCCTCATCATCCTTGTCCTCCTCATCCTCCAGAACTGTCCCCTGGCTTGAAAATTTTTGGCCTGGCCTACGCTGGTGCAGGAACCCACCCTCTGAGCCACTTGTGAATGACTGGCCTGATAACCATGGAAATGACCCCTCTTCCTCCTCCTCCTGTGCCACATCCTCTTCCATCATCGCCTAAAGTGTTTTCTCAAGGAGACATAGAAGTGGGGTAGTAACGCTGAGAACAGCGTCATCGGCACTGGCCATGTTGGTGGAGTACTCGGAACACCGCAATATGGTACACAGGTCTCGCATGGAGGCCCACTCCTTGGTGGCAAAGTGGTGCTGTTCCGCAGAGCGACTGACCCGTGCGTGCTGCAGCTGAAACTCCACTATTGCCTACTGCTGCTCGCACAGTCTCTCCAGCATGTGCAAGGTGGAGTTCCACCTTGTGGGCACGTCGCATAGGAGGCGGTGAGCGGGAGGGCCGAAGTTCCGCTGCAGCGCAGACAGGCGAACAGCAGCAGGGTGAGAATGCCGAAAGCGCGCACAATCGGCCCGCACCTTCTGCAGCAGCTCTGACATATCTGGGTAGTTTTTTAGAAATTTCTGCACCACCAAATTCAGCACATGCGCCAGGCAAGGGATGCGTGTTAAACCGGCTAGGCCCAGAGCTGCTACGAGATTTCGCCCATTATCGCACACCACCAGGTCGGGCTTGAGGCTCAGTGGCAACAACCACTCATCGTTCTGTTCAATACCCGTCCACAGCTGCTGCGCAGTGTGGGGTTTATCCCCCAAACATATCAGTTTTAAAACAGCCTGCTGTCGTTTCCCCCTGGATTTGCTGAAGTTGGGGGTGAAGGTGTTATGCTGAGCGGATGAGGAGGTGGTAGAGGAGGAGGAGGAAGCGCAGTAGTAGGAGGAGGAGGCAACAGGAGGCAAAGAGAAATACCCTGCAATCCTGGGTGGCGGAAGGAGATGCGCCAAATGGCTAGCCGCCTCAGGCCCACCCGCCACTACGTTTGCCCAGTGTGCAGTTAGCGAGATATAGCGTCCCTGCCCGTCCTTAGTGGCCCACGTATCAGTGGTTATGTGGACCTTGCCACAGATGGCGTTGCGCAGTCCACACTTGATCTCGTCCCCGACTTGTTTGTGCAGGGAAGGGATGGCTCGGCTGGAAAAGTAGTGGCGGCTGGGAACCACTTACTGTGGGACAGCCACCACCATCAGGTTTTTAAAATTGTCCGTGTCCACCAGACAGAAAGACAGCATTTCAAAAGCCAGGAATTTTGAAATGCTGGCATTCAGAGCCAGGGTAGGGGGATACTTCCTCTTTCTCTCCAGTGTTTGTGAGATGGAGAGCTGTAAGCTTCCATGGGACTGTGTGGAAATGCTTGGGGACGGTGACAGACATGGTGGAGTTGCTGTCACATCATCTGTTTGCTGGGTGGCAGGTGACACTGCCACTGTAGAGGTGGAGGAAGAGGCCAAGGCAGCAGCAGAAGAGGAAGTAGGAGGAGGCCGAGACCTTTCTTGGATTTTGAGGTACTTATTCCACTGCAGCAAGTGCTTTGCATTTAGATGCCTGGTCATGGAGGTTGCGCTCAGGTTTAGAACATTTGTGCCTCTCTTCAGCCTCTCATTGCGCAGTGTGCAAACCACTTGTGTCTTGTGGTCAGCACATGTCTGAAGAACTGCACCACCTGGGAACGCCTTTGAGCTGCCTTTGGTGTGCTAGGTCCCTGGGTGCGGTGGGTAGTAGCAGGCCTATTGTCTACGGGACGCTAGCTCCGCTTTTGCAACCTGCTTCCTCTTTTGCTGTGCTGGTGCCTCTGTGCGACCACCACCTCTTCCTCCAAACTGCACACGTCACTCTAATGACCTTCATTCCATGTGGGGTCTAGGACCTCATCATCCTCCACATCATCTTCCACCCACCCTTCACCACTGCCCTCCTTGTCAGTCTGCACACTGAGGAAAGCCGCAGCAGTTGGCACCTGTGTTTCATCATCATCATCACTGACGTGCTGCCGTGGTATTTCCATGTCCTTATCCTGAACCAGAAGTGGTTGGGCATCAGTGCAGTCAATGTCTTCCACTTCTGGGCCAGGGCTATGTGGATGGCCCACGGAAAGCAAAGCAGCAGAGTCATCAAAAAGCATAAGAGACTGCTGCATGACTTGGGGCTCAGACTGCTTGGCTGATTTACAAGGGGCTGAGGTGAAAGACAGATGGCCATGGGGTTCACGTGCCAACTCTGAGCTTTCATCAAGGGACTGGGTGGGAGACAATGTGAAGGAATTGGAGACATTGTCAGCCACCCAATCTACTATCGCCTGTACTTGTTCTGGCCTCACCATTCGTTGAGCGCCATTCGGGCTCACCATATAACCTTGAAGGTTCTGTCAGCTACCTGAGGAAGGTGTTTCACTTGTGCGTGTAGCTGGCACAGATCAGGTCCTCTCCTTGCAACAGGAGCTTCAGCAACACCACCAGCACCAGCAGCACCACGACCACCACCACGTCCCTTATTTGGCGCTCTCCTCATTCTGGACACAAATGTACTGTGTAGCACTATTTATTAATACAAAAAAAAAATAATAATAAATTATTCTTATTTTTTTTTTTTTAAAGAAAATTGTAGATGCACTTTTTATTTTTGTGCAAGAAATGCATTGCTCACACCAGCAGCAGGAACCACTCCCTACACCAATATGAGATGATTTTAGAACGATAATCTGTCTTTCACAGCAGCAACAGGAACCTCTCCCTAATGCAGTAGGATATGGCTTTATAACGATCAACTCTCTCTCAGAGCACCAACAGGAACCTGGCCCTAATGCAGTAGTAGTTGTTTTTAGAACGATAATCTCTCCCTCAGAGCACCAACAGGAACCTGGCCCTAATGCAGGAGTAGTTGTTTTTAGAACGATAATCTCTCCCTCAGAGCACCAACAGGAACCTGGCCCTAATGTAGTAGTAGTTGTTTTTAGAACAATAATCTCTCCCTCAGAGCACCAACAGGAACAAGGCCCTAATGCAGTAGTAGTTGTTTTTAGAATGATAAACTCTCCCTCAGAGCACCAGCAGGAACCTGGTCCTAATGCAGTAGTAGTTGTTTTTAGAATGATAATCTCTCTCTCAGAGCACCAACAGGAATCTGGCCCTAATGCAGTAGTAGTTGTTTTTAGAATGATAATCTCTCCCTCAGAGCACCAACAGGAACCTGGCCCTAATGCAGTAGTAGTTGTTTTTAGAACGATAATCTCTCCATCAGAGCACCAACAGGAACCTGGCCCTAATG
>BLSH010411288.1:163968-174812 GCA_018402905.1 Glandirana rugosa | reverse complement strand
AACCTCTGACAAATATCGAGGTAGACCTGTCTACCTGGAAAAGGGGGGTGACGAAGGGTTCGGGTGTAGTTTAATTATCCGTTTTTTCCCTTTCTGGGAGATAGTGGTAGGAGTATGTCCGGGTAAAGAGAATAGTTACACCTATAGTTTTAGGAGAGGTTTTAGTAGCGCCTAGCGGAACGAGCGTAAGAGGGGAGGTAGTAGCCGGGACGGGTTAGACCGAAGTATGTCCCAGCAAGACGATGAGAATTGTAAGCGTTCCAGGAAGAACGGGAACTCGTACGATTCTACGAAAGCCTTTTCGGCATCTAATGAAATGATGGCTAAGTCTCGGTCAGAGTGCATCTTAGCATGCTCAAGGGCAAGAAGGACCTTGCGAATGTTAAGAGTAGCAGAACGACCCTGTATGAAGCCAGATTGGGCAGGGCCGATGATGGAGGGGAGAATGCGAGCAAGGCGATCCGCGATGATTTTGGAGAGGATTTTGATATCCACATTGATAAGAGAAATGGGCCTGTATGAGGATGGTGATAGAGGGTCTTTCCCTTTTTTGCCTATTAATTTGATGTGGGCTTGGGAAGCAGTGGGGGGAAAAGGTCCATCTGTCCAGATGGAGCTATAAACAGTCTCCAAGGAGTCTGTAATGAAATCTGCAGTTAGCTTGTAGAACTCCGATGACAGACCATCTGGGCCAGGAGCCTTTCCAGGTCCGAGTTTGTGGATGGTAGAGCGAATGTCTTGACTTGTTATGGGGGCGTTGAGGAGGTTCAATTGCTCCGCGGTGAGCATGGGGAGGTTGGCCTTGTTCAGAAAAGCTGTGGCTGCTACCGAGTCAATGGGGTCTTTGGCAGAGGGCGGTATAATAATCGGTGAGGAGGGTATTGATTATGGAAGGGGAGTTTGTGATTGTGCCGTCAGGGCATCTCAGTGCTCCTATGTATGTCGGAGGATGTCTCCCTGAGCAGAGCCTGGCTAATAATTTGCCCGCTTTGTTGCCGTTACGGTGAAAAAAAAGGGCCGAGTGTGCTTGGTGGATAGATTCCTGATGTTGTGACCAAAGATCAAATTGTCGTTTGGCTTTAAGCCACGCTGACAGTGTAGTAGGGTTGCGAGACAGGGTCAGGTCTCTATGTGCTGCCCGGAGGGAGTCACTGGCTAGTTGGTAGTTGCGTGAACTTCTTTTTTTGTATTGAGCCGCATAGGAGATTATGCGCCCTCTTAGGAAGGCTTTGCCCGCTTCCCAAAATAAATTAGGGGAGGAAAGGTGTTCCTTGTTTGTTTCACAGTATTCCGCCCAGGCAGCACCCAGAGTAATTTTTAAATCTTCGTTCCTAGCCAGGAACGAGGGGAATCGCCATATTTTAGGGCCAGGGGGGGCGACAAGACCAGACAATTGGATGGCTATCGGTGAGTGATCCGATATCACCATGTTTTCAATGGAGGAAGAGGAGATCAAAGGGATGAGGCTCGGGGAGGCAAAAAGATAATCGATACGTGACCAAGAGTTATGGGGGGAGGAATAAAAGGTGAAGTCTTTATCAGTGGGGTGGGAGAGCCGCCAGGTGTCAGTGAGGTGGAGGGACCTCATGGTCTGTGCAAGGGGAGTGGGTGTGGGGGAGGGTTTGGCAGTGGAAGGGGATCGGTCTTCGACAGGGTGCATCAGTGAATTGAAATCTCCTCCCAGGAGATGGAGGGTTTCAGGGATTGAGAGGGCCCAGGAGGTGAGCTCCTGGAAGAATGGTTGGCCTGGGGAATTGACCGCATATACATTTGAGATTGCGATGTCTCTGTCGGCTATGGAAAGATGGACTGTCAATCTACGGCCCAGGGTGTCAGCATCGACTGAGTGTAATTTGTGTTGGAGGTTTTTGTTAATGAGAATGGCAACTCCGGCCCTACGTCCCACAGCAGGGGAGCAGTGTACCGATCCCACCCAAAGTTTACGGAGTCTGGAAGCGTCATCAGGGCCCAGGTGTGTCTCCTGCAGCAGGGCTATATCTGTGTGTAGTCGTTTAAGGTGGCGCAGGATTTGCATACGTTTGTGCGGGGAGCGTAGCCCCTTGACATTCCACGAGATTACCTTTAGGTGATTCCTGGTCTCAGGGGGAGCCATAGCTGATACTTGGTATGGGTAGTAGAGATCACGCTTGTGGGGGGGGGTCCCGTTGGTCATGCCCCTTCTCGGCATGGAGGCTTCCGCCGTCTGTAGAAATGTATCAAAAAAAGGCACAATGATGTGAGCAAGCAAATAATACCAGCATATCTGTAGGCTAAAACACATAGGGGGGAAGTAGTTCCCCAAAAACCATTTCTAGACTTCACTTTTTTCCCCATGGAATTCCTGTCCACAGTGCACCCCCAATAAGGGTCCTCCATGTGACGGGGGTGGCAGGGCGGCACAGAGGAGGGAGGGGGGTAAACATTGAGTGGAGAAGGGGGGAGGAGGAGCAGCAGGAGTTGGGAGGGTGGGGGGGGGGGAGAGCGGGTGGGGGGGAGGGAGGAGGAGGAGGAAAAGGGGTGGGGAGAGAGGAAGGGGAGAGAGGGGAGGGGAGCGTAGGGGAGTGCAGGGAGAAAAATTGCAGCATAAGAGGGAGAGGGAAGAGGAATAGGCCATAAATGGCCCGGGCAAACTGCTCTCGTTACTTGAACCGTAAACCTCTGACTAGCTAGAATTTAAGCGTCAGGTAAACAAATAAACCAGTAAGTAGCAAACCACATAGTGAGGCGGCGGTGTTTAGGACAGTTTCTGTGACGTAAAGGGTTGACTGGCATGAGATCTTGGCTTTGATAGAGGGTGTATGGGGTGTCCAAGGAGGTAACGTTGGAGGCTCCGACTTAGGGGGCAGCTTCCCCGAAGTCAACTTGACAGGTTGTGTGCTTCCAATTGTCCAAAGCGAACCCTCTTGTAGGGGGGTTTCTGTGGGCTGGATTGGCTGCGTGAGGCCAAGGCGGATTTCTTAGGCGAGGGAGAGGTGGCTGGAGGGTCATGTTGGGATTCCTGTTCCATATTTGAAGGACGGGTGTTGGCTAGGTAGTTTTCCGCGTCACGTGGTGTGGAGAAAGACACTCGTTCCCCCGTGTCCGTTTGGATATGCAGGATGGCAGGGTAGGCCAAGCTGAACTTGATCTGTTGATTGTATAGTTGCGAGCAGATGGGAGAGAAGTCTTTGCGTTTGCGCATTACCTCCAGGGAATAGTCTGCAAAAATCATCAGGGGGTTTTCATCCACAGTCAGGGATCGTTTTTTGCGAAAGGCCTGAAGTATGGCTTGCTTGTCATTGTAGTTCAGGAACCGGGCAATGACTGGCCTGGGTCTGGAGCGCTGGTCTGACGACTGCCCAATTCTATGGGCTCTTTCTACTACGCAGGGGACTTTGAGGCCCAGGAGCTGCGGGATGGTGGTGGAGCAGATGGAGAACAGGGCTGAATGATTGTATGATTCAGGTAGCCCTATTATACGCAAATTGTTCCTTCTGGACCTGTTTTCCAGGTCATCTAACTTTTCCTGGAGATCCCTGTGCTGTGTGGAGAGCCTGGCTATAGTTGCAGACAGGATTGCAGTGTCATCCTCCATTGTGCTTATCCGTTCCTCAGCATGTTCCAGTCTCGCGGAGTGATGCTGGATTTCTTTGTGAAGCTGTTCCAGCCCCCTATGGACTGCCTTTTCTATGGCCTCTGTCACCATGGGAGTGAGGAGGGTGATCACGGCCTGTGCAATCCCTGCAGGGGATGCTGGGTCCGGTGGTGATTCAAGTGGGGGCCCTGGGAGGGCGAGCTGATGAGCAGGGTTTGGAGGAGAAGCCGCTGATGCGGCCGCCATATTGGCTGCAGCATGAGAGCCGTCTCCCTCTGTCTGTGAAGGGAGCGGCGGCGGACGAGCCGTTTGCCGCTCCACAAAGCGGTCCATCAGTCGGCGCCTGCTGTTCCCCGATCTAGGAGGGGTGTAGGGAGGGGTACCTCGGTGATGGCTGGCTTGTAAGCGGGTTTTCGGAGGAGCACGGCGGGAGCTCTTCCCTTCTAGCTCCTCTCCATGCGGGCGCCGGAACCGGAAGTGATATATTAAATTACATCTTAATGGAAGGAGTTGAACCACTGCTGCACATGAAGATTGGCTGCATGTGAAGAGCAGTGGTAGAAACCAGCATGGGGCTCACAGAAGCTGTGAAAATGTATCAGTTCTGGGTAGGGTGGATGACACAGATGTGACTATGTATTTCAGGGCAGGGGCATAACTCCTTTCTCAAGCCTCTTGTGAAAGGGGCATGTCCATGCACTGAAACACATAGCCACGCCCATATTACATGATCACGTCATATCCGTGTCATCCACCTTACCTGGAACTGCTATATTGGAGCTTCCACGCTGGCCTCTACCACCACTCTCTTCATGCAGCAGCTTCCTGACATTAACGTAACTCTGCAGTGTCTGCACACTTCTCTGCCGAACTCTGCATGTGATATTGAGAAGCTTCAGTGGCAATTTATATGAGATGCCTGATTTCCTTTTACCAGTGCATATGTGTCATTTTAATAAATTGCTGCACTCATTGTCAAAGATGGTGGCAGCCTTTGCATTCTTGCCTACAGACAGTGATGATGTGGTCATGATGAAGTCTGTTCCGCCATGGCATAAGGACCCTGGCAGTGAAAGAGCCACTGGATTGGGAGGGAAGGGGTTAAATAAGTAATTTATTGCACAAGATCCTGTGTTCTTTTTCCTCTGTTGTTCCTGTAATTTCTAAATATAAAAGACTTGAACATTCAATCATTTGATGAATTTGTTATATGAATTATTGTTTCTTTCATGTGCCTTAGTGTATTGTTATAGTTCTGTTTATTTAGTGTTTCAGACAATTTCTAGCACTTTACTGTAGACATTACATAAAAAAGGTTAGCGAGTACTGGAATGTGTGACTCTTCAGAAGAAAGGTATACCAAAGCCGTTATGATTTTTTTTTTTTCCCCATCCGTCTGAGCAGAGCCTAATTGTTTAACACTTGACAACTTAAAATTGTGCTGTGAATTATATTTATAGGGCTTGTAATACACATGGGGGTTGTAAATGCTTTGCCTGAATCCAAAGCAGGTCATCCCTCTGCCGTTATCGGGGTACCACAATAAGTCCCAGTCACCATACAGGTTTAATTTAAGGATTGACAGCTCAGCTACTAAAAGGGCCTCATGGTGTTGCTAATCCTTTCAATATCAGTGTGGGTCAGTAAACCTGTTAACCATGCTGGGCATTAAAGGAGAGAGAGAAAGAGATTGATTCATGTATGTGTTCTCAACAGAAATCACTGGCCGAATGTGGTGTGTGCACGTGTGTGCATAGTCTTAAAATATAGCTTTTGCATTAAGGATGTAATGACTAAAAAAAAAGGACACAATCTTTCCTAATAAACTTGAATGTAATTAAGTGATATATTTAATTCTAATCGTTAGCATTAGTCACTGCACCCAAAAGGAGCTTATAGTCTAATGTTTTATAGAGACACATCCACACCTACTGCAAGATCATTATCAGTAAGAGAGGCTTAAAGCTTAACTTAACATTCCATTCAAATCAGCTAAATACAACATGCATCAAAACAAAATAATATTACAAATAGAAAAGCCTGTACCCTGCCGGCATGCCACAGAGAAAGGCTCTTGTGCATCTCCACAGAAGACTGGTATCTCTGCAGAGGGCCAATCTGTCTCTCAGTTAGAGCTGGGTCTCTCCAATCAGAGGAAAGCTGATTGTAGAGCAATAGGTCTGACTTAGTAGTGGGCATGTTGGACCTCTGCAGAGCAAGGATCCCCCTCTGCAGCTGCTGGAAGGGGAACCATTTTTCATTTCCAGTGGTGGCTGCTTTATAAAGAAAATTAAACTAAGACCCTTTTTGTTTGAATGCACCTGGAATGTATTTAGCACATTTTAAAATGAAAGGGCAGTTGGACTTTAAAGCTAACTCTAAAATGATGCTAAATTATATCCTTCTTCTAAAAAAGCAATAAGTACACATTCACTTAATGGCTCTATAATCTATTTTTCCATTAAATAGTTTGTTATAGTATTTTTCTGCTTCTTTGTAACATCCTCTGCAAGTTCCCCACGCTTTCAATTTTTTGGAACATAACATGCTTGTCAGTTATGGTCACGTGCGCTGCTCTATGCACACTACAGGTCCCATACTCCATCTTGGGAGTCAGCAAGAGAGTGTGACTACATTATTCTTATATACAGTAGGACCATGGAGAAGGAAAATAGCCACCCACTAACAGGAAGTCAGATCACAGCAGAAAAAAAAAAAGGGAAATGTGGATATGTGGAAGTGGCAGAGAGGAATAGAAGGTACTTTTTTTCGCTTAAGAATACATACAGTACATGAATAGAATTTTCTTTTTCAACTGCTTAATCCCCAGCTGCTTCAGTTGTACTGGGCTTGTGGGGCATGTCTCCGGAGCCGAGGCGCTGCACAGAGAGCCAGAATGGGGATCTGTCAGTGTAAATAGATCCCCATTCTGAAAGGGAAGTAGAGAGAGATCTGCTGTTCCCAGTGATCCCCCCCCCAGTTAAAAACACCTAGGGAACAGTTAACCCCTTGATCTCCCCCTAGTGTTAACCCCTTCCCTGCCAGTGACATTTATACAGTAATTAGTGGCTATTTTTAGCTCGGGTTGCTGTATAAATGTCATTGGTCCCAAAAAAAGTGTCAAGTGTCCAATCTGACCACAGCAATGTCGCGGTCCCGCTAAAAAATGTTGATTTTTACTACCATTACTAGTAAAAAAATAATAATAATAATAATAATTATATAATAAAAATGCCATAAATCTATTCCCAATTTTGTAGACGCTATGACTTTTGCGCAAACCAATCAATATATACGCTTATTGCAATTTTTATAACCAAAAATATGTAGTAGAAAACTAAACTAAGGAAGAATTTTTTTTTTTATATGTATTATAGCAAAAACTAACAAGTAGGGTTTTTTTTTTCAAAATTGTGTTTTTTTTTTTGTTTTTTTTTATAGCGCAAAAATTAAAAACCACAGAGGTGATCAATACCACCAAGAGAAAGCTCTATTTGTGGGAAAAAAGGAAGTCAAATTTTGTTTGGGTACAACGTCGCACAACCACGCATTTGTCAGTTAAAGCGACGCAGTGCTGTATTGCAAAAAAATTAAAACAAAACGTAATTAAACCTCGCTCCACACTAATAGTACAACTGTGAAGATTGTGCAATATGAGCAAATAAAGGGCATCTAATAATAAATGTACATAAATAATATAATCAGTAGTAAAGAAAATGAGGATACATGGATTAATAGAAGAAAAGTTCAAAATAGCAAAATTAAAAATCCCAAAAAATCATGTGCTTTGTGAGCTCATCCTCGGTAAGAACTTGTATTATGCCATCAAAAAAAAACATTTAAATGAAATTAGTCTCTGGATGCCGTGTTGTTCAATGAATAAATCAGTGCAACCAATTTGAGTAGTGCAAAATATGTCAAGTTCTGACCACTGGGTAGTGCAAGTTAGTGCAAGCAAAATCACAACTCCAGTAAATGGTGACAATCTTCTATGTGGACAAGGTGAAAGTCCCTCCATCAGACACCAGTGACACATCCCATTCACCAAATGGATGTGATCCGCATGACAGAGATCTTGTGCGCTTACATCACTCCTCCTGATCACCACGGCTGTATCCTGTTCCTGGACTCCAGCTGGCCCGCTTCAGAAGTGGAAATGATGAAAACAAGAAGGGGGGACTCCAATGGTGAAGTACTTAGGTTTATTAAAAGGTTTAAAATTACAGCATTCCAAATATGCAAGGCTAAAAATGTAAAGGAAGCAGGGAATGCCAATTGCAGTCCACCTGCGTTCCAAACGTCATTTCCATGCGTTTGGAATGCAGGTGAACCGCGATTGGCATTCCCTGCTTCCTCTACATTTTTAGCCTTGCATATTTGGAATGCTGTAATTTTAAACCTTTTAATAAACCTACGTACTTCACCATTGAACAAGGATGTTGTTACTGGTTTTGAACAGTGTTGCCAACCCCCATGATTATCTTGTAGTGGGACCCCTGTAGGGGCTGCTGAGTGTTGTGGCCCACCTGTCACCCTGCCAAGCCGGGCATTCACTTCTCTGACACTCCAAGACAATGAACAGTCCATGAGCTTTGTTTTTTTTTTGTATTTTATTGAGGGAATACCCATTTATATGGGATGCCCAGTAGATTGCAAACTTGTTTGGGACAATTATATACAGTCCGGCATATACACTCCATTACTCCTCCTACACGTCACTTCCTCTCTAATCTTTACGTCTTTATCTTCCTGCACATCACTTCCTCTCTAATCCTCAGACACAGCTAGCACAAAGTGGTTAGGTCTGATCCTGGCTCAGCCAGGCCTTAGCAATTGCCCTTTGCAGGCAGGGACCGTGGGCCCCTATAGTGTAGAAAAAATAGAAAGTCTCTGGTGCTAGGTGTCCTACATGCGGCTACTGAGCCCAGTAACCCATCTTCAAACCCTGCCAGCCCTCCTGGCTGCAGCTGGCCCTCTTCACTGCCCATGACACCACAGTCCACAAGGCTGGTTCTGCACCCATCCCAGACTGCATCCTCCCAGTCCTCTCAAGTGTGCTTCCCCAGTCCTCCTAAAATGTGCATGTCACTCACCAGCCCTCCTGGTGTGACCGGTGGTTCCCTCCTGGAGACTTGCCCAGAAGTACTCTCTCCCATTGTCCTCTCTTGCTCCTCCTGTGCAAGGCACCTCCCCATTTTCCTGGAGGGTCCTGTCCACATTGCCAATCCAGATTGGGGATTGGTCAGGGCTCCTCAGAATACCCCAGGCAAAACCAGATCAAAGCTGGCCTGGCTGCCAACCAGGCCTGCCTAAATGTACCTACACTCACAAAACTCCTACCTCTAGCACCTACCTAGAGGGTGCTACAATCTTTACTGACAAGGCAAGGGGAAATTACTGACTGAGCACATTTGTTTACTGACAACCTGAAATATGACAGTACCGCCAATTATAAACTAAGACAATTGATATTTAAACAGGGTAAATAATATATAAACATAATACTCATAACAGGTAATCTGTTGGCTTTGCAAATGTAGCTCAAAAGTGATAAAATGTGATCATGAACAGGATTGTTAAAGACTTAGGGCACCCTGGAAAAAAAACCATGTGAACAGTATGCATGGCCAGATTTTTACTAACATTGTGAGAGGCTTTAAACAGAATCTGTGTCTGTGTGTAGTTGCTATATACACTGCACCAATACTGCGCTTGTACCCACAAAATATTTCTTCACATTGGGAGTAGGAGGCAGAAGCTGGAACATATTACATGTTGTGCCCTAAGGTTAACTTAGCCTTTAAAACCAGCAACTGTTGAGCCAAAGAATAGCTTGATCAGCTCTACGTAATATACAACATAATGTTTAGCGTGCAGGGGTCAAGAGTAAGTAACATACAAAACAGCATATAGAGTACAGCAGTCAGGAAGAACCCTCTGTTCACATCAGAGTCCCCAGCATTCCCCTATACATCAGGGTTCCAAGGAGTCCCCAGTTTTCCCCCCTTAAACCATAGTGTCCCCCTTATATCAGAGTCCACAGAGTTCGCCTTTGCATCAGAGATCCCATAGTTCCCCTTTACATCAGACTCCACAGTGTTACCCCTTAGAGTCCCCCATTACATCTGAACCCCCAGTGTTTTCAGAGCCCCATTTACATCTTACAGGTTCTTTTAATTAAATTCAACCTTTCATAGGGCGGAAGGGGGTGATAACTGATCACTAGCATCTAACCCTTCCTATTCCCCATCGTCCTGATTTTCCACTTACACCAGTGTCTCAGCTCATTGTCCTTGACACTTCAGACTCCAAGTTCTGTTCTCAGCAGAGTGGTGGAGCAGGGAAGAATTTACACCCTCCTCTACTGAGGCCTGTGGATGCATGTAAGTTTTTGCCAGGGCATCCTAGCAACCAATAATTTTGACAGTGGTGGGAAGCATTGGCCAGAGTTGGAGCCATTGGGACTAGTTGTAAATTTAAAACAAGGGAGAAGTCCATGTTGTACAGACAAGTAGTTTCCCCCACCCATTGACGTTTATGGACAGGAGAAATCAGAACATAAAAAGAAAAAAAAAGTGTTCCGTAAATTTACAGATGGTTGGCAACACTGGTTCAGATGATCCAGCATTAGGATGTAATTAATGCTGCCGGTATGGGTCAGGTATCAGCTCTCATCTTTAGTTTCCCACAGTTTAGAACTGCTAGCAGCTTTGTTTCAAAAGTAACTTAACCACTTTAACGTATTAAACTCTTTTTCTTTATACACTGTGTGCAGAATTATTAGGCAAATGAGTATTTTGACCACATCATCCTCTTTATGCATGTTGTCTTACTCCAAGCTGTATAGGCTCGAAAGCCTACTACCAATTAAGCATATTAGGTGATGTGCATCTCAGTAATGAGAAGGGGTGTGGTTTAATGACATCAACACCCTATATCAGGTGTGCATAATTATTAGGCAACTTCCTTTCCTTTGGCAAAATGGGTCAAAAGAAGGACTTGACAGGCTCCGAAAAGTCAAAAATAGTGAGATATCTTGCAGAGGGGTGCAGCACTCTTAAAATTGCCAAGCTTCTGAAGCGTGATCATCGAACAATCAAGCGTTTCATTCAAAATAGCCAACAGGGTCGCAAGAAGCGTGTGGAAAAACCAAGGCACAAAATAACTGCCCGTGAACTGAGAAAAGTCAAGCGTACAGCTGCCAAGATGCCACTTGCCACCAGTTTTGCCATATTTCAGAGCTGCAACATCACTGGAGTGCCCAAAAGCA
>BLSH010411288.1:149924-163111 GCA_018402905.1 Glandirana rugosa | reverse complement strand
ATAAACCACCCTCACGAGCTCCTAGGCAGTTAAGACCTCCTTTAAAAAATTAGAATAACTTTTCGACTGGTTACGGGCCCAGAGGTTCAGGGGGCTCTATCGAGACGAGTTACGGGTGTAGGGCTTAAACAGGTTTAGGTTATCCTCTTAGGGGTAAACTTATACAACAAAATATCATCTATTGACACATAAATAGACAACCAATACTCAGACGATATTGGTGAAATTACCAACCTCCTATGTTCGTCAGTCAAAACTATTACTATCGTCCATTCCGTTTAAAAACCATTTCCAGCTTTGATATTAATGAGTTTTTGGAATCATTGAGAACATGGCTGTTGTTCAATAATAAAATTATTCCTCAAAAATACAACTTGCCTAATAATTCTGCACTCCCTGTATGGAAACGAGTAATGAAAAATCCACTTTACCAAAAATTTGCCTTACCTGCTATCATTATCAAAACTGACTGCTTGTATCCTCCAACCATTAAAGTGGTTATAGCAGACTCATAACCAACAGATAAATACACAGTTATCTACTATAAAACAACATATTCAAATGGGGATTCTCCTATTGGATTTGGACAAATTCGGGATGTGGGCATTGAGCAGAGCTATCTCGGGGGACTTGGAGACCCGGGCATTGGTCAGCTTTTCAATAAGATTAAAAAATTTCCTCCAGAATTGACGGATCCTCGAGCACTCCCACCAAATATGCAGCATGGGGCTCGAAAGTAAGCATCCTCTAAAGCATTGAGGATCCACTGAAGGATAAATGTGGGCAAGCTTAGCCGGGGCGAGGTACCACCTAGTGATAACCTTAATGCTGGCTTCCATAAGGGTTGTGTTCAAGATACCCCGAAACGATTTTGCAAAAGAAAAAGGAAACAGTCTTACCTGCAAACTTTTGAAATGGAACGTAAATCAAGTCATCAGCTGCAATATGCTGTTTACCATGTCCACAAACTGGTCAGCTGCTTTTGGGTCTCTATGGCTAATCCACGGCCACAGGGTTCACGATAAGGTTCTGACAAATCAGTTCATTGTGGCTTCAATGATTTATAGGCCCATTAGGACATCCAGCTACAACCATTGTTTACTAAATGTATAAGGCTGTTAAAATATTTATGCAGAGAGATACTGGGCTTGCACAGTGCCAATGACACCCAATTGTTTCAGAATTTCTCCCATTCATTTTTAAGGATGGGCTCGGGCGTGTTCCCAAGTGCACGTGCCCAAGCCTGCCAGGGAGTGAACACGGTGCTGAGCTAATCACAGGCAGGGAGACATTCCCCGATTGCTGCAGCCACACATCGGGAAAAGGTCTCCCTGCCTGTGATTAGCGCAGTGCAGGGTTCACTTCCTGGCAGGCACGTGCACTTGCGAACATGCCTGAGCCCATCCTTATTCATTTTTTCACATCCTGGGTATTCTCCAGGTTCAGTAAAATATGCTTTTTGGAAATCATTAGACAAAAGGATGATACCAGCCTGGTTTGCTGCTCTTTTGGCCAAAGTATTTCATAAGGCAGTTCTTTGTAACACATAAAAGAAGACTTCCACACCATCCTTTGATGCCAGGTGTGTTGACAAGGACGATGATAGGCATAAGCCATACCATCACAGTTATGATTTTTTTTCTTCTTCTTTTTCTCTGTCTAACTTCTCTTAGATTCTGAGATGGGAATTTGTAGACTCTAAAATGCAGCATGCAATGCACTTGTAGTGTCCCTGCCTTTGAGCCAAAACATTTCTCCTTGATATGTGGGATCCCAGCAACAAACAGTAAAATAAACAACAGTTTTCTTAACAGCAAGATTTTTTTTTTTTACAGCTTAGCAGTGATGCTTGTTGCGTAGCAGAGATTCCCAAAATAGAAAGAGTCTGAGAATATACTTAACACAAATAATCCTTAACTGGCCACTACAACAAAATACATCAGTATCTATCTTCAAAAACAAAAGTAACTTGCAGTCTTCAGGCTCACAGATCTCCCAGTTCTGATGCTCCTGAACTCTGACATATTCATTTATTTCAGCCATCTGTGATCACTTCCCCAGATGCAAGACCTGGGATGGATTATTGGCCAGAGATCCTAGTCAACTCCATCCCTGGTCATATATTAAAACCACACAATGTCTTCTTTGTTCCATACTATTTGAGCCAAAAGATCTAGTGAATAACTATGGGATCTATGTATAAAAAATTACCTTTGAGGAGCATGTGTGCAAAGGTCAGAAATAATACCTGTAATGTTTGCAATATGTGTGAAATGTCAATTTCTACTTGATGCCTTTTGCAGGGTGACTGTACCATTACCCAGTATTTCATCCTAAGGACTCATTTACATGGGAGTACTGAAGTGTAAACTCCTGGGAGGGCCATATTTTGCCTGCATTGGGTATGCAAGTATTCTGAGCATCCACATAAAGACAGTCCCATGAATGTCAATTAGGAGGCAGTGGGTGCACTGACACAGTCCCTGCTCCCAATTTGACCTTCATGTGCATGCAGTTGCATGTCCCCAAACCCACACTGTCTGCCTTCAGGGACACGTACCTGCACCGACATGGATGTCAAATGGGAGCAGCAGTTGTGTCCATATACAGTTGCTGCATCCCAATTGACATGAATGGGACTGCCTGAACGCAGAGGTATGGAGCACCTGTGCATTCCATGTAGGCAAAAACACAGCCCATGCATGGGTGTACACTGAGCCTAGGTTCACACTAGCCTGCACTGTGCGTTCTGGATGCGGGAATCACATTGATTCCCACAGCTGAATTGCACTGCTCTTGTGAGACGCGTTGGGCTGCCATTCATTCTAAATGGCCTCACCACACATCTCAACTCGCAGCACGATCGCGGGTGCAGGAAGCACATAGTCAAAAAGAAAATGTGGTTTCCCTATGGCTACATTTTTAAAAAGGAGCATGCACCTTTTTGTGCATCTCACGGCAGCCTGTTCAAAAGAATGGGCTGTCGTGCCCGAGCAAACTAGTGAGAACCCAGCCTTAAAGTGATACTAAAGGTTATTTTTCTTTTAAATTAAAACAAAATGAATGTTATACTTATTTGTTATGCGCAAAAATACTACACAGAGTAGTTTCTTAAGCCCTGTACACAAGGGCCGAATGCCGGGCGACATTGGTCAGTTTAATAAAAATCAGCTGACATTCGGCCCATGTGTATGGCAGCTGGTCCGATGGGTGCCAACCTTTTCTGTTGGACGAGTCTGCTGGGAAACCAGCAGCCGACCAGCTCACGATCAGCATTCTCAGCCAATGGCTGAGAACACTGACCGGAGTGTTCTGGGGGGATCTGTCCCCCTGTCAGAACACAACAGCTCAGCAGGGGAGATCACTGTACAAATGTTAGATCGTTAGTACAGTGCCTACGACCGGAGCTGACAGTTTTTTTTTTTTGTTCAACCCACTGGGTTGAATGGAAAAAATACTCTAAAGCCTTGTACACACAATGGACAGGAATTTCCGTACTACGACCGATCGTTCTTACCATCAGTATGCTCCTTTCGACAGCTGATTTTTATTTTCCGGACAACAAAAGCTGGATGTGCAGACTGGAAAAAAATTTTCGTGCGTCAAATCAAAGTTTGATCTTCGTATCAGTAGTACGGTTTCCGTATGAAAACAATCGTACAATCAAAACTCTCTTCACTTTCAATATGAGACAAGCATTCAACAAAAAAGCAGACGTTCTGTCGCCGGAGAATCTAAGCATGTGTACAAGGCTTTACCCTCTTTCTAAGCCCCTCGCCAACGATATCCACTCCTTCTTTCCCCGGTTGCCTCCTTTGCAAGTCAGGTGTTATGGAGGAAATCATGTGTGCATGCTCCCATGCCAGGCTGTGTGAGTTTATAGACACATACAGGATTGGTGGGTCATCCCGGCTTCCTGCTCACAGGAGTTTGACTGACAACAGTGGGAGCCTCTTGTAAGACCAGGAAATGTAAGGAGTGCTGTATTTAGGACAGTGCTGGAGCATTGACAGGAGTCAGTTAAGTGTTTGGAATGTGGATGGGGTTTTCTTTACCTTAAATCGGCATTAAAATGTTACTAAACCCAGGACCCTGCATTCACTATATATGGTCTCTCACAGTACAAAGTACATGGAAATGCAATTATAGTAAATATAAACTGCTAAATGCCTTTTCTCATCAGCAGTATTTAGCAGTCATGTGATTTCTATCAGTATCTGGTTAAAATGTGTAGGAGGAGTTTTCATTCTCCTCTGACCGTCCTATGAGGTTGCATGACCCCTGGCTCTCTGTCTGGACAGTGCTGACAGGCCCTGTCCTGATCACATGCACTTTTCCAAGAAAAAAGTAACTCTGTAGCAATACACACCAAACTGAGCATGTGCAGAGTGCCCCCAAGGTTCTGTACTATCAGGAGATGGCTTGGGGACAGTGAAAGAAGGGGAGGAACAGAGAATACAGGATCAAACTGCCTTTTTACACAATGTGCAGGATTAACCCCTTAGGTTACACAGTGCACACGACCCTGGTATTAGGTGTCCTGATGCAGGCAATTTTCCATCTGGGCTGACTATGGGAAGTTTGGTGACTGCAGCCCCTCTCTACAGCTGTAGTTGTTTGGGTGGGGATGCCCCCTCCTCCCCTTCACTCGTCAAGCCTGCGTCATACTGGGTGGGACCCTGGGCTGGGCTTGGAGCATATAAAACCCTCATTTGTTTTCAGCCATTTCTTCCGGTATCACACAGTTTGGAGGCTGTCGTGGCCTAGAGGGAGCACCCAGTCTGGGGGGGTGACCCCCGGGCCTGGAGTGCTTGGATGCGGCCGGGAGGAGTGAGATCCTGGTGGGAGGCACAAGGCAGAGTGGAAAGGACAGCGGGAGAGAGCACTATCAGAGAGAGATCTTCAGTGAGGAACTACAAGTGTCAGGAGTTGGTGAGCAACACACCCTGGGATACTGGAGGAGGCATGCCGGAGCAGATTGGGGTGAGAGACAGTCTGGGAAGAATGCAGAATCAACTGTGGGTGTTGCTGTGGCAGTGGAGGAGACCATTGCGGCTGAAAGAGCTGGCAGGTCCTGTAAGAGGATGGGCTGGGAGTTGTAGTCCATCACACTAGCTAACACATTGTACTAAGGAGTGTTCCTTTCAGCAACCTCAAAGGGGGCATGGGCTACATTTGGGGGTTTAGTCTGGAATTTTCACAGAATTCTGCCTGTCATTAACCCTTGCAACGGAAGTGAACTGAGTCAAAGAAATGTGATTGTTTGCTATTTGCGAGGATTGAACCTGGGGAAGGACTTATGTACTCTGCCCACCAAACTGTGCTACAGTACAGGTGCCTTGGCCCATAGCAACCAGCGGGAACAGTCACCAATTGCTGTTCCCACTTACCCAGTTGTTCTAACCAGCGCTGGGGTGGATTCTTGCAAATACTGTCCTGCAGTTCAGTGACTTGTAAAACATGTGCTGTCACCCCTGGACACTACGGCGGGCGATCGCGCCCATGGATTACAAATGTGTCCAGCGCTCTGCTAAGGCTGGATATTACCCACTGGATTACAAATATGCCCAGTATGCTATGAAAGCTGGGCATCTAGAACTTTTGCTACAGGCTCCTGCTCACAATAAACTATGCCTGGGACTGTTTTCTGTTGTCGACGGTTGAAACTGTGTTAGAGGCGTTCTTTCCAGCAAAACAGTGGCTACTATAAATACTGTTGCTACCGGCAACCATAAACAAGGTCAGCATGTCTGTACAAATCCTGCTAGCGTCAGCATGTCTGCAAGTTTCCATCCTTCACACAAGGGGTTACAGCAGCGTGATCTACAGTAAGCCTGCTTATCAGGACGATGGATTGATGCCAGCCAATCTGATAATGAGGGACAGTGCCATGCCCTGGAAGAGTCTCAGTGCTTGCAGCTAGCCTTAGACATCACAAGGCAGCGGAAGATGGCGGAAGGCAGTCGTCTAGTACCATGCTCACCTGGTTGCCTGAAAAGCCAGTGCGGACCCTGGTGGACACTGGGGTCCGACTGGAGTCTCATTGGGGACTCGCTCTTGGAGTGATCGATGGAGTGGAGTGGCTGTGGCTGATATGCCCAGTCTGCCAGATCCCAACTGCGGGGGTCACTGCCTGGGCCCAGTATGGCCATTGTGATGAACCACTGACCCGCTTGATATCCACACGGCAGGAGCCACATTACCACACAGTGGACCTGCACACAGAGCTATGCAACTTACAGCCACAGACATCCTGGAAGGCCAAAACAGGCCTGGGATCATCCCAACAAGGCAGGGTAGAGTTGCAGCCAAGCGACTCCCTGCGGCATGGTGGAGGACCCGGAAGCCATAATTACTGCCATGCGGGCGTCTGGGGTCCCTGAAATGCCGGACGAGTCACCACCTATAGTGATCCCTGCTGGGCCGGAGTTAGTGGTGGAGGGGGATGCGACCCCTGGTGAGCCAAACAGGGACAGTGAGGACAGAGTCATGGACTGGGGGTCATCCAGACTGTTGGCCAAGTTTGGGTCGAGGGAGCACCTGGCTGAGTGATCGTCTCCAGGAGAGAGATCTGATGAGGAGTGGATCATGGGGGGTTCTTATACATTGGAGACCCCCCAGAGGAAGATGTATCAGAGCCAGTACGGGACGCAAATGAAGCAGCAGGAATACCCAGAACCAGCAGCCAATTATTCCTCAATAGGTCTTCCACCACCCAGAACAGGGCAGCAACCTACCGCCAATGGGTAGTCAGATCCCCTGATACTCACAGGGGGATATACCTAGGCTCCCACTATTCCAACAGGAGGTACAGTGAAGTGTTGCCTTGGAGTGGGGCCTGGACTATCCCTACGTCCCACTCCATATCATGGACATTGTGAAGAGCTCACGAGCTCACAGGAGGAGTGGGAAAATGAAATGATATGGGAATAACTTCATGTCCGTAAACTCCTAAGGGGACCGAAAAGCAGCTTCTGGGAGAGGTACATAAAAAAGGACTGGAACCTGGAGTGTGCTATCCTGAAGGACTGGATGCTTGTAGTCAAGGCGGGCCAGCCGGCGAAAAGAGCTACTCTGTTTCAGTTTGGAAAGAAGGGGGAAGCCGGAAGAGATTGCCCGATCCACGGTACTACATTTAAGGACTGTTTTGGGACTACAGCCAATGTAGGTGCACTCACGGGACTGCTGGTGAAGTAGTGGAGTGTGTTGTTTTCTTCCTGAAGCCAGCCTGCCACCCTATGCCCAGTGGAAGAGACTTGCCTATTGAAAGGACACTGGGGTGAGTCTTGTCCAGTCCATTTTTCTTCCTTCTGAAGCCTGTTGCCCAGGGAGGGGCCCCTCCCATCAGGAACTTTAAAAGGAACTGACTTCACTTATACCCTTTTCCCCTTTTCTGTTTCTGCCAGTGGGATCCTAACCCCTCACTGGCAGAGCAGGCAGGAAAAAGACTTTGCTACAGTGTGCTGTGTTGTTGTTCTGTTGGAAGGCCTATAACCCCCTCCCAATAGACCCGTTGCTGTTTAGTTAATTGTTGTTTAGTTGTTTTCTCTTCTCTTAGGATCCCTGGGATGGAACGACTATTCTTCCCTATCCAGCAAGAGTCAAAACTTTCTTCTAGAACTGTGTGAGCAGAGAACCTTTCTTTCGGGAGAAGTGCTCTGGCTCGGGAAATGTATATTGATTGTTTTACATGCTGTTAGTTGCAGGGAGAATAGTTAGGAATGTATATTACTGCGTACAGCTGTAAATATTCACAAAGATGGAACTATTATTTGTACAGTCCCCATCCAAGTTTGTTTCCTTTTCCCCTTTCCAATTTTGGATCAAGGGATACCCTGCTCCTGGTGCCAGGAGCTCTTATTTTTCCAGATTTCTCAACTGGGGGCCAGCTGAGGTTTGGTGGGGGTGAGTGTAGCACCCTCTATGGTAGGTAGGTAGGTGTTAGTGTGAGATTCTTGCTAGGTAAGGCAAATTTAGTCAGGCCTGACTTAGTGCAGGTCTGATTGTTTTTATTCTGGGCTGGGAGTGGCTCAGGGTAGGGCTGATTCACAGGGGGTATCATCAGGACTTCCCACTTCTTTCCAGAAGGTTCTGGTGTTTTCTGGAAAGAGAGGTGGGAGGGGAGGTGTAGCCACCTGGGGTATTCTGAGGAGCCCTGACCAATCCCCAACCTGGATTGGCAGGGGCAGGTATCCTCAAATACCCAGGGTCAGCCCAGTCTGGGAGGAGAGTTCGGGTGGAAGTCTGGAGATGTGATAGTGTGTAAGCTGTCGGGGCTGGGGGGCCGGGATCTGGGGGCCCCCTTATTAAAGGAGGCTTCCAAATTCTGATAAGCCCTTCCCCCACAGACCCCCAAAACTACCAGCAAGGGTTGTGGGGATGAGGCTCTTGTCCCCATCAACATGGGAACAAGCTGCTTTGGGGTGGCCCCAAAGCACCCACCCCCCCATCTTGAGGGCATGTAGCCTGGTACAGTTCAGGAGGGGGGGTGCTCGCCCACCCCCCCCCCCATCCTAGCCGGCCAGGTTGCATGCTTGTATAAGGGTCTGGTATGAATTTTGGGGGAGACTCCACGTCAATTACTTTAAAAAATTTGGCCTGGAGTTCCCCTTAAAATCCATACCAGACCCGAAGGGCCTGGTATGGACTGGAGCGGGGGACCCTACGCAAATTTTTTCAGTGATTTTTATATATATTGACGGGAACAAATGTCATTTTGCTCTGGCACTGTTCTAAACATCACACAGATGCGCCCCTTTACAGGCAGACTAAGGGGACACCCCCCCAGGCACGATATTTAAAGGAATATTTCATTTTTATTGTTTCACTTTTATCATTCTAAAAATCACTGCTCCTGAAAAAAACTATCGATTTTAAAAACTTTTTATTGCATTGATGCAAAGGTGCAAGACCCAGGTCCCATACACTTTTTATGGCTTAAACTTGCATCTAAGCCCTTAAAATGTGCACTTTTGATTTTTCACATTCGGGTCCCATATAGGGTTGGAACATTCACACAAATGTATTGCCTGTTCACATGTTCTGGTGCGAACCGAACCGGGGGGGGGGGGGGTTCGGCCCATCCCTACTGACTTGTAGGCATCAATAGCTAGGTTTCTCACAATCTTACTGTATATGTTGTGAGTGATGGTATCTTATATATCATATCTTATGATATTAGTGTGGGTGTGTTGTTTTTGTTTGCTTCTCGTGATAATTTGCAGGGGGGGTTAATTTCCAAAGATTAGAGGTTAATGGCAATATTTTGCGCAATATCTGGCCACCCTTGTCTCAGAACACACTTGAACTCCATCTGTAAATCTGTCTGTAGGCTGGGCAGTGGTGTATTTAGGTTTTGTGTTGCCCTAGGCTTGACTAAACTCATGCCCCCCCACAGTTGCAGAACGCCGGCTGCCCGCACAACAACTCATTGGTTGGGGTCTGCCACCTGGGCCCCTCGGGACGCCCGGACCCCCACATATGTATGTGCTGTCCCCCTCTGATGGCAGCCCTGCTTGTATTATCATACTGGCAGCACTAAAATTCCAAGCCGGCGGTGACTCTTTTCATGATGCTCCCCTGCAAAGTGCTGCCCTAAGTCTGGGCCTTGTTGACCTAGGCCAAGATACAGCATTGAGACTGGGTAGGGGTGAAGATGGACCTTTCCTCCATGTTATCCCATTAGCTTGTCGGGTGCCAGGTCTAGGTCACATGAGAGGACTACCCCCCAGGGTGGGTTCTTCTGGGCTTGGCTAGACACATTTATCAGGGTCACTCTGTTTTACACTTGGGGTACCTTTGCTCTGTGCTATTTTCATTAAAACCCTGGGACAAGGATGAGGCTGCAGTGGTGGAATACTTGACTTTAAGGCAGGCCTCTGCTTTTAGAGATGAACTTCCCCCCTGTACTCCTGCACCATAACTGTTCTCCAGTTAACTCTCATATTTCTGTGACACTGTACACCTTCTCTGTAACTTGCATTTAGGAGGGACACGCTGAGCCTTGTCCACATCCACCTGTCCAGTGTATCACCGCTACCTCACTAAGTATGATATAGGGTTCCACCGTGCACCTAGCATGGGCTACATGAGTGCACTTGACTTTGTTTAACTCTTCTGTACCTGTTCATAGGCTGGGGACCTCTGTGGTGCGAGTCCGCTCCCATAGCTGTGGGATACAGACCACTAACACAGAGAGTGCCAACAAAAACTCCCTCCTGCACGAGGCTATCCCACCTACCCCAGGCACACGCTTAACGATGGGCTCCTTGGCCAACTTCAGTTTCTCTAGGAAACCACTTGTATCCACACACATCAACTTTGGTACTGAATGTGTTTATACCGCAAAATACCTCAGTGACCCGAATTATAGAAAGTTGCTGGTTACTTGCATTACACTCTGTAAATAACTTCAAACCAAGCTGGTGCAAAAAAAGTCTCAATCTCCAACATGCATAAACAGTATTTCTACTACATCCTTAATCCTAACTCAGCCTATGTTCTGCCCAAAAATATCTGCAAAGGTAGAGTCCATGTATGATCAGGGAATCCAAGAGTGGCATTTTCCAGGTCTAAGTCTAAGTTACATGAGAGCACTACCCCCAAGGTGGGTCCTTCTGGGCTAGGCTAGACACATTTATCAGGGTCACTCTGTTCTACACATGGGGTACCTGCAAAGGTAGAGTTCATGTATGATTAGGGGATCCAAAAGTGTCATTTTTGAGCATTGGAGTCTTCAGGGATGAGCTCTAGGTCCTGATGACCTTTTACATCACGGCAGTAGCAAGCAACATTGTTCCACTCCTCCCGTGTGCATTTCTCCAATTTTTTTCCTTCACGTGAATCTCCTACAGGCTCTGGGTCTCTCTGTTAAGTGGCACAGGGGCTCAAGAGTTCTCTGCTTCTGACCACTGTCACTCTTTTATATCACAGGAACAGTGGGTCGGACCCAAAGATAACCCATCAAAACCAAAGAACCTGGAAAGGCACTAACCCTTATACTCCCATCCTGGGCAGCACCTGAATGGCATGAATTCAACCCATTGAAAACTGAACTGTAGGCACCTAGTAGCATAGCTTTTAGCAACTCCTGCTTCATACAAATGCCAGGCCACCCTGAAGGGGCAGAGCTTCAGCATTTCCTCAAGGTTACATGTTCCTTTCTGCACATTCCCATTGTTAATTAAGACAGCCCATCATAGTGATGGGGCAAAAACTATGTGATGGGCATGTGGAACTTGACAAGCATTCAGTCTGGTCTGTCTGAATGGTCAACCATTTAGGCAAAATAAGAGGTATGGAATAATTGCAACAGTTAAGTGCGGGGACCTCTAGGTTGATTTGCTTTTGTAAAAGTCCTCAGCTTTTGGTTTTCTTAAAGTGACAAAGTCAAAATTTGTACTGAAGTAATGTAGCAACAGTTCACAACAATCTGGGTAGGAAGGCCGCCCAGCCGGGTGTGCTGACAGTTTCCAGCAACGTGAAGAGTCTGATTGCCTCTCGGGGGACCAGGAAGGAATGTTTTCCCACTATAGCAAATTGTATCATGCTTTGCTGTTTTTTTTTGCCTTCCCCTGGATCAAATGTGGGTGAAAGGTGAAGGATTGTATATGGGATTGTATGGTTATAAAATTTTTCAATTTTTTTCTTTTTTTTTTTTTTTTGGTTGAACTAGATGGACTTGTATCTTTTTTCAACCTGACTAACTATGTAACTAAGATTCCAGCTGGACTGACAGTGTCTGTAGAGAGGGGCAGAATGTGGCCTGGCCATCTCATGCCCAGTCATGAAAGTGTACAGAAGAAGTGCAACCTTACGTTTTCCCTCCTCTTCAGGAACCTTTCCCTAACACTAGTAATGTCCCTAACTGGTGGGGTACCCGTCCATACTCTACCAGCACGCAAATGCATGCCAAACCCAAGAGCAAGGGCCTTATATAAAGTTTTGCCTGGCCCGAGAAGGCAGCCAGAGTCCCTTGGGGCAACAGCACCTGACCGGATTGCTTCCCCAGTAACCCATGTAACCATAGAGGAACCATGTTTCTCATGATTTCCTCTCCAGCTGCAAAGCCACTACAGATGAGTACCACCTATAGTGGAGGAAATAAACTGCACCTGCCTACACACTCTTTGAACCTTTGT
Source organism: Glandirana rugosa (assembly GCA_018402905.1). Taxonomy (NCBI): domain Eukaryota; kingdom Metazoa; phylum Chordata; class Amphibia; order Anura; family Ranidae; genus Glandirana; species Glandirana rugosa. The sequence continues at coordinate 150,971 of BLSH010411288.1, read as the reverse complement.
GGCCAGTTATAAAATGGGAGAGATATCCAGGACTTGAAAAGGCCTTTCAACACCCATTCATCACATGTTTCACACTTTACATTTTATAAGACTGGTATTTAGAGTTGAGCGAACTTCTAGAAGTCCGGGTTCTGCTGGTTCGGCCAAACTTCGGGACAAAGTCCGGGTCGGGTCCGGGCAGAACCCGAACTTTGTCCCGGACCCCGAACCCCATTGAAATCAATGGAGACCCGGACTTTTAGGTACAAAAAATGTTGTAAAATAGTCCTGGAAGGTCCTAGAGGTCTGCAAAAGGAAGGAAATGTGGGTAAGGGTGGGACACGTGACCTACAAAGAAATGGGGACAGGGAAATAACTTTAAATATTTTAAAAAAAATCAAAACATAAAAAATGCAAAAATGGAGATCATCTTCAAAATGGGTCTGAAAAGTATTAATTAACATTAGAGGCCATAGAACTGTTCTAAAATCATCTTCAAACTGTGTCAAAAAAGTATAAATAAGCCGGGAGTACCCATATCACTGTTCTGCAAAATGTGTGTATCACTTTAAATGAAACCGGGAATCAGTGCACATCTCTTCTGCACAATTATTTCAAGTCTGTGTGTCACTTTAAATCAAACCGTCAATCATTGCACATCTTTTATTCACACTTCTTCTTTTTAAAATGTGTGTATCACTTTAAATGAAACCGTCAATCATTGCACATCCCTTCTGCACAATTATTTCAAGTCTGTGTGTCACTTTAAATCAAACCGTCAATCATTGCACATCTGCTATTCACACACATGTGTTCTGCACCAGAACAGATGTTCTTCACACATTACATCTTTTCTTCATACATCTGGACATAGAATAGAACACTTTACCTAAAACCGGGGAGAAACCATACACATGCACTTGAAACATCTGGATAGTGTGTTTGAAAATACAGCATAGAGAAGAGCATGCATATGGTTTCGCTCTTCACACACAGTTTCCAGATGTTTTCAGAACAGTGATATCATATCTGATATGATATCACTGTTCTGAAAACATCTGCAAACTG
>BLSH010411288.1:136066-147891 GCA_018402905.1 Glandirana rugosa | reverse complement strand
TTTTCGATCGAATTACTATTACGGAGATTTTGTTCTTAGTAAACTTTTTCTCTCAAACTCTACTAAGGAAATGACAAGTACAGGTGTCAATTGCAGTAGAACTCGTCCAATATGTAATTATATTTCTTACCCGTATCATCTGGAGGGTGAGGATTACATGTAAAGAGTACAACGATAATAAAACGACACGTAGGTATACATAAACAAGTTAATAAAAATATATGTCATATAACATTAATTAAGAGAACGACCATTCTCATGGTACTCTCCAATGTCGTGATATATGTTATTCTTATGGTCATCTCAACGAACCCCGGACCCGAACCCGGACTTTTTTTGAAAAGTCCGGGTCCGGGTCCCGGACACCCAAAAGTTCGGTACGGACCCGAACTTTACAGTCCGGGTTCGCTCAACTCTACTGGTATTCTTATTGTATATAGTGCTGTAACCTCTCATGGTACTCTTACCAGCAAGAGAATTAATTACAATATACTGTATATAAAAATAATTGAACAAATACATATGGATGCACAGCAAAATAATAGCAACATGAGAAATGTACATTAGGAGTGGGAGGTCTACTATGCCCATTCTTTATATTAATGTATAACCTGCTCAAGATGACGTTAACTGTGGACATGAACAGTAAAGGAATCATCTCAAACTCTCTTTTTCAAATGATTCTTGTTTTAGAGGCATTATCATTAAGCTAGCTTTTTGCTATGATTGCTTGCTCTATTTCAAAGGATTTCAGTAAAATTTCTCTGTTGCTCTAAATGACCATTTATCTTGCATGAGACTTGGGACTTAAAGGAAGTGTGTGCATTCAGTTTATGTCAGATTTATTCAACCATTGCATATAAGCAATGTTCCTGTTGTACCTTTTGATGTTGATTTTTTAGTATAGCTAGTCCTTAGTCCATGTCAAATTGCCACCTCTAGTGCTATATGCATGCTGAACACTAGCGATGAGCCAAACACCCCTGGCTAGGTTCGCACAAGAACATGCAAACAGACAAAAAGTTAGCGCGAACATTCGAACACCGCTAAAGTCTATGGGGCCCGAACATGAAAAATCAAAAAATGCTAATTTTATCTTTCAATCGTTTTTATTCAGGTTTTGAACACTTGACAGTAACAGTTCAAGAATACATGTCGTTGACGAGAATGAATAAACAGAAAGGTCTCATTACATCCATTACTTTTCAATATTAGACCTGTACATAGATTGGTGGTTAAACAGTCTTATTGAAGCTCAATTGAGCTAAACATTCGCCTTGATCTTAGCGTCCCTACCCAGCCAGACCCTCCCTGGTTTTCCGGGACCCAATGTTTTCAGCTTAGTTTAGTGGATGATAGGCTGACCCACACCACCTACACCCCTGTGGGAGCATGCTGTGTCTTGGTGGAGCAGGCCGCCCACCTCCTGTGCTTGAGGTTTCTCTGGGGTCTCATCATAAAGTTGGTGTTGTTTAAGGAGGGTCTGCCTGCTCAGGGCACACTTCACATTTTTCATTTATCTTTAGTAACATAGCATACCAATGCCTTTCTGGAACTTATAACTAGGCTTTGCCTTTTAACACTTGAGGTGCAAGTTTGAGAAAAGCAAGAGAGAAAGTAAAGAAAGAGCGGGATAGATAGAGAGAGTGAGGGGAGGTACACGTCTTTGCAAATGTACAGTGATCCTTATTGTTTTGTTTTATTATACCACTCTACCCATGGCGACCAGAGTTTATTCATTTTGTTGTAGGACTCTCGATCAGGGGTCAAGGTCATTTCGTATATATGGTGTTCCTGGACTTGCTTTATTACCTGTATGATCTGGGGTTCCTCTTGGTCTTTCCAGTGTCTGGCGATGTTTTGTCTAGCTGCTAGGAGGATATGTGTGGTTACTTTATGTAAGCTAGCGGGGATTTTGTTGATCTCGAGGTTTAAGAGGCCTAGATCCGGGGTGGGGTGCAGAGTGATGCCTGTGATCTTAGAGATTGTGTTGAATATGTTGGACCAGTAAACTGTTAGTTTTGGGCAGTCCCATAGCATATGGAAGAGTGTGCCTGTTGCTCCGCATTTTCTCCAGCAGCACGGGGATCGTGTATGGTCAAAGGTGGCTAATCTTTGTGGAGTGTGATATCTGCGTTGAATTAAGTTTTGTGTCAGTTCCCAGTGTGCAGAGCAAGTTGTTGCTTTGTAAGTAGAGCTAAGTGCGCTTTTCCATTGTGAGTCTGTGACATTGTGTCCCAAGTCCCGTTCCCATTCGTGTAGTGTATTGTTGTGTTGGAAAACATTTTTCTCATGTAGTAGGTTGTAAAATAGTGAGATACCTTTTGTCGGGCTTGTTGCTACGTTGTAGTATTTAATTGCTGTTTCCGGTATTTTATGAAATAAGTGTGTGTTTTTGCTAATGCAATTTGCTATTTGGAGATATTGGAAGTGGGTAATCTCAGGAAGTTGGTGTTCCATTTGGAGTTGTGAGATCGGTTTAAGTTTATTCTGGATAAGGATTTCATTAAGTGTGCTATCAGGGTGCTTCGTCCATCTATTCGAGGGGAAGTCTGGGATGAGAGTATGTATTATACTGGCCGGTATTTTGGGCAAGGAAACTGGGGTAATAGGCCATGTCATTTTAGTGAATTGTCTCCATGCTTTAATTGAGGCTAAGATAGGTGGGGACAGTCGTTTGGAAAGAGATGCTTTGGGGTGGAGGCTGTATAGCCAAGCCTGTAGGTTATGGGTTATTATAGTCTGTTTTTCTATCTGGCTCCACAGTGGTGGGTCTACTTGTTGGTGCCATGCTTTGAGTTGTGCTAAGATTGTCGCCGTGTAATAGTCCGAGATGTTAGTCAGTCCCGATCCTCCCACTGCCTTGTGTTTATATAGCCAAGTTCTATTCACCCTGGGTTTTTTGTTTCGCCATATGTATTTGCCCAATAGGGTTTGAAGAGAGTTTAGATAATTTTGGGGTATAGGGATGGGGATGGAGCGAAGTTTGTATAGTAGTTGTGGAAGGAGATTCATTTTATATGCGGCTAACCTTCCAACCCATGAGAATTCATGCTTGGTTAGGTGGGCTAGTGACTCCGTGTATTTTATTCTAAAAGGGAGGAAGTTGGCTCTAAATAAGGGTTCTGGATTGCTTGTTAATGCAATTCCTAGGTATGTGATCTGAGAACCCGACCATTGATATGGGTATTGCTGGGCTAGGAGGTTTTGAGACACACTATCTATGCCTAGGTTTAGAATTTGGGATTTAGCGGGGTTCACTTTGTAGAATGACATGGAGCTGAATTTATCAAGAAGGTCCTGGGCTGCTTTTAGGGAGGAGTGCGGGTTTGTTATCATGAGGATGATGTCGTCCGCAAACAGACTTATTTTGTGTTCCCTGTCGCCAATCTTAAAGCCGGTTAGATTTGATGTTGACCGTATTTGTTCCGCCAGGGGTTCGATTGCGAGATTAAAGATAATTGGCGACAGGGGACAACCTTGGCGTGTGCCGTTGGTGATCATGAATGTTTTAGATATCATGCCTGCCCCTAGGACGTTAGCTGAGGGATTTGAGTATAAAGCCATTATGGCTGATAATATTTGGTTGTTTAGACCAAACTTGCGGAGCACTTCCCTTAGATAGCCCCAGTGGACCCTATCGAACGCCTTCTCTGCGTCCAAAGAGAGGAGCAGAGAAGGCGTTCCTGTAGATTTTGCCCAGTGTGTGATGTCTATCAGTCGTCTTGTAGCGTCAGAGGACTGGCGACCTTTGACGAATCCTGATTGATCCTGGTGGATCAGCTGGGGGATGAATTCCATTAGTCTTGTCGCTAATATTTTTGCGTATATTTTGATATCTGCGTTTAGCAGAGAGATGGGCCTGAAGTTTTGGGGTGCATTCGGTGGTTTGCCTGGTTTGGGCAAAGTTATTATCAAGGCTTTTAACATTTCTTGCGGAAATGTAGAGGAGGAGGCGGCTTCTAGGAAGAGGTCTTTTAGGTGGGGGGTGAGAGAATTTTTGAATTGTTTGTAATACTCCCCTGGGAGACCATCTGGCCCCAGGGATTTCCCATTTGGAATGGTGTTGATGGCTGAATAAATTTCAAGTTCTGTAAAGGGTGAGTTCAAGGAGTCTAGTTGTTTAGGGGTTAATTTCGGTAATCTGATTTGGTCTAGGAACTCTCTGATTTTTTCCAGGGATGGTTGTGGGGTATTCGCATCTGTTTGGAGATTATATAATGCTTCATAGTATTGACTAAAGGCGTCGGCTATTTTTTGAGGGTTAAGAATTTTATTTGATGGGGTGGGGTAGTATAAGTAAGGGATCTTGGCTTTGGTGCGGATACCCTGTAGGCGCATTGCCATGCGCCTACCCGCTTTGTTGCTAGTGGAGTAGTGTATAGCTTTGAGCTTTCTATGGGTCTTTTCATATTTATCCAAGAGCAGTGCCCTCAGTTCCTGTCTCAGCTCTACTAATTTTAGGTTTATCTCTTGGGAAGGGGAGGATTTGTTGGCTGAGTCCAGAGATTTGATCTGGGTTAAGACCTCCTCTATCCGCCGCGTCCTCCTCTTTTTTGCAGTTGCACACATTTTAATCAGTACACCTCTCATGTAGGCCTTGTGTGCCATCCACAATGTTGTGGATTTTTCCACAGTGCCTACATTGTGTTTAAAGAATTCATCCAGTTCAGTTTGAATTTCATTTGCATATGGGGATGTTTTCATGATATATGTATTTGCTCTCCAAATTCCAGGTGTATTGGGCATGCCAGTTGACTCTAGGGTGACATAGATTGGCGCATGATCCGACCATGAGATCGAGTCTATATGAGAATTGGAAATTCCTTGAAGTGTCGTTTTGTCCGTCAGGAAATAGTCAATTCTCGAATATGTGTTGTGCACCACCGAGTGATAAGTATAGTCTCTTTCCGACGGGTGGCGGCACCTCCAAATGTCATATAGGTTGTTTGTAAGCAAGAAATGTGAGAGAGATGTGGGCCTTCTTGGGCTAGGGTTGGATGTGTCCATATGTGTGTCTGGTACCAGGTTGAAGTCTCCTCCAATTAATAGTGCTCCTTGTCGGATTTTATTTATTTTCTTAAGAACTTTGTTTAAGAAGGATATTTGCCTCGTATTTGGGGCATATATACAAGCCAGAGTCGTTAGAGTGGAGTTCAATTTGCAAATCAGGGCCAGGAATCTACCTTCTTGGTCTGCGACTTCCTGGATCAGCTGAAAGTTTATGTTGTCTTTTATGGCGATAGCCACTCCTCTTTTTTTCCTGGAGCTACTTGCTGTATAAATGTGTGGGAATTGTTTGTGGGTGAGCCTTGGGTGCTCTGTCTTCTTAAAATGAGTTTCCTGTATGTACAGGATGTGCCCTCCTAGGGTTGTGGCCGTGTGCCATAGGGATGCCCTCTTGGCCGGGTGATTGAGACCCTTGGTGTTAATGGAAATTACTTTGATACTCATTGTGTAATATAGTTGTGCGGTGTCGAAGTTTACTCACTGTTAGGTGGGCGATCACTTTTCCGTGTTTCTGTAGGTCTCTTGAGGTGTCGTAGAGGATCATCAGCGTCTGCTGTCGGTTCCATTGGGCTTTCAGGAGTTTGAAGATGTGGACACAGGAAGAAAGGGAAAAAAAGTTAGTGATAGAGATCACTCTAGTAGACCGCAGCTACCAGTGCTCGCACTGGGCTGTATAGTCAACATCCGGGGTAACCAGTCCATTATGATTCAGCGCCTTTGTGTGGAGCCTTTACTAGGGGGGAGGACCCTTGTTGCTGAAAATAGGAGCTTGTGACCCTTTTAGAATTTCGGTTGGCATTGTTTGTTTGCCTTGTGCCACAGGGGAGGGCTTGGGCCCTGCGCTTTCTTGTTCTGAGGTGTTGGATCCAGTACTGGGATTATGTCCCACTCTTTCAGTAGTGTTAGCCCTGTTTCTAGGGAGGATATTGTGTAAGATTTCCCGTTCCTATCTATTGTTTGTTTTGTCGGATGGCCCCACTTGTACCTGATCTCATGATTGCGGAGGGCTTTAGTGATCGAATTTAGTTGGCGCCTGAGGTCCATGGTGTATTTAGACAGATCCGCAAAGATTTGTATCCCTTCGTATGGTGTTGGAAGTTTTCCCATGTTTCTGGACGTTTTCAGGATTTGTTCTTTGGTGGAATAAAAGTGCACCCTCAGTAGGATGTCTCTGGGGATTTTGTCAGGCAGAAAAGACGGTTTAGGCAGGCGGTGGATGCGGTCTATAGCGAGTTCTATGGGTTGTATATCCGGGATCAGAGCGTGAAACATGTCTTGTGCGTATTTCTGTAGTTCTTGGGGTGCTACTGTTTCGGGGACCCCCCTCAACTTCAAATTATTGCGTCTGGAGCGGTCTTCTAAATCCGCTAATTTGGCGTGGATCCAATGTCTGTCTTCCATTGCGTCTTCGTTTGCTCCAACTAGGTCGTTAACTGTATAAGTTATGTCGCTCACTGCATTTTCTACAGCGTGTACTCTCTCACCTAATGATGTGATTTCGGTAGTGATTTTCCTGGTTAGGAGGTTAAAGTCAGCGTGAATTGAGTGTTGGAGAGAGACCAGCATCTCTTTAAGTAAGGTGTCCATTACAGGCTGGTTGCTTGTGGGGAATGAAGCTATTGATGCGCTTAGCGTATCACTATGTGTGGAGGACTGCTCCTCCTGACTCACCAGGCCGCAGGTTCGGTTCTCCAGCGCATCCGCGCTTTGGCAGGGCTGGCACACGATGGGCTTGTAGGAGCAGAGTGTGTAAGGGGAGATGCTCTCCCTGAGGCCTCCATCGCGTTTTCTTCTTCAGGGAGATCTGTGTAATGCTCCCATTGTTTTGCGCTGTCCGCGGAGCACGAGGGGCCGGCTCCATCTTGGCCGCTGCCTCGTGAGCTCATGGAGAAGAACTCCGTTAGTTTTTGGGGTCTGCGTTCCTCCTTCCTCTTTCTGGACATCTCCGCTCGGAAGGCTGTATCGTCGGCAGCTCAGTGCGGTGTTTTTCGGCTGTGAAGTCGGGTCTATGTCGCTCGTGTCCTCCTAATGGCTCCGGAGCTCTAAGAGCTAGCAGCCATCCGCGGCGCTCGCAAACCACGCCCCCCCCAAAAAAAAAAAAAATGCTAATTTTAAAGGTTATATGCAATGTTATTGCGTATATGGAGTGTATGGGGACCCGGGTCCTGCCTTAGTGGACATATATCAATGAAAAAAAAGTTTTCAAATCAATCGTTTTTTCAGAAGCCGTGATTTTAAGATTGTTTAAAGTGAAAAAAAAAAAGAAAAATTCCATTAAATATTGTGCCTGGGGGTTGTCCTTAGTCTGTGTGTAAAAGGGAACATCTCTGTGAGGTGTAGAACAGAGCAAAATTACATTGTAATTTTAAAATTGCGGCTGTAATTTATTGCCGGTTTCCGGCAATATACAAAAAATATCTGAAAAAAAGTGTGTGGGGTCCCCCCCAGGCTCTTCAGGTCTGGTTTGGATATTAAGGGAAACCCCGCACCAAACGTAAAAAAAAAATTGACGTGGGATTCCCCCTAAAATACAAACCAGACCCTTATCTGAGCATGCAGCTCTGGCCGGTTAGGATGGGGGGGACGGGTGAGCGCCGCCCTCCTGAATGTACCAGGCTACATGCCCTCAACATGGGGAGTATGGGTGCTTTGGGGGAGGGGGGTCTGCCCTGCCCCACCTCAAAGCACCTTGTCCCCATGTTGATGGGGACAAGAGCCTCTTCCCCACAAGCCTGGTTGGTACTTGTGGGGCCTGTGGGAGGGCTTATCTGAATCTGGAAGCCCCTTTAATAAGGGGGCCCCCAAATCCCGCCCCCCTATGTAAATTCTCCATTCACCAAAAAGAGTGTAGTGGTACAAAAAACAAGGGGCAGTTTTTCACAAGTCCTTTATTGTGTAAAATAGCTCTTTTTCTTCTTTCTTCCTCCAGTCTTCCTCCATCTTCTCCTGCACCAGTCCTTCTTCTGCTTCTTCTTTCAGACTTCTTGCTTCCTCTTTGTCTTCCATCTTCATCTTCTTCTACCTTCTTCTTTCACCGCTGCCGCTTTCCTCGCTGCTGCAGCACGGCCCCTGCGTGTCTCCCAGAATGGGCGGTCTTCACAATGGCCACTCTTTTATAAGAAGGGATGGGGCCACCCGGTGATGTAAATGGGTGACTCACCCCCTCTGACAGTGCCTCATGTCAGAAGGGGGTGGGTTCACTCGGTTACGTCACTGGGTGGCCCCGTCCCTTCTTATAAAAGAAGTGTCATTATGAAGACCGCCCATTCGTGGAGACACACAGGGGCTAGGATGCAGCAGCGGGGAGAGCGGCGGCAGTGAAAGAAGAACGAAGAAGAAGATGAAGGTTGAAGATGAAGAGAGGAAAGAAGAAGACTAAAAGAAGAAGCAGAAGACCAGAAGAAGGACCGGGCCAGGAGAAGATGGAGGAAGAAAGAAGAAAGAACAAGAGTTATTTTACACAATAAAGGACTTGTCAAAAACTGCCTTTTGTTTTTTTTACCACTATGCTCCTTTTTTGGTGAATGGGTAGAGGTATAATGTACCCCATACCTATTCACATGGGGGTCGGGATCTGGGGGTTCCCTTATTAAAGGGGGCTTCCAGATTCTGATAAGCCCCCTGCCCCCTCAGACCCCCACAACCACTGGCCAGGGTTGTGTGGATGGGGCCATCTCAAAGCATCCTCCTCATGTTGAGGGCATGTGGCCTGGTATGGTTTGGAGGGGGGCGCTCGCTCATCCCCACCCCTCCTGCCATGCCAGGGCTGCGTGCTTGGATAAGGGTCTGATTTGGATTTTGGGGGGACACCTACACAATTTTTTTTGGCGCGGGGTTCCCCTTAAAACCCATACCAGACCTGAAGGGCCTGGTATGGACTTTGGGGGGACACCTACATCATTTTTTTTTATTTTGGGCGGGTTCCCCCTAAAATACATAGAAGACCTGAAGGGCCTGGTACGGACTTTGGGGGGGACCCCTACGCAATTTTTTTTTAAAATTTTGGTGTGGGGTTCTCCTTAAAATCCATACCAGACCTAAAGGGCCTGGTTATGGACTTTCGGGGGACACCTACCCATTTTTTTTTTTATTTTGGGCGGGTTCCCTCTAAAATACATACCAGACCTGAAGGGTCTGTTACGGACTTTGGGAGGAACCCTACGCAATTTTTTTTTTTTTTTTTGCATTTTGGTGCAGGCCCCGCTGCTAAATTATTTAAAAAATTGCTGACATGCCCCAGTCAAGCAGGTGCTGAAAAATTGGGCCTTGGTTGTTGGCAGTGCCAGAACACTGTAACCCCTTGCAGTTACTCTTGTTGGATGCAGGAACGGGGAATGCTGTTGTAAATTAGTTTAACCACTTGAGGCCCGGAGCCTTTTTTTACACTTGTTGTTTACAAGTTAAAATAACTTTTTTTGCTAGAAAATTACTGAGAACCCCCAAACATATATTTTTTTCAAACACCCTAGAGAATAAAATGGTGATCGTTGCAATACTTTTTGTCACATGGTATTTGCGCGGCGTTCTTTCAAACGCAATTTTTTGGGAAAAAATTTGCTTTTTTGAGTTAACAAATAAGACAACAGTAAAGTTAGCCCAAGTTTTTTGTATATTGTGAAAGAGGATGTTACGCCAAGTAAATAGATACCATACACGTTACGGTTGAAAATTGCGCACACTTGCGGAATGGCGACAAGCTCTGGTACTTAAAAATCTCCATAGGCGCCGCTTTCAAAATTTTTAACTGTTACCAGGTTAAAGGTGCAGAGGAGATCTTTTGCTATAATTATTGCTCACACTCTGGCGATCGAGGCAATATCTCACATGTGTGGTTTGAACACTGTTTTCATATGTGGGCATGACTTGCATATGCATTTTCTTTGCTGCAATAGCTTGCAGGGACGTTGGCGCTTTAAAACATTTTTTTTTACAGTTTTTTTATTTATATATTATTATTTTTTTAACACTGTTTGTTTATAAAAAAAATCTGATCACTTTTATTGCTATCACAAGGAATGTAAACATTTATAGAGGGATGGGGGGTCTAAAAGACCCTGATACATCCACTTAAAGCTTCTGCCATTTATAAATGGTGATTTGCGTTAAGTGGTTAAAAATTGTGATGACATGCCCCAGTCAAACAGGTGGTGAAAAACTGGGCCTTGTGTGTTATCAGTGCCAGAACACTGTAACACCTTGCAGTTACTCTTGTTGGACGCAGGAACGGGGCCTGCTGTTGTAAATTAGTTTAACCACTTAAGGTCCAGAGCCTTTTTTTAGACTTGTTGTTTACAAGTTTAAATAATTTTTTTTTTGCTAGAAAATTACTTAGAACCCCCAAACATATATTTCTTTCAAACACCCTAGAGAAAAAAATGGCGATCGTTGCAATACTTTTTGTCACAGGGTATATGTGCGGCGTTTTTTCAAACGCAATTTTTGGGGGGAAAATGTGCTTTTTTGAGTTAAAAAATAAGACAACAGTAAAGTTAGCCCAATTTTTTTTGTATATTGTGAAAGAGAATGTTATGTCGAGTAAATAGATACCATGCACGTTACGGTTGAAAATTGCGCACACTTGCGGAATGGCGATAGATCCTCCATCCCTCTATAAAGAGTACCTGTCACCATATATTACTATCACAAGGGATGTTTACATTCCTTGTGATAGCAATAAAAGTGATCAGATTTTTTTTTTTAAAGGAACAGTGTTAAAAGAAAAAAATAAAATCAAATAAATAAAAAATAAATAAATAAAAATTGTAAAGTGCCACATTCCCCGCTAGCTCGTGCAGCAAAGAAAACGCATACGTAAGTCGCGACCGCATATGAAAATGGTGTTCAAACCACATCGCTGCAATCGCCAGAGTGTGAACAATAATTCTAGCAAAAGACCTCCCCTGCACCTCTAACCTGGTAACTGTTAAAAAACGTTAAAGCTTTGCCTATGGAGGTTTTTAAGTACTGGAGTTTGTCGCCATTCCGCGAGTGTGTGCAATTTTCAACCATAACATGTATGGTATCTATTTACTCGGTGTAACATCCTTTTTCACAATATACAAAAAATTGGGCTAACTTTACTGTTGTCTTATTTTTTTATCTCAAAAAAGTGATAAAAAATTGCGCTTGAAAGACCGCTGCACAAATACCGTGTGACAAAGTATTGCAATGGTCACCATTTTATTCTCTAGGGTGTTTGAATAAAAATATATATAATGTTTGGAGGTTCTACGTAATTTTCTATCAAAAAAAGTTATTTTAACCACTTGCCGACCGTCAATCGGCAATTGACGGCGGCAAGATGGCTCTGTAACGTGATCGAGCCTAGTGAGCGCGCGCGCGCCGCCGGAGGCGCGCCCACGCGCTCACTGTGTCCGGGGAGGGCCGGGGAGCGGGTGCGGCGGCTTCGATTGCCGCCGGCCACCCACGATGGCCCCCCCGGAGCGAATGAGCGGAGGTCCGTGTATGTAAACACGGACCTCCGCTCTGTGAGAGGGGGAAGGGAGTGATCACAGCCTTCCTGTACATGAAGGCTGTGACCACTTCCCTTCCCCTGTTAGGGCAGTCCCCCCACAGTTAGAACACGCCCAGGGAACATAGTTAACCCTTAGAGCGCCCCCTGCAGGTTAACCCCTTCACTGCCAATGGCATTTACACAGTAATCAGTGCATTTTTATAGCACTGATCGCTGTATAAATGCCAATGGTCCCAAAAAAGTGTCAAAATGGTGCGACATGTCCGCTGAAATATCGCAGTACCGCTAAAAATCGCAGATTGCCGCCATTATTAGTAAAAAATAAAAAAAAAATAAAAAC
>BLSH010411288.1:60928-81204 GCA_018402905.1 Glandirana rugosa | reverse complement strand
CCTGATCGATTATGCTAACGGTGGTAATGTCCCCTTTAGTTTAGCCTGAAGGTTTACAACCCAGTGTCTTAACTTCGTTATCTCTTGTTCGACCTTTGGTGGCGTCGTTGGAGTTTAGTCTTAAGTCTAGAAGAATCAAGTAATGTCCTGGTTAACCTCTGTCGGGAGAGGTCTTAACTACTGAACCTCTTGTCTAGTTCTGCTATATTAAAGTCCCACTCCCCGGATGGCCTTCTCTAATTCCTATAGGGTCTTCGTTATGTATTGGACTAGAGGTTGAATTACGGCCTATGTGGTTTTGTAGCGGACCTCGACCTGTCAACATTTGGAAGTCCGATTTGATTTCCCCTGTAATGGTGGCAATCGTATTAGCTAGTCCCCGTTCAAGAAGAGCCGAGAATTTATTGTAGAGGCCCTCCACTTGTAAAGACCAGTCTTGAGAGTGAAGATTTGGATTAGCCGCTGAGGGGGTGTTCGGGTCTAGCTGTGGGGAAGCCATTTCCTCCTGGAACCTCCCCAGAAGAGATTCCGTGGAAGAGGGAGAGGGGGCTGTGTACAGGGGCTGCCCGCCCTTCAGCGCCTGAGCAAAGTTAAGAACTGCCGGGGAGATCACCGGTCTAGGATCAGGAAAGCCTGAGGAGCCTGGCGACTCCGGGAGTGGTCCCTCTGTGTAAGGACTCACAGGGCCTCCTGAGGCCATCCCTGGGTCCCTGGGCGCCCTTGAGTAACCTTGTGGCGAGGCCAAAGCAAATAGTTGACTAAGGTCCTTTTTGGCTGCAGGCCCAGACATGAAAGGGAGAGAGAAACTTGTCCAACAGGAAATGAGGTTCTCTTCTGGTAGGCTGAATGTAAAAAACGGTGGACTCCTAGTTTGATCTGTAACACTATTCCAATAGTCTCTGCTGGAGGGTCATGGAGAGAGCAAAGCTCCAGGTCACCGTGAGCATGAATGATATATTAATGGAGAGCTACAAAGAGTGTAAAGGCTGCCTTGCTAGCCCTGGAAATGGGTGGAAGGCCTGCTGAATCTCACTTGGATTGAAGCCTCTTCATTGTTGTCTATGCGGCGGCCATCTTGGTACACCCGCGCGGGTGGCCCCGGGCTGAAAATCTTGTTTGGGCCTAAATAATTTTGTGCCTGCTGCCTTGCGGAAGTGTCCTCATGACCCGCAAACAAGCCTGATCTGCTTATGGGGCTAAAAGGCTGGTACCTGCTTTCCGGAGGGACCCGGAGCCGTGTTAGGCCGAGACCGCGGCCATCTTGGTGCTCTCACGCGGCGTGCTCCTTCGCTGGATCTCCCGATCCACTGCCTCCCTCGATCCCGGAACAAGGTCCCGATGCAGCGGGGGGAGAGCTGGAGCAGTCAGGAGACGTCTTCCCCGCGATGACCTCTCCAAATGCCGGCTAGGAGGGACCCGGGCGGACGATGGTGTGGAGCTCCGTGTTAAGCGGCCATCCCGGAGCTCCCGCACATGCGCACTCATCAGCAACCTTCTTACATCATAGGTCACAGCAGGCTGTGGGACCATTTACAAAGTGCAATGTGGATTGCACATGCACAGTGGGAAGTTGGATGTGAAGCCACAAGGAGTCACAGCCGGCTTACCATATTTAAAATGCCGGCACTAGGGACGCAAAGACCCGGATGGAGACGATCCCTGGACGGGTAGGTGTCCTTAAATTAAAAGTCAGCAGCTACAGTATTTGTAGCTGCTTACTTTTATTTTTTCAAGCAGGGTGACAAATCTCTTTAAGCTGCAGAGTCTAGGCATTGCAGATGCATCTAAGTGTATTTCTTTCTCTGATGGTGATGGGCCGGCCTCAAGAGGGAGCAGTAAAGCCTCGTACACACCATTAGTTCTTTGGCTTGAACAAAAAAAACCTGACAGCCCAGGTCAGAGCCGCTGTACTAACAATCCAATATTAGTACAGTGATCTCCCCTGCTGTGATATTGTGTTCTGACACTCCGGTCAGCGATCTCAGCCATTAACGCATTAACTGAGAACACTTATCAAGAGCCGATTGGCAGACCTTTTTTGGTCATAAGCCTTCGACAGAAGCCAGCCTGTCTGCATGATTTGTGATTTATAAAATGTCGACCCTCTGTAGTCAAACCTGTTTAATCATCTCATTTCACACACGGCTTACTATTTATTACTGTAACCATGTGCCCTCTTGGGGGTGGCTGGTATTTGTAGTCCACCTACCTGCTGCCCTCAATCACAGGATTTCCACACACCCGGAGACACTGAACAGGCCAGTACTTTGTTTTTACTGCTTTATTTAGGGGTTACACTTGGATGGGGATAAGGATGACTGTGGAATGCCCAAGAAACAATCACGGAACCTTCTATATACACCGTCGGATATACACTCCTTCTTCCTCTAGTGCATACACTTGCTGACCATTATTCTTCTCCTTCAATCCTCCAGCACATACACTTGCTGACCATTATTCTTTTCCTTCCTATCTTCTGCACACTACTTGCTGTTACAGCAAGGCAATTTATTAGACCTCCATGACACTTCCTCTTCCGCTAGCACATGGTGAGGCCTGCTCTTACTACTAGCGAGACCACTGGACCACCCGTCATGGGCAGGGGTCACAGGCTTCCAATTGTGAAACCATGGGCCCTCAATTGTGTAGCTAAGTATGTTGGTGCTAGCTGGGCACTGGATGGACTACAACTCCCAGCCCATCCATCTTCCAGGCCCCTCCAACCTGCCTCACTGTCCAGTGGTCCTCCTTCCTCGGCTTGGCTTTTCTGACCTCTACAGACTGTCCGCTGTCCTCTCCCAGCCTGCTCCAGCCTTCTCATCCAACTCCCAGGGGTTGCCACTAACCGACATTAGTGTATCCTTTAAAGAGTCTTTAATGTAGCCTCTCTGCTGCTCTTCTGCTCCCTTGTGCTACTCCAGGACAATGACTCCTCTCCTGGCTGCACCCAAGCCTCCAGGCCCCAAGATCACCCCCCACAGACTGGAGGCTTCACCCCGGGTGAGGCTTCCACAGCACCTCTGCTACATTCTCCACTCTTCCACTCAAAATCTCCTCCCCTTGCTGGGCAGATCACTGTATTTAGGGAGGCCTACCCCCTGCCAATCCAGATTAGGGATTGGTCAGGGCTCCTTAACATACATCAGAAAGTGACACCTCCTCACCCATCCCCTTTTCCAGAGCCTTCCAGGTCTCTAAGGGGAGCAGTATCCAAGGGATATTCCTTCCTGCAATCTCCAGCCCTCCCTGAGCCACTCCCCAGCCCAGATCAAAACAATTAGGACTGCACTCACTGTCAGGCCTGACTTGATTTTACCTCTCCTAACAAAAACTCAGTACAAAAGTGCACCTATAACTATGGGGGCGCTACATTACTATTGGTGTGTTTGCGTTGTGTCGAGTCCATCTTAGGGCAGGCTATCACTGAGAAGTAGAAATAAATAGTGTTGCGTTATATGAAACTAAGTAAATAAAGTGACATGTGTTTACACATTCCAAGTGTATATAAATTGATCAAACAATAACTGAAGTGCTGATAATCCAGTTAATATGGTCTCAAAGGATGGTCAAATCAGCTCATGTAACATGTGCACTCAATTATATGGTACATGTAGCTCAAACACATTAATAAGTAAATAGGGGGCGTGGCTTGGCTCTGCTCGGTGATGGCCGCTTGATCCTTCCTCTCCTGCAGCATGGAGCCTTTTGCCTCTCAGGAAGGAGCCAGAATACCACATCTTTACCCTCCATTTATGGGGAAGAACGAGTGCAATCCTCAGGCCCCCTGGGGCCACAAGGATCAGTCTCATTCAGCAGGGAACATGTTCCGCATGGCTGCCAGTGATCAGCACGCAGCCTCTGACATAGAGCAGGCCTGCTACGCAGCCGCCCTCAAACAACCACACCGAGATCCGTGGGACATCCCTACCCAGAATCGTGCGCTATGCCTGAGCGATCTCCAGGCTATGACCGTGGATATCAAAGCTACAGTGTCGGCCGCAGTCTCGGATCTGAAGGCTGAAATTCACTCCATTGCCGAACGAATGGGAACGGTCGAACAAACGATCGCCTGCCATGCGAACGCCATAAAACAGGTACAAAGAACGGCTGACACGAACCTTTCACACATAATGGCAATGCATCGTCATCTCGAAGACCTCGAGAACCGGGGGAGACGACATAATATCAGAAATAGGGGAGTTCCGGAATCTGTAGAACAACATCTCCTAATGCAAACAGTAAAGCCCCGTATACACGGTTTGACGGTTGTATACAACAGGCCGTACAAGGGAGTTGTATGAGCAGACTAGAAAACTTGGTCGTACCAACAAGCTCTCATACGACCGTTGTATCGTGTGTACAGAGCAGTTGGTACAACAAAGTTGTATTGTGCAAAACACGCATGCTCCAAAGTCAGGAATGGCTGAATGCCAATTACATGCACCTGAACGTTCTTCTGCGGACGTACGATCGTGTAGTGCAGTCAGTATGCTACATACAACAGCCAACATACGATTTGCGACGATCGTACGTACGATCGTTGTCCCGTGTGTACGGGGCTTAACAGGCATTTTTAATGATCTATTGGAAAGGCCAGCAGATTCCCCTATTGAAGTTGAAAGGATGCACAGGGAACTAAGACTGAGGGGACGCAAAAATGAGCCACCCAGAGATATTATTTGTTGTCTGGTCAATTTCCCTCTGAAAGAAGCCATATTAAGAAAAGCCAGGGAAAGAAACCGAGTTCTCATCAATGGAATTGAAATTAAACTTTTCCAAGACCTGTCGAATATAACTTTGCAGCAAAGACGCGCCCTGCGCCCCCTTTTGGACCAGCTTCACTCAAGGGGAATTCCTTACAAACTTGGCTAAATATACATAGAATTCCAGCCTATCAATACAGAAGACTCCAGTGATCTTTCACTTTGGTAAACATCTTCCCTGGACAACACCGCAGGATTCCAACCCAAGCATACATGAATGTCCCATGTTCCCAAACTCCAACGCTACGTCCGTCTCTTCTACCATGAGGACCAGGGTACCTGTCGTACTTGCAGAAGCCTAACTTCCTGCCCCTATTGAGAACTCCACCTGTCCTGCTTAATGGGCACGAACAAACGGTTGTAATGACTGCTCCCCTGAAATACCCTCGTGGACTGGTATAGATGGTATTCCTCCTTGTTCTCTCCATCCTTCATTGATGAATCTACCCGTTAATCCTGTCGGTACAGTATAACATAGGCTGTCTGATACTCACACTTAATATGTTATTCACAGTTCATTCATGGTATAACCCAGATGCCAAATCGTTATTGTCTATATAGCAATTGATGTAGTTACAGTTTAATAGTTCATTCTCTCCTGCAGGAAATGGACACTTATCTCATCCTTAGCCCCTCTAGCTTTACCTGCTACAACTATTAGTTATCAAGGGCATAAGGACATAACTGTCATCTCTATAGTAGTCATGTTAATTGGTGGATCAAGCAAGTTTGACATAGACTATGGCCAGATCCGGATAACCGGGTATCGAGCCAGAACCCAGACATATACCGCTTTCTCGCACCGATTATAACTATCCTACATACGCCTTAGACCACATCCTCCTACCCCCTACTCACAATATCTAAGTGAACCCCTTCCTTCCCTACATCCTCAATTCTAAAAATAATAGTTGCTCTTGATTGCTCCATCCTCTCATGGCCTTGTCAGACTTGCTTCTTAAACCATGTTCTTTTTGCTCCCAGTTCTGTTTTTTGCATCCCCGGTTAAGATTGACCCCGAAGCTCTCGGGTCTACGTGTTTAACACCTCTTTCCAGTTGACCCTTATAAGGAATCTTTCCTCTAAAAATACCTGTTCAGACTTGTTACCATCTCTTTACATTGGCTTCCAGAACCAATTCTTTGACCTTTTAACACTATCCCTGTACAATCGTGAAATATGTTGGATAAGGATCTACAGACTCCTCTAGCAAAACATAGCTCATTGTTCCCCCTCCGTACTCCTATTCCATCTCCTTTTTTACATAAAAACCTCTCATAAAACTAGCCTCCTCTTGCCCTAACAAACACCTACCTCTAACCACCCCTTTTTTAGTCTCTTCCCCACCAATACTGACTCCTATTCCAGCTCATTTAGACTAATCCTTTACCTCAAGCTCCCTGACAACAGGAATACCCCATAACTCACTACTTAAGTGCCATAGGCCCTCCTCTACTACCTCCTCCCTAAAAGATCTACATCCCAACCCAATTAAGGCTTCCATGCTGCGGTGATCCTTTGTCACACCCCCACAGAATCTCACCTCAATCCCACTCAGGAGACCCTCTCTCTCCCCTAGAGGTTCCTGACACAACCAGATTTTCTATCCCTTTTTTCCCACATACTTGGTTAATTTAGCAGGTCTAAGTTCCACGCCGGTTAGTTCCCCCCCCCCCTCTACCTAGGTCTTCCAGTCTTCTTCGCCTCTCATCCCTCTGGGCTCCACCCTCTCTTTTTCCTTCCCTTTTCCCCTTCCTTCCCTTTCCCCCCTATTTTTTATTTTTTTTGAGTGGTTGGTGGTCACTCCCCATACCCTCCTTGCCTAGTCAGCACGGTTTCCAAACCCTTCTTCCAAACTTTTCTAGACTCCCAACCTACCCACAATATGTCAGCAGCACATTCTGTGACCACTCCCCTCTCGTTGAAGTTGGTTTCTATAAATGCCAAAGGACTAAATAGTCCCGAAAAAAAGTCTCAAATCCTTTGGGAATGCTACAAATTGGGGGCTAACATTGTCTTCTTACAAGAGATCCTCACAGGCAAAATATCAAATCTGACAAACAAAAACTTTCCCACGTTCTACCACGCCTCTAATACAGACTCCAAAACAAAAGGGGTCTCTATTTTAATCTCTAGAAACACTCCTTTCCAGATAAAAGACTCCTTGGCAGACCAAGCGGGTAGATATATATTCATCAAAGGTTCTATATACAACCACCCCATTACACTAGCCAACATTTATTCACCCAATGTTCAGCAGGTTTCATTTTTTCACAAGATAGGCAAACTTTTATACTCCTTCTAATCGGGCATCTTGATATTAGGAGGAGATTTTAACGTCTCCCTTTGCCCTCTCATAGACTCCTCAACCGGGACCTCTTCCATGCCATACAGAGCCCTAAAGCATATCCATAAAGTTCTCCAAACACTTACCCTCCATGATTCCTGGAGAACACTCAATCCAGGTTCCAAAGACTACACATTCTATTCCCCCATTCATAATAAATACTCCAGAATAGATTATTTTTTTATCACCCAACAGGACCTAACTTTACTACAAAGAGCATCGATCGAACCCATGTTCTTTTCTGACCACCACCCCATTACACTTTCCCTCACGTTCCCCGTGACACGAACCAGAACCAAGATATGGAGACTTAATAGTGCTTTGCTTAAAGACCCAGCAAACATTGAGGTTTTCCAAACATGTCTAAAGGACTACTTCCAGATGAATGACATCCCCGAAACATCCCCTGTTAACGTCTGGGAAGCCCATAAATGCGTGATAAAGGGGAATTTTTAAAAGCAACCTCCAAACTCAAGAAAGAACAGCAATCAAAACTGCTAAACCTTTCAGATCGAATACGCACCCTAGAATCTACTCACAAACAGACCCTGGCGTCCTCTGCGCTGCAGGAGCTGGTTAATGCGTGCACTCAACTTCTGGATAAACTCGACATAAAAATTAAAAGGCAATATATTTTAAGGCACAAAATATATTATGAGCAAGGGAACAAATGCGGCAGATTCCTTGCCAAGGCAGTTCAAGAAAAAAAAGGCACTTCCATAATCCACCACATCAAGGATAACAAAAACACCATACACTCATCCAATGAGCAAATAGTAGGGCAATTTGTTAACTTCTATACAAAAGTTTACAATATTCCCAAGAACCCCTCTCACTCCTCCAACCCAGATACCCATTTAGACTTGATCCGTAAATTCATATCCAACCACGCTGTTAAAAAATCCCTTCCTCACTCTCTAACAAGTTGAACTCCCCCATATCAGAAGAAGAAATTGATAAGGCCATCAAAAATATGAAAACGGGCAAAGCCCCAGGACCGGATGGCGTACCACTTCAATATTACAAAACCTTCCTTGACACCCTCAAACCTTATTTTCTTAAATTATTTGGCTCCCTTAAAGACTCCCCAAACTTGCCCCCACAATCTTTAGAAGCGCACATCGTTGTCATCCATAAAGAGGGGAAGGACCCATCCTTGTACCTAACTACCGTCCAATATCACTAATCAATGTAGATATCAAGATTTATGCTAAAATTCTTGCTAACCGCCTGCTCCCCATCCTACCCTCCTCGATCTCTCTTGATCAAGTCGGTTTCATCCCGGGACGAGAGGGGAGGGAGAACACGACTAAAGCCTTAAACCTCCACCACTGGCTTAACCAAAACAAAAAGCAGGGCCTGTTCCTGTCCCTTGATGCGGAGAAGACGTTCGATAGAGTGGCCTGGCACTACATGCTGGAAGTCCTCAGAGACATGATGGTGCCTGAAGGAATGCTCTCGTAAATCAAAGCCCTCTATACCTCGCCTTCTGCGAGAGTAAGAGTCAACAGCCACCTATCGGATGCCTTCTCCCTGAACAATGGCACCCGTCAGGGTTGTCCCCTCTCGCCCCCTCCTTTTTGTCATTACCCTGGAACCCCTGCTGAACCAGATCCGGTCCAACCCAGACATTAAAGGTATCACCATCAAAAATTACACCTACAAACTGGCCGCCTTTGCAGATGACCACCATCCCTAACCTCCTTAAAATATTAAACAACTTCCAAAATATCTCCAATCTCAAAATCAATCACTCTAAATCATCTATCTTAAATATATCGATCCCCCCTGAAATCATTCAACAATGCCAAAGCAACTTCCCCTTCGCTATAGCCAAGGAAGCTATAACATATCTGGGGATTAAGATCCCCGTTCTTCTAAAAAATATTTTCCAACTAAACTTCATCCCGACTTTAAAAGAAGCAAAGGAAGACCTAATAAGATGGAATATCCTCAATGTATCATGGTTTGGCAGGGCCTCCCTGGTGAAAATGACCATCCTACCTAGGTTTCTGTATTTGCTCCAAACAATCCCCATCCATATACCTAAAGCCTTCTTTATCTCCTTCCGCCAAATGTGCTCCTCCTTCATATGGAAGCATAAAAGGCCCCGGATTAAATTTGCCCTGCTCAATCTCCCCGAGTACAAGGGAGGTATAGCTGTTCCTGATCTCCAATGATATTACTGGGCCTCCCTACTTTCTCGCATAGTAGACTGGAACATTCACCAAGATGTGAAATACTGGGTCACGCTCGAACATTTATCATCGTCCTACAACCTCAGACTTTCTCCTTGGGTAGATCCCAAACACATAACCCTAAACCTAAAAACTCATCCCTTGATCGGCCCCACTCTAAATGCCTTCAAAGATGCTATCCTAAACAAGTGTCCCAATTCCTGGAAGAGCCCTCTTACCCCCCTAAGGGCCAACCCAGATTTCTCTCCCGGAACCAATGACAACTACCTGTCACAAGGTTGGCCTCATAGAGACATCCTGACATCCCATTTTTTCCACAAAAGCAAGATGCTATCCCTAGAAGACGTCAACGCCAAAATAAGCCCACATGTGATTCCCAGATGGTCCTATACTCAAATAAGACACTATCTAACAAATAAAGAGAATACCAGCCACTCTTTACTCTTCCCTCTTCGCGGAACAAAACACTTTCTCCTCCTGGGCCTTTAGAGCATGGGAAAAAGATCTAAATGTATCTCTATCTGACTCCGATTGGGAACAAATATGTTTTCACATACACAAAGGCTTCTTAAATGTGGCTTCACAGGAAAGTGGGTACAAAGTACTCACAAGATGGTATAGAACCCCAGAGCTTATTCAAAAATTCAACCCTCAATCTCAAAATAAATGTTGGAGATGCAATGCCGAAGATGGCTTGATGATTCATATCTGGTGGTCTTGCCCTAGAATTCAAAAGTTTTGGGAGTTGATACATAACAACATTCACACGATCACATCAGAGAATCTTGCATTCTCCCCAGCCACCTACTTGCTCCAACACACTAACATTCCCAGAAGACAATACCACAAATCTCTGACTCAAAATCTAATAAATACCGCCAGACAATGTATCCCCCCCATTGCATAACACCTACCATTCCTTCGGGGAGGGAGTGGTTTCACAGAATCAACCGCACAGAAAGAATAGAAGAGCTAATCAGTATCTCACAAGAAAAACTCTCTTCCCACACAGCCACGTGGTATGGTTGGCAAGCGTTCAAAATGTCACCCCTCTATGCAGATTAGTGCTGACTTTATCTCCCCGACCTAAGATGCCCTTCATCGTAGGATGTGGATCCCATGCAGGATCCCTTTTGGGAGCAAAGATCAACTTCCTCTAAACAACCTAAAACCATCAGGTGCAATTCATACGTTGATCATACGGCTCTCAACAGTGAGCGGGGGGGTGCCCTCCAACCTTCCCATATCCCCCCCCAATAACTATTTTTTTTTATCTTCCTTTCCCCTCTCCCCTCCTCCTTCACTCATCTTCTTCTAACCCCTTTCTTCTTCCCCCATCTTTTCTAACTCTATAATCATCTGTCATAGAATAGCACCCCTTACCATAGGCCTTTACATGGAAATATACATAATACCTGCCCGCCCATCTCCTCTCCTATCCATGGATCTATGATTTGCTTTTTGATTCTTGCTTTACTTGTACTGGAACCTATTCCATGTCTAATATCATATGTACCTACTTATGTGCTATTTGAAAAATCTTTTCATATCTACTATGTTAATGTAATACTCTACTCTGTATGTGCATTTACTTTCAATAAAATTATGTAATTAAAAAAAAACAAAAATAAATAAGTGAGAAGTGTTCAATTAATATAATTCCAGTGATGATATGGCTTGATTGATAGTAAACTGATAAATTCATATGAACGTGCCACCATGAAACATGCAGCAAGATCCGTGACTAATCCACCACCAATGGACAAGATGTACGCTTACCCCAAGATTATGACCACCTATTATGGGGGGGTCAAAATGAGCACGTTCACAAAAACTCCTCTGAGTCTTTAGATCATCTTGGGAAAGGAACACACAAAGGTCCCCACAGCTCTTATCCAGATCAATATCCCTCCGAGAGTTATAGATCATTAATAAATATCCATAGGGAATAAAGGACTGTTACATGGAGTGAAAACGTTTCCATTGACACCTTCCTTCTTCCTATGTGTGGTAGGACTTCAAACAGATCTGACCTCCAGGTGGTTATAATCTTGGGGTATCAGTCAAGACTTATCACTGGAATTATATTAATTGGACACTTCTCACTTATTTACTTATTTATTAATGTGTTTGATCTACATGTGCCATACAAATTGAGGGCACAATACATGAACTGATTCGACCATCCTTTGAGACCATATTAACTGGACTATCAGCATTTCAGTTATAGTTTGATCAATTTATATACACTTGTAATGTGTAAGCACATGTCACTTTATTTACTTAGTTTCATATAGCGCAACACTATTTATTTCTAATATATATATATATATATATATATTTTTTTTTTTTTTCTATTCAAAAAAAGGTTTTTATTTGAAATGAATAGGTCAAATTACAATGTCATTGTAACAAAGGCAAGAGAGAAAGATATATCTGCGAACAAAGAGCAATGTAGTTACAGCAATATAACACCTAGCATGTAACTTTTGCTCAGGTATATTTAAATATTATACAAAAACAAGGTTAACAGTAAAATTGGTTAACAGTTAGATAAACGTTTCATTTCTATCAAACCTACATAACAGCCCCTGAATAGCCTATGGTGTGAGGTAGGCAACCTGATGCCTTACTTTGTTATGTGGGGATGGAGGCAGAGTATAACAGGGGGGATCAACACTCTATCATATTCGTAGAAAGTTCAGGTTAGAAGTAAGTTCCTGCATCTCTTAGGAGGGTGCTCTTGTGTATGGTGGCATATTGCTGTTGAAGGATTATGTCTAAGCTTTAGCGGGTACGTCGCGGTATTCAAAGGTATGGGAAGGGGTATGGGTACATAGAGGGAACGGGGGGAGGTAGGAAGTAAGAAGTGTGGGGTAGAGGTGAAGAGGGGGTGGGGGGATGAGGATCCTTCGGTTTCCACCAGCAACTCATCTCGTCATCCGAAATGTATAGAATTGGGTTGAGTAAGTGGTTGGCCTGATAGGTGGTAGATGAGTCATTGGCATTTGGTGGCGGACGCTGCAGACCCCAATCCTCCCTGACTCCTCTCTAAGAAGAGGGTGGGGGGCATCACTAGAGGGGCTAGGGTAAATGCCTGTCTAGGCATTGATCTGAATGATTAGACTTTGTCATGAGGGAGGGGCATTCTGAGTCTGGCCCAGCAGTGCCATGTATTCATTTGTGGAACGAAAGTGGTTCCAGCAGGCCCAAGTGTGTGAGAATTGAGATGGCGAGCCTTTTGCAATGTGGATCAGTTCCTCCATATCTGCGATTTTGTTAACGTGATGGCACCATTCAGGGATAGTTGAGGCAGATGTTGAACTCCAGTGTATTGGGATAGACAGCTTGACAGCATTAATTAAATGTACTACAAGAGATTTATGGTATGTGTGTGTCGGCAATGTAGAGTGATGGAGAATGAACTGGGCTGGGGTGTAGTCCGGGGTGTATGTAGATATTCTCGTCGTTAAATTGTGTATTTGTGTCCAGAATTGTTGTAGGAGTGGGCACAACCACCAGATGTGTAGGAGAGTGCCAGATTCTCTGGAGCATCTCCAGCATTTGTCAGATATGTTTTGTGTTGAACTTGTTAAGCAGCTGCAGGGTTCTGTACCATCGTGTTAAAATCTTATCATTTTTTTCTTGGATTGAAACATTGAGCGAACCTTTGTGGGTAATCGTGCATATCTTTTCACATTGTTCGTTTGATTGTTTGTTATTTCTGTTTTTAGGTCTCTCTCCCATTTTGTGCATGCTATCCCAGAACTGGGTTTTACATCAGCAAAGAGCATATTATGGATATTGGATATTAAGTGTTGTTGACTCTCTGTTTGGGAGCAGAGGTGTTCAAATGGGGTGAGTGAGTGATAAGCCGCAGAGTCTCGGTCAATGTCCCGGAGGAAATGGAATTTGAAAATATATCCAAGGCGGAAGTGGTGTGTTGGGATTATTTGTGTCTATTGCTTCCCGATCCATGAGGGTGCTGTCCCTAAAGAATTAGTGTACCTGTATGTCAGGGTGAGGCCATATGTCCCTTAAGAAATGCTTGGACATCCCGGGGAGGAACGTCGGGTTGAGCCTAACAGGGGTAAGGGGTCCAGGGTTGGAAGAGAGGCGTGTTTTTTTACATATTTCTAGAGTTGATCGAACCTCTGGAAGTTCGGATTCTGCAGGTTCGGCCGAACTTCAGGACAAAGTCCGGGTTCGGGTCTGGACTTGACCCGAACTTTGACACGGCCCCCGAACCCCATTGAAATCAATGGGGACCCGAACTTTTAGGCACAAAAATGGCTATAACAAAGTCCTAGAGGTCTGCAAAAGGAAGGAAAATGGGGGTAAGGGTCGGACAAGTGCCCTACAAAGAAATGGAGATAGGGAAATAACTTAAAATAATTTTTAAGCTAAAATCACATAAAAAAATAAAAAATGGAGGTGAAAGTGGAGTTGGAGGTTGAGGAGGCAGTGAAAGTGGCGGTGGAGGAGGAGGTAGCCAACGCTGTTTTTTTTTATTTTTGGAATTTTTTTGTTTTTTTTTAAACCAGCAATGTAGATGCACTTTTTAATTTTGTGCAAGAAACAATAATCTGTCCCTTTAAGCAACAGTAGGAACCTCTCCCTATAGAACTAGGAGATGATTTTAGATTCTAAAATCATCTCCAAGGGGCGTGGCTAGCAGGCGGAGCGGATGGTTTACTCCTCTGAAGCTCCTTGTGTCCTTCAGCCAATTCAGCGGCATTACACCGACTTTTGAGCCTTAATCTCACACCCATCTATGGATCAACACCTTCTCCCTCAGGGCACCATGCCCAGAAGACGTAAGTCGCCCTACAAGCTGCAAAAACTGACTGACTTCTTTCCGGCCCGAAGCTCCACGTGCAGCCAAGATGGCCGCGGCGGCCGCCGGAACGAAAACTCGTTCGGAGACATGGAATCTTCGTTCGGAACAGAGGAACCTTCGTTCGGTGCAAATGAGGAAAGCTACCGACCAGACCCTAGGCTATCCAGGCCTCTCTACGAAGGAGATCCCGGTGAGTTATCACCACCTTTATCCCCCTCATCAAGAAGTCCCCTGAAATCAAGACCACGGATAGACAATCTCCCCACGACATTAGGGATCCCTACGGATCACCAAAACATACAATCTGCCATTGATACATTCCCAGCCTCAGATCAACCTGCATCTGAAATGGCGATTAAGACCATGCTTCTATCCTTAAAACAAGATCTTCACTCAGATATGATGGCTGCAATGACTCCTCTATCCCAAGCATTGCAACAACAAGACCGTCGACTCACTCGCACTGAATTAAGAGTGGGAGAATTATCACAGGCCCACAACGACCTTATAGATGCTCACTCTCACCACGATGCCATAATCCAGCAACTCCAACTTAAAATCGCGGACATGGAGGACCGATCCCGTCGGAACAATATTAAGTTCCGCGGAATCCCCGAATCGGTGTCCCCGGACTCCCTTATCGCCCATATCCAACAACTGATGAAGCACTATATTCCTACGCTCACCGACACAGAAATGGCGATCGATAGAGCACACAGAATCCCTAAGCTATCCTTTCTCCCTGCATCGGTTCCCCGTGACGTTCTAGCCAGAATACATTTTTATCAAACAAAAGAGAAAGTGATGATGGCAGCAAAACGAACACCTCCACCTCCAGTGACTCATGCGGGCATAAAATTATTTGCAGACCTGTCAAAGGCTACCCTTCTGAATAGGAAAAAACTGGTTACCGTGACCAAAGCACTCCGTAACCACAACATCGGATACCAATGGGGCTTCCCGACCAAATTAACAATTAAAAGGCAAGGCAGATCGTTTACCATCAGATCTTTAGAAGAAGGCCTGGACTTGCTCAAAGATTGGCACATCCTACCAGACTACGCCGGACCACGGGCTATAAACCCTTCTCAACAGATGGACACGGGAGAAACACAGACAGCCTGATACAGGCCTCAATACCCACTTCTACCAGACCATAGGCTCAACTCACCACTATTGGCTGGAGCACATCGGCTTGTATGTTGATAAACATACCCACTTTGACTCTTTACCATATTGATATGCTATTGATATGGTCTTCTTTCTTCCCCCAGTTGGCAGTAGTCCAGTCGACTACCAGTTGTACCTGCCTTTTTAGCAGGTCTTTTTTACCCTTGCTCGTAATATCATTTCTTACTCCACTCCAAGTACTACTACAAACTACTCCCTACCCGTACACGGATTCTTCAAACTCTACTCCTCAACAGCAACCCTTAAATCGAAAAACCCTCAAGCACCAAACTCAGGACGAATACGAACCAGCATATGACCACCATCGACATCTATCCATGAAAAATGCACCAAAAATGATCCCTTCAACACTCCAGTTGAGATCTGAACACACAGTTCTTTATGTGCCCAAACGACTACCCAACATTTCGATGCTCCTCCATTATGGCACTTAGACTTTCATCCCTGAATGTGAGGGGACTTAACTCTCCACATAAACGTTCCCTACTCTACAAAGAAGCACGGCAACTCAAGGCTGATATTCTCTTCATACAAGAGACTCACTTCATGACCTCTAAAACTCCTCAATTTCGGCTACAACACTACTCAAAAACCTTCATGTCCTCCAATATCAAAAAAACACATGGAGTATTGACTGCAATACATGATTCTCTACGGTTCACATCTATCTCGGAAGTCTCAGACCCACTCGGACGCTATCATATACTCATATGCGAGATAAACCAGATACATTACACCTTAGTTAATGTATATGGACCAAACTCCAAGCAAATCCGATTTTTAAAAAAACTCTTTTCCATAATAGAACCTCTTAAAAAAGGTCGTCTGATTATAGGCGGGGATTTCAACATCATCACCGACGAAGACATGGATTCTACAACAAAGAAGAAAGCTACACACCAAACTCTTGCCCAAACTCTACAATCGAACGGTTTACACGATATATGGAGATGCCAACATGGCACCGAAAAGGATTATACGTACTTTTCCCCTCCTCACCTTTCCTATTCAAGGATTGATTTTTTTCTTACGGACAAATTCACCCTACAGCAAATACTGAACTCCAAGATTGGCACAATTACGTGGTCAGACCACGCTCCCATATCCATAGAGATCGGCTCTTCTTTCAAAAATGCACCATCCAGATTATGGAGACTAGATCCTAACATACTCAAGAACCCCATTCATTACAAAACAATTGAAGATGCCCAAACACTATTTTTTGAGACTAACTCTTCTCCAGACGTGTCCATAACGACTCTTTGGACGACTTACAAAGCCTTTATTAGAGGCATATGCATTAAAATACAAAGTATAGAGAGGAAACAGAGGTCGCGACAAATTGAAGAAGTCCTAGAATCTATTAAAAACAAAGAAGAACTTAATAAGACTTCTCCCTCTCAATCCCTTAGTACATCCCTTCTTAAAGAAAGAAACAGACTGTGCTCCTTCCTTTCCCATGAATATGCCAACCAACTTAAAATAACCAAAGCAAACTTCTATTCATTGGGTAATAGAGCCGGAGCCAAATTAGCCAAATATGTAAAACAACAACGCCTTAAAACGACAATTACCAAAATCATTCACCCATGTAAAAAATCCCCAGTACATAACCCAATGGAGATAGCTAACGCCTTTAGCGAATACTATCAATCTTTATATAATTTAAAAGAAGATAATTCCACCCCTCAACCCACTCCAGACTCCATTCAGTCATTTCTACAATCAGTTAACCTCCCCTCACTATCCTCCGACCAGTTGCAAGCCCTCTCTACACCCATCTCTTCATTGGAGATAGAACAAGTAATTAAAACCTTACCCCCGCACAAAGCACCAGGAGCAGATGGGTTTGTTAATGAATTCTATAAATACCTTGCCCCCTCAATTTCCTCATATTTAGCAGACCTATTCAACCATGTCGCGAACCCTGGAGCCTTTCCTAAAGAAATGTTATTATCAACAATAATTACCATACCTAAGCCTGAAAAGAACTCGGCACACGTTCAGAATTACAGACCAATTTCTTTAATCAATACTGATGTCAAAATTTATGCCAAGGTATTAGCAAAAAGACTGGCAACAATAATTTCCTCTCTGGTCCATCCTGACCAGGTGGGATTTATTCCCGGCCGCCAAGCACCTGATGCCACGAGAAGGATCCTCTCCCTCATACACAATGTAGAATTAAATCAAACGCCTTCTCTGCTCCTTTCCTTGGATGCAGAGAAGGCGTTTGACCGCATACATTGGGGATTCTTGAGGGCAACCCTGAATAAATTTGGAATAGTGGGCTGGCTACAGTCAGCCATACTCTCTCTTTACTCTTCCCCCTCAGCTAGAGTATTAGTAGACGGAACGCTCTCACAACCTTTTGACATTACAAATGGTACAAGGCAGGGATGTCCCCTTTCCCCTATCATTTTCGCCCTCCTCATAGAACCTCTGGCAGCTAAAATTAGAGAAAATAAAATGATATCTGGCATTCCCTTTGGAAACACAATCCACAAAATTAGCTTGTTTGCGGACGACATTATATTAATGATCACAAACCCCAAGCAATCCCTCCCAGCCATAAAAACAACCTTAAACCTATACTCTATCTCATCATACTACAAATTAAACGAACATAAGTCCCTCATACTAAACCTACACACTCAACCTCAGATCCAAAACTATATCTCCAAAAAATTTCCCTTCACTTGGTCCAACCACTCTATTCCATACTTAGGCATAAAATTAGCCCCCTCTATCAAGCAAATACACAATCTTAATTACACTCAACTACTCCGAGACGTCCCCAAAGATCTGCTCTCCTATAGATCTGTAGGCCTTTCCAGACTAGGTCGAATAGCTCTGATGAAAATGTTTACCCTCCCAAAAATACTATATATCTTCAGGACCCTCCCAATCCCAACTACACAAACCCTCCTTCAAAAACTACAGAAACTAATAACCCAATATGTCTGGGCATCCAAAAAACCAAGATGCGCCTCGCATTTGTTATATCGGTCATTCAAAGAGGGAGGGGCAAACCTGCCGCACATAAAAAATTATTATCAGGCAACACTGTTAGATCAAATCTATTACTGGTGGCAACCCTCCAAAGAAAAAATCTGGTCACAAATGGAAGCCATGATAACCAGGCCCCTCACCCTCCAAAACATTCTGATCTTGCACTCCTTAAACCCAAAAATTAAGCCAATACACCACCCCTGTATAATGGCCTCCTTAGAGGCATGGAAGACACTCATATCAAACACTACAACACCTACGACCCCCATCCAAATCCCTATCGATATATTACAAGGATTAACCGAACCGTTAACCCTGGACCCATGGAAAACCAAAGGTATCTGTTTCCTGAAAGACCTATTTCGACAAGGCAAATTGGCTACATTCCCATATCTCCAAGCCAAACACAATCTCCATTCCTCCACCTATTTCACATACTTAAGAATACGCCAATGCATATTGGACCACAACCTCCCCCTAGTAGCTGCCCAACCAATACCATCCTTCCAATTTTTGTCAGCTACTACATACCCACGTAAAGGCATTTCTCACTTTTACCGACATATCATCCAAATATCATTCAAATTCACTACATCCTCAATGGTAAAATGGGAAACCACCTTGGGACAAAAAATCCCTGAGCCTGAATGGAAGAAAGCCTTCACACTATCTTACAGTGCCTCTCGTTGCGTCAACCACTGGGAAGCATACTTAAAAATTATCCATGAATGGTATTTGACACCAAAAAAACTATCCAAAATATATACGTCCCACTCTCCACAATGCTGGAGATCCTGCGGAGAGATAGGTACTCTATATCACATTCTATGGACATGTAGGTCTATAAAACCATACTGGAATAAAATCTTTACACTACTTTCAGAAATATCAGGTCATATAATACAACCAAACCCCGGATTGGCCCTATTACACATAGGCCTTGATCAAATTCCCATAGACTCTAGAACAGTCACTATACATTTATTATATGCTGCGAAGGTGAATATCACCAGACTCTGGAAAACAGACAAAATCCCCTCACTCCTTACCGTGATTTCAGATCTTAACTTCCAATATGCAATGGAAAAATGGTTCGCTCTCAGATTCACTTCACTCCCCAAATTTGATAAAAAATGGAAAACTTGGTCAAAAAATCCAAACAGTTGTAACTAGTATTATAGATTCTTATACCTACTTACCTTATCCATGTTTCGTGTAACAAACACAGCTGATCATTTATTAAATCAGTAGTACTGTAGCAATAGATGCTACCCTGTCTCACTTTTTCCCCTACCCCACTTGGAGTACCCCTATTTTTCTCTTCGTTTCTCCTACTTCTCTACCCGAGTTCACAAAAATCTTTCTATTTTTCTTTCTTGGACTCTGTAATATGGCGTATTGACTATAGATCATTTCCTTCAAGCAGTCCATAATAAGTTTGTATACGCAACATTGTTATTATAATGCTGAACTTGTGGTTGTAAATGCATGTAATAGCTTGTCATGTTAAAACTTCAATAAAAATTGATTGAAAAAACAATCCTGCGCATAAGGGGACTAAACAAAGTATGTGATATGATAGATAAAACAGTCTATGCAGCCAGCAGATAGTTCGGGTAGAACACAATTAAGTATAGTTTCAGACTGCAGCGCATATAGTCCTCTCATAAGAGTCCAGATATTATGAGTCCTTAGTAGATCACAGCAATCACCAGCAATCACCAGACTTCCACCGTGAGAACCGTCACCAGTGACACCAACAATAAAAGCCGCTTACCAGATGTCACCGACCCCCCACTACAGAGGGTCAGTGTACGCTAGGTAATATTAGGAAGGACCACAGCTACAGCCTCACTCCCTCAAGATCAGGTGTCGGTACGACTTCACAGCACAGGATACTAGACACATCCTGTCTCTTATACACA
>BLSH010411288.1:49551-59834 GCA_018402905.1 Glandirana rugosa | reverse complement strand
GTTTGCAGAACAGTGATATCATATCACTGTTCTGCAAACATCTGCAAACTGTGTTTGAAACTATAGCAGAGCGAAACCATATACCTGTTCTTCTCTATGCTGTAGTTTCACTACATTTAAAGTGACACACAGACTTTACAGATGTTTGCAGAACAGATGTTCACTTATTCCCGGCTATATTTAAAGTGACACACAGACTTTACAGATGTTTGCAGAACAGATGTTCCGTTATTCCCAGCTATATTTAAAGTGACACACAGACTTTACAGATGTTTGCAGAACAGATGTTCACTTATTCCCGGCTATATTTAAAGTGACACACAGACTTTACAGATGTTTGCAGAACAGATGCTCAGTTATTCCCGGTTTTATTTAAAGTGACACACACAGCTTCCAGGTGTTTGCAGAACAGTGATATGGGTTCTCCTGGCTTATTTATACTTTTTTGACACAGTTTGAAGATGATTTTAGAACAGTTATATGGCTTCTACAGTTAATTAATACTTTTCAGACCCAGTTTGAAGATGATCCACATTCACCTCCATTTTTGCTTTTTTATGTTTTTATTTTTTTAAATATTTAAAGTTATTTCCCTGTCCCCATTTCTTTGTAGGTCACTTGTCCCACCCTTACCCCCATTTCCTTCCTTTTGCAGACCTCCAGGACTATTTTACAGCCATTTTTGTGCCTAAAAGTTCAGGTCCCCATTAATTTCAATGGGGTTCAGGGTCCGGGACAAAGTTCGGGTTCTGTCCGGACCCGAACCCGGACTTTGTCCCGAAGTTCGGCCGAACCAGCAGAACCAGGACTTCTAGAAGTTCGCTCAACTCTAGCCCCCATCTCTGGGAGAAGGAGTGGAGGCTTGGCACGATGGCCAGAACTGGTTTGGTCACTGCAAAATAGAGAGTGTTACCCGGTATGTGTTCCCTTAACCAAGAATGTCTGCACTTAGCCAAGTGTCCGGGTCTTGGTGTAGATAGAGTGGAAGCTCCAGTGCATCCTGGCTACTAGCCCAGGGAGTCTATATCCTTTCGGGAGGCAGCTCTTTAGGCAGTTTTTGTCAAATTCCATGAGTTGGAGAAGGTAAAGCAGTTCAGATATTTCCCCCCTCCTTATAGTAGTAGGGCCAGTCTGGAGCGACTCAAGTGAGCTTGTTCAGAATGTGGAGAGGGTGGTGGGTCATTGAGTGCCTTCTTGACGAGGATGTCTGTGAACTGGAGAGGCCATTAGGCTGGAATAGCCTGTGTTCCTGTTCCTTGGAGGTCTTGGTGGTCGTGGCGAGGGAGACCGGTGTCGCCTGATCTGATAGTCATTGTGAACAGGGATGGCACCCATAGATGTTGCTCGCTGCAGTGAGGGGCCGCGTAGATTGCTGTACCAGTCGGGTACTTCCACTCGGAGCTGGTTTAGTGTGTGGCAGAAGGCCTGCAGGTCCTCTGGGACTCTAAGGTATGCTGTGTGGCCTTGAGATGACTCTGATAGACAAAAGGGGAACTTCCACCTATACTTGATTCCCTTTGGTGAGCAGTATATCAAGAAGAGGGCGCAGGTCTCTTCTATTTTGAAGGGTAATGGGCGAAAGGTCCTGGAACAGTTTAATTTCTGTGCCTTGGAATAGGAGATTGCGGCGGGTCTGTGTCCCTCTCTCTTGGTTTCAGAACCCTGTGCAGGCATTCTTATTCTATGAGAGATTCAGGCGGCCGGCCAAGGAGATCATTAAACACTGATATTGTGGCCTGGGCAAGTTGGGTATGCTCAACCATTTCAGGGAGGCCTCTTACCCTTATGTTGTGTCTGCGACCACGATTATCCAGGTCCTTCATGTGGCGATGAAGTTCCCGAGTTTAGTGTCAAGTGCATGGGAGGACGACGGTAACTGGTGGATCGTGGTGTCATGGCGGGCCACTGTTTCCTCAATGGCATCTATGCACATGAATACCGAGTGGATGTCCCATTTGAGGTCTGTAATGGCCACTGCCAGGGTTGGCTTAATGTCTTCTGCCAACAAGCGAAGATCCTGTAAGTTGAGCAGCCATGCGACAGGAATGCCGGAATTGTGTTGCTGTGCCATGTTCCTGCCTGTAGGGCTGAGGCTGGAGGACGGTAGACGGAGAGGCCTGATTTGAAGCCAGGGCCTCGTGTGGCTGGGTGCAGAACATCTCCGGGATGCTGAAGCCGTTATGCGAATTGGCGTCCCTGGGTGATCGGGAGCGATATTGGGGTTGTTTCCCATCTGGTTTCCCGATTGTTGTGCAGGCATATGTGCTCCGTTTAGGCTATTTTTTACCCCGGTGTCCGGAGCAAGGGAGTCACGCTGCCATGTCCATCTGGCATCAAGCCACGCCCCCTATTATATTTTTATGTGTATATATCTCACATGTGAGTGGTGCAGCTTTTAGGCCTGTATGTATATTTTTATTTTTCACTAGCACAGTATGTATTTGTTTTTGTATATCACTGTGAAGTGCAGGAAAATTCAAGCCTTCCGGCAGAACATTATGGGGTCAGTACTACTGTGGTGACATCATCAGGGTTTCTCATAAACCTTTTGCGGAGAGTCTAAGAGGTGACAATTTAAATGTTTTTTTCTTTGTAAATGCCACTTTGCTGTAGCACATCCTTAGAACAAGAATGAAAACAAATTGCATACCTTGAGCCTGGTGTAGATTTTAAGAGGATAACTCAAGCAAAAAACAAAAGGTGTGAAGTCCCTCCAGGAAATCCATAACAGATCTGAGTCTAGTATGGATTTAAGCAGAACTCACACAAATAAACAAAACATAAAAAAATATGTAATGCCCCAAACAAAATCCCTATCAGATCCTTAATTTGAGCATGTAACCTGGCTAACCAAGAACGGACAAACTGAGCATGTGCACCCTTCCCCCATTAACTATAAAATGCCACATGCCTCCAACATGGGAGGGCTTGTCAGCTGGGGACTCCCTGGCAAAGCCCCTTGTCATCATGTTGATGAGGACAAGAACCAGTGGTTGTGGAGGTCTGCAGGTGGAGGGTTATTAAAATCTGGAAGCCCCCTTGAATAATTAAAGGGTTCTCAGATACTGCCCCTAGTTGAATGAGTATGGGCTATATAGTACTACTAATTTCCCCCAAAAAATGTAGCCTAAGAATAAAGACACCCGAATATTTGAAAATCCCCCCAAAATGCCCATCATTGTAAATCTATCATCAATCATGATGCCCGCTGCCTGCCAACTCCCTGGCGCACACATGTCCAGTCAGTACTTATAGCTGAATGATAGCTCAGAGAGCTCTCATCACCTACATATGGAAAGGGATATGAAAAGTGGTGACATCATTGCCCAAATGTGCCCGTGGATATAGATTCATCACTCACAGAGTGATATATTTGAAGCATTTCTTTCTGTTATTTTGATGATTATGGCTTACAAGTGAAAATCCCAAATTCAGTATATCAGATAATTAGAATATTACACCAATAGAAACGGCATGCAACTTGGATTCTGTGCTTCTCCACTCTTCCTCCAGACTCTGGGACCTTGATTTCCAAATGAAATGCAAAATGTACTTTCATCCGAAAAGAGGTCTTTGGACCACCGAGCAATAGTCCAGTCCTTTTTCTCCTTAGCCCAGGAAAGACACTTCTGATGTTGTGTCTGGTTCAGGAGTGGCTTGACACAAAGAATGCAACAGTTGTAGCCAATGTACTAGATACGTCTGTGTGTGGTGGTTCTTGAAGCACTGACATCATCCATAGTTTCCCCCCAGTGAATTGCCCCCATATTCTTGAATTGCCTTTGCTTCAAAATCCTCTCAAGGCTGCAGTTATTCCTGTTGTTTGTGCACCTTTTTCCACCACACCTTTTCCTTCCACTCCATTTTCCATGAATGTGCTTGGATACAGCACTCTTTGAATAGCCAGCTTCTTTAGCAATGACCTTTTGTGACTTACCCTCCCTGTGGAGGGTGTCAATGACTGTCTTCTAGACAACTATTAAGTCAACAGTTTTCCCCGTAAGTAACCTATTGAACCAAACTGAGAGACCATTTAAAGGCTAAGCTTTTTCACAATATTCTCATTTGCTAAGATAATGGATTTGGGGTTTGCACTAGCTGTAAGCCATAATCCTCAAAACTAAAATAAATAAATACTTGAAATATATCATTCTGTGTGTAATGAATCTATATTATATATGAGTTTCACTTTTTGAATCGAATTACTGAAATAAATTAACGTTTTGATGATAGTCTAATTTTTTGAGATGCACCTGTAGAAGTGGTAGAAATACTCCAACCTAACCCCAGACTCACCAAGTATGGAAAGTTTTCAGAAATGGCAATTGGATTATAAACATCTAGACGACCGTGCCTACTAGAACAGTCAGATAATCCCACACAGGCTGTTGATATCAATGATTTATTTTCTCCTTTATTACATAACACACATTCTCTGTAACATAACGTATACCCAAAGATCATTTTGACATTCTTAGATAGTTCATGCATCATTTATGCAAGTCTAGTTAGAAACTTATTTACGTTACCATGTTATTTTACTCTTTTAAACAGGCCACCTCCCAGTCATGCAGTAAATTGTTCTTTTAATAACTGACAACTGTGGAAAATACTTAAATGCTTTCCTAAAAATGTAAACCTGATAGGTATCCATTGCCTTATCCTTTTAAAACATATCAGGCTCCTTATTTTACTAGAAGATTTGAAAAATGCATCAACGTTTTTTGAAGATATTTCATTTACAGTATGTGTGTAAATGACAACCAAGGGCTGAGATAAGCTGACTTTGCCTAAATGGACATTATGGGGTTATAGAGCACCTGTATCTTGTAACAACAAGGTGGTTTAGGAGGGTGCTGTACTTGGTTGTTGAAGGTGTTAATGTATTTTGAAAGTGTTATATTAAAGGTCTGCTCTCGTCTTTTGTGCTTCCATGCTGTTTGTCTTTTACCAAGGCAGCAGGTTAGCCCGTGGAAGAAATAGGCTTAGCTGTCATTCATTCTACAGAAGATCACTGTTAAAGCTTGTGTACATGGGCATTTGTGCTTTGTGAAGCATCTTTTTAAATCTAGAATGTTGTGTTTGAATTTTGTATTGCATTGTATGGAACAGTGTTCACTTCTATTTATTGTTGACCGTGCCATGTTTTGCACTGCATGATAAGACAAACAAGCGAGTCTATTCTTTTTTTTTATGTGTTGAGCTGAACTCAAAATTCGATTTTAGCTTTGCATCATTTATGACATGCACACGTTATAAAAATGATTTTCACCTAATTTTAAAATCAAATAAAAAAGAGAACATTTTTTTACACTGCTTACTGATCTAGCAACTCATATAGAGAATCAACAAACCACTGCTGGGTCAACTAAAGCAGAGTACATTTAGAATATTGTTTATGGCAGACCATTTAAAACAGAAAACACTTCACATTTATGGATATGTACCTGTATAGTCAAAACCGTTTTGGATAGAGAGAGGAATGGTTGGAACCTTTCTAAAGTTTTTAATGCTGTCTGTGTACCTGCAGGGCAGAATCACCAGTTCTGTTTGTCCTGATTATCACTGAAACAGAACACGATAGAGCCTTCAAAACAGTTTAAAGAAAATGTTTCAATAGGGAAACCTTTCCAGTTGACAACTGCTAAAGGCTCGTTTACACTTGCTTCAAAACATGGCATTGGACATGCTTTTTTAAAGCACTCTGAATGTCAATCAAAGCAGCCTGTCACTAAATAAAATGGTTAGCTTACAGTCCTGTTCACAAGCTGTGTTTGCTTTGCTTTGCCTTGCTTTGCTTCAAAAATTATACACCATTTCCCTTTAGTTCTGCTTCAAAGCATCTTCAAAGCCTCCATAGAAGTCTATGACAAAGCTTGCTTGAACCACTTGCAGCTGACAAACCCCTTTCTGCATTATATTTAGCGCTCTGCACTCCCCTAAAATAGACAAGCTTTGGGAACAATGGCATCTTGACATCCCCTCACTAGATAAGGAAACTTGGGAAGAATGTTTTGAGGATTATTCCAGGATAATGATAGCCTCTAGGGATAAGTTGATACAGACTAAGTTCCTCCATAGAGTATATTGTACTCCATAGAGGCTGCACCAAATCTACCCACAGTGGACCTCAGCATGCACTAGATGTCATACAGAAGAGGGAACTTATCTACATATGTTTTGGTCTTGTCCTAAGATACAATGGTTCTGGAGTGCGGTCTTTGATACCATAGGCTCTCATCTGCAGTTGTCTCTGCCCCGCACCCTGGAGCTGTCCATCTAGGCATTCAGTGACCTAGAAACACTAGGCTGTTAATATCGTATCTTCTATACTATGCGAAGAAAGACTGTTCAAATGGGTTTCCCCTCTCCCTCCCATGGTATCTTTGTGGGAGAAGTCTGTTGATGGTATGTTACCAATGTTTAAGATGACATATATTAATAGGAACTGTCCTCGGAAATACAACACAATATGGCAGCCTTGGGTGGCTGATTCGTAAGACTGTCTTATATGTCTGCTCCTACTGAGTTGAACAACACTGTCTAAATAGTTCCTGATACTGTATATTTACTTAGTAACCTGTAGGTGGAGATGTTAAGGCCTATTTCCTACACTGTATCTTCATGGAAATTCGTCACCATTACCTGTACTGATGACTTTCAATAAAGAGCAATACTGTTGTTAAAAAAAAAAATTACTCGTCTATTATTGCCTTGACTAAGAAGGGTGCGAATGCCAAGGAGTGGCCTCCTGAAGCTGTCTCTGTGTTTCATGATTTAAAACAAGCCTTTGTTCCTGGACATCTCTTGAGGAGACCTAATCCTGTGGATCCATTTTGCATCTTTGACTGAAGTGGGACTGGAGTGGGAGCTGTGTTTCTTCAAAACGTCAACCATGTGCATTTTTGTCCAAAAAAAATTTCTCAGGCAGAAAAAAATTACGCTATTGGTGATTGGGAGCTTCTTGCTATTAAATTGGCTTTAGAGGAGTGGCGTCATCTCTTGGAGGGTTCCCCTCACTCCATAACAATCTTCACTGATCACAAAAATCTGCAGTACTTACAGACGAATGAATCCCAGACAGGCCAGGTGGAGTCTTTTCTTTTCCCATATTAATTTCACGATTACGTACAAACCTGGTTCCTGCAAC
Organism: Glandirana rugosa; assembly: GCA_018402905.1. Taxonomy (NCBI): domain Eukaryota; kingdom Metazoa; phylum Chordata; class Amphibia; order Anura; family Ranidae; genus Glandirana; species Glandirana rugosa. The sequence goes on along the minus strand of BLSH010411288.1, from coordinate 52,684 downwards.
AGTTGGGCTGATGCACTCTCTAGGTCTTTTGAGACTGGATGAGGAGCCCACCTCTGAACCTGAGCCGATCATTCCAAACTCATGCATTTTTGCCCATTCTACCACCCTGGAGTCAAAAATTCCTCCTGGCAAGACCTTTGTCCCCACTGAGCTAAGATCCTTCATTGAAGACAGATTCCAAGGTGGCAGGTCATGCTGGATTTCTCCGATCCTTCCTGCTCATCAGTCACCACTACTGGTGGCCTACTCTCCGCCCGGATGTCAAAGACTATGTTAAGGCTTGTCATGTCTGTGCCTAGTCTAAATCCTCCACACAAGCTCCTGCTGGTCTTCTCATTCCCTTGCCCATTCCTAAGGAGCCCTGGTTTCACATTGTCATCATGGACTTCATCACCAATCTTCCACCATCTGAGAATAATACTGTCATTTGGGTGGGTATCGATCACTTCTCTAAAATGGCCCATTTTGTTCCTCTTCTGGGTCTTCCTTCTGCTACTGCTTTGGTTCCCATTTTTGTTCCAGAGATATTCCGCCTCCATGGGGTTGCTTTCTATATTGTTTCTGACAGAGGTGTGCAATTTACATCTCGCTTTGGAGAGCCTTTTGCAAATCCCTCAATATTGTCCTGGATTTCTCTTCTTCTTATCATCCTCAATCCAATGGACAGACTGAGAGGGTTAATCAGGAGTTTCTTTCTCCAAACCTTAGTTTCTGCTCATCATGATTATTGGTCTTCTCTACTCACGTGGGCAGAATTCTCTCACAATAATAATGTTAACATCAGTTCTCAGAAGACACCCTTTCTCAACGGTTTATGGAAGACACCCTCAGCTCCCTCTTCCTATGACCTGTTCTCCGGACATTCCAGCTCTGGCCACAGTTCAACAATCATTCAATTCTGTTTGGGTTGATGTTCATGATTCCCTCCGGGCAGCTGCTAAGTAATTTAAAGGTTTTACTGACCGTCGCAGGCATAAGCCACTGTCTCTACAGCCTGGGGACAAAGTCTGGCTTTCCACCAGGAACATCAAGCTCCGGGTTCCTTCTCTGAAGTTTGCCCCAAGTTTCATTAGCTCGTATACTAATATTTCTAAGCCTTATCTGGTTTGTTTGAAACTTCAGATTCCTAAAAACCTCAGTCCTCAATAAGTTATCTCATCCTCTCCCTACTGCGGTTCCGGTCTCTGAGGATAGTCAGGAGTACGAGGTTAGTCAAATTCTGGATTCCTGGCTTTGTAAAGGCATTCTTCAGTACCTTGTGCATTGGAAAGGGTTTGGTCCTGAGGAGAGGTCTTGGATCCCTGCTTCTGAGGTATTTTCGCCTCATCTTGTGAGGAGGTTTCATTTGAGGTTTCTCTCCAAGCCTGGGCTCAAGTGGGGGAGGGGGAGGAGGAGGCCTCGTAAGAGAGGGGGTACTGTCATGAATCTGCAGTAACATTCATGTTTTGTCTGTCTGCTTACCTCTCAGCTTGTGTTCAGTTTAGAGAACGTGCACCTCTCACCTGTGTGCTTAAGTAATCTTCCCTCAGTAGGGCTCCACCCTAGTCTCTAATTAGGAACACTATATATCATCATGCAGTGCAAACCAGCACTGCCAATCAATATTGTGTGTGTTAGGCTTCCTGTGTGTGTGGTTGCTGCCATGTGTTCTACGTCTGATTCCATTTACCAACCTTGGCTTTTTCTTCCTGTCTGCTTGATACCTCGACTTTGGTGTGTTCTCCTGTCTGTTCCTGTTTGCTCATTGCCCTGACCCTTGGCTATCCTACTGACTATCCCTCTCTCTCCACCATTAACCAGCCATGAGCGTGAGCTGGGAGACCCTGGGGGCCACGACCTGGAGTCAGTAGCAGCTTAGTCCATCCTCACCATCAGAGGCTCTGGTGAAAACCTGCTGGCTTTACGCATCATGGGGAAACTTATGCTCTAGCTCCCTGCGTAATCTGTGTCAGTGCTCCAGTGGACTTGTTTTCCTGGACCAGACAGAGCTCCATTCACAGCAGTCAGCTAAGGGCCCACAACCTTAGCGGCGCACCCCTAACCCCAGCGGTGTGCATCAGTCACCTGGCGTCAGGTGACCTGACAGCTGTCCTTTTAAACTGGAAAAAATTGGCTGCTCCCACACTGTCATTCTGGAAGTGTCTAGTAAATGCGATGATCCCATTCTATAGAGCTACATATCTTTCCAGGGGATGTGAAAAAAAATTCACCAAAGTTTGGCACACTTGGTTATCAACTACTTCCATGGTGGGTTAAGCAGAATACATAGTAGGATATAGTGTAATATAGGGTGATTTACTTCTGCAGTTAATGGTTCTGAATTAGGCACCAGAACCAATCTCTGATTACTTTCACTGGTATATATATATATATATATATATATTGTAAGGGGTTAGCTCTGCAGCGGGTGTGTGTGACCCCCTGGAAGGGTTCACTAGACAAAACAGGCACAGCGAAACAGCAGTTGTAGATGAAAACACAAGTGTAGTTTATTTATACTATGTACAATTGTAGAAAAACATAAAAACAAACATCAAAATAAAGTGTGTTTTTTGATGCATTTTGCAGTGTGGAGAAATGCAGGGAATTTTTTTAACATGGGTTCCTATGGAACATGTTCACATCAATGCTTTTTTGTGCCTCTGCATTTTTGGAAAGGGTCAGGGACTTTTTTTCTTTTTTTTTTTTTTTTTTTTTTTTTTTTTTTTTTCTGTTTCAAACAGTTTATTGAAATAGAATAGATATACAAAGGTAATTGTACAGAAATTCACAGTGGTGCTAGATAGATCCATTGTATGACAGGTCTAAGAATCATGGCAACAAGGTCTCAAGTGATATAATAAAGTATAGTAACTAGACACATCATGAGCTCAGACATAAATAGTACAGGGACATCAAGAAGCAACATAGGTAGAAAGTCTTCCAAAAGTGCATCACCTAGCCCAGATGCCCCATTGGGAGCATGCTGCATCTGGACCAGAGATTACATGAATAGCGAAATCACAATCTGACAATCTGGTATTAGGGTGTCCTAACATAAGTAGCTCGATGATGGAGGGAGGGTGATGTGTAGACCTTGGTTGTCTAGCGGGGTAGCCGTGGCTATCTAGACTCATGTGACAGCTTGAATAGA
>BLSH010411288.1:21831-44432 GCA_018402905.1 Glandirana rugosa | reverse complement strand
CCCTGTCAACTCGCGACGTCGATCAGACCTTATCGATACGATCTCTTACCTCACCGTCTCGAGTCGATAGTCCGCCGGTAGAGGAGAGCGCCGGTCCTGTGAGGGGCGAAAGACGCAAAAAAATGACGTTGAAACGGCGATAAACGCAAAAAAATATAAAGTAATTTTTTTTTTAAAAACCCCTCCTTTTACAACAACGATCCGTCTAAATTTTACGTTTTACGTTTAGCGCCGTTTTAACGCCATTTTTGCGTCGTGAACGTAAAAAGAACGTACGGGTAACTTCAGATAATTTACGTTTTACGACGAAAAACGTACTTTTTTTCAGGGACTGCCCCGCGTACGCGCTTCGGCAGGTACGATCAGCGTATCCTAGAGGTGGTTGTGGATGGGTGCCCGGAATCGTCAGTATCAGCCGCGGCGTCTTCCCCGGGTGCGGAGCTCCGATCCTATGCGACTAGCATGGACGGCTTCGCGCATGCGCCCCGTCAGGGACTTTTTTTCATGCAAAAAGCAGCATTTTGCATTTAATAGACTTCAATGGGCATGCAAGAAAAATGCAAGTGCTGCGTTTTTACCGCAATTTTGCCGCGATTTGCATTTTGCATTTTAAATCTGCCTAGCAACAACATTTTCCTCCCCAAAAATTTTTTTTTTAATGAAATATAAAAAAACGCAAATAGCGGCAAAGTTGCAGTAAAAAAACGCAGAAAGCGGGGAGTGTCCTGGCCGCGAGAGGAGATGGCCGCCTGATAGCTGAGCTCTGCCACTCCATTCTCTAGCATAGCTATTCCAGACTAGCTGCAGCGCTCAACTGTCCCCCGTTACAGAGGGGAACCTGCCAGGACCCGACCGGACTATGCCCAGAAGGGATAGACAGGCTCATGGCTCACGCAAGCTCCTGGACTTCTACATGAGGCCTGCTCAGTTCAATGGTGCCGGGCGGCAGAGTGGGGAAGGAAAGGGGTGGATGGAGCATACAACCTCTGCACATGAGAGCGCCGCAGCCGAGATGGATGACACGCCTGCTCCAGCAAGGGAACAATCGCCAGCTTCTGGGGACAGAGATAAGAGTTTAGCAGAGTTCCCTCTACAATCTCCTGATAAGCAGCCACCTAATAAGAAGCAGCACGGCACTGGGACTTGTAGTCCCACAACAAGAGACACATCTATCCCCTCACTGGCGGCCTTCCCCACATCTGACAATCCTGCCTCGGAGTAGGGAATTAAAGCCATGCTTCTGGCATTGCAAGCGGACTTACACAGGGAGTTTAAAGCCTCTATTGTCCAGCTGCAGGGGGATGTAACCTCCCTAGAAGACCGCACAACACATATAGAGCAACACTTAGAGGAGGCCATTAAAGCCCACAACAGGATGGTTGACATACAAGACGACCAAGCGACCATAATACAAATGCTTCGCTTAAAGGTCGCTTATTTAGAGGACCGGTCGTGCAGACAAAATATAAAAATCAGAGGGGTATCAGAATCCCTAGCTGCCCCTGAAATCATCCCATATTTACAGCAGCTCTTTCGGAAACTCATACCCTCCCTCACTACAAGGGATGTACTTATAGATCGGGCACAGAGGATCCGCAAGCCTCAGCATCTGCCTGCCGCAGTCCCTAGAGACATCCTAGCAAAGTTACATTTTTTTCATGTAAAAGAAAATATCATGAAAGCAGCGAGATCACTATGCTCTCTACCGGAGCCTTTCACTAAAATATTGCTTTTCAATGATACTTCTCCGGCCACCTCCCAGGCACGTAAGACTTTCTCTCAAGTCACAGCGATCCTGATGGAACAAAAGATCCCCTATAAATGGGGATACCCCACCAATCTATTAGTAACCTATAACAACCAGCAGGTCTCGGTCCTCACCCCGAAAGAGGGCATTAAGCTCCTGAACAACTGGGGCATCAGCACTCAGGAACCATCGCCGACACCGAACAAGGGCCTCCAGATATAACAGAATGGACTTCGGGTCCACCAATCCTTCCATATGGGAAGGACACCTAATGGCTGGACATCTAATAATGTTTTGGAAGCAGCATAGGAGTGAATGAGACATGCTTGATACTAGACACACCCCCCAGGAAGACAGTGTGCTAAGCACACTTGCCTAAACTAAAGTTCAAAGCTGCAACTCTTTTTATTTACCTCTCTTGTTGCTTGTTAAAATTATTTTTCTTATTTTTTGCTTTATCTGCTCAAGGTTGGCGCTACTTATTGAATAGTGAGAAATTTATTATCCCATAGGGAGAACTCCACATTTGGGTGATTGCTGCGAGCCCTGCACATCTGTGGAGCCCCATGACACACTCAATCGTCCTCTGATATCACAATACCTTTTTCACGAGGCGTCAGAAGGAGTAGACCCGAAGCAACGCCAGGAGACGAGTACCCTCATCTCCCTGCCAACTGAGATATGTCCCTTACAATTGTCTCCCTGAACGCAAAGGGACTAAACAGTCCTTTTAAACGATCGCTATTATGGCGGGAGGCCAAATTACAAAAATCGGACGTCCTGTGAGTTCAGGAGACGCACTTTACTGAAAACAACCCCCCCAAATGCTCACACAAATTATTTCCAATTTCTTTCCATGCACGATCAGATCAAAAGAAGAGGGAAGTAACGATAGCGATCACTTCATCTGTAGCTTTCAGACTTACCCATATAGATCAAGATCCAGCAGGCAGATACATAATACTATCTGCTTCCTTCAACAACCAACCATTGGTCATTACCAACATATATTCCCCTAGCACCCACTAGAAACATGTTTACAAAACAGTCTTGCAGAAACTCCAACACTTCCCTAAAGACCAACTTATTGTTTGTGGAGACTTCAATGAGGTTATCGACCCCCTCATGGACTCCTCCAACAAAAAACGAAGAAAATCCACAGCCCTGTCATCCCTAGTCTCTCGAGAGGACCTTTATGATCCCTGGAGATGTCTACATGGCGCTGAGAGGGACTACTCCTTCTACTCGATCTCACAAAGATCTTACTCTAGGATTGACCTCTTCCTGACCTCCAAAGCACTTCTTCAAAAAATTACTAAATCGACTATTGGTAGTATTACATGGTCTGACCATGCCCCTGTAGTGATAGTCCTCTCGCTAAACCCCCAAGCATAACTTTTGGCGCTTAAATCCCACCCTTTTTGGTGCCACGAAGAGTGAGGAACAGGTGAAGTCCAAAATCCATTCATTTTTTGATGCCATGCAGGATCAGTCTCTAGCCCCGTAACACTGTGGAATGCCCACAAAGCAACACTGAGAGGGATTTTTTATAAAATTGAGTGCCCACGGGAAAAAAAAGAGAAATCTGACCCTAGATAACCTCCTTAAGCAAATCAGAAGCTTAGAATTTATAAACAAAAGGAACCCCAAACACTCTGCAGCTACAGAGTTGAACAAACTATGAAACAAACTTAGCTCCCTCCTTCAAAAAAGCCACAATTACTATATTAGGCGCCTACGCCTCTCCTGGTATTCCCAGAGGAATAAACCAGGTAAGTTTCTAGCACAATATAAACGGAACGTCGCACAAAACAGGATCGCATTCCTGATAGATGATCAAGGCCGTAAATTAACAAACCCTAAAGATATAGCAGATTGCTTTAGCTCTTTTTATTCAAAATTATACAACCTAGCACAAAACCCGCAAGAACCCAAACCCAACTCTCAGCGAATAAGTGAGTTCCTGGACCCACTACATCTCCTCTTCATCTCCTCAACACAGCTAGAGTCCTTATCTGCACCGTTCACACAAAATGAAATCTCACGTATCATTAAGAACCTCCCCATGCATAAGGCACCAGGCCCTGACGGATTTGGCAACGAATATTATAAAACCTTCTCTGATCAACTATGCGATACTTTTAATAGATTCTTGGAAACAGGAGAGATCCCTTCGGAATCACTAGAGGCAACCATAACAACCATACACAAAACCAGTAAGTCTCCCCAGGACCCAGCAAATTATCGACCCATTTCACTATTAAATATGGACCTTAAAATTTATACCAAACTATTAGCCTCACATCTAGCCAATCACATTCCCAATCACCCAGACCAGGTGGGCTTTATACCACACAGGCAGGCATCTGATGCCACCCGCGGATTCATAGACATCGTCGGTTGGGCCGAGCATTGTCGGGCGCCTTCTTTGCTAATCTCACTAGATGCAGAGAAGGCGTTCGACAGGGTCAATTGGCTATATTTGACCCTGGTCCTACGCAAATTCAGGATCCAGGGTCCCTTTCTGAACGCTATATTGGGTCTGTACTCCACCCCCAAGGCCAGGGTTTAAATTTCGGGACTGTTATCATCACCCTTCCCCATTACCAATGGGACGAGGCAGGGCTGTCCCCTATCACCCCTGATATTCACCCTGGCCATTGAGCCGCTTGCCCAAGCCATCCGCAAGCACGCATCCATACAAGGCCTGGAGATTGGGGGGAATCAGCAGAAAATAGGCCTGTATGCGGATGACATAATCATCTGTGTCACTGAACCCGCTAGATCCCTACCCGCCCTCTGTGACCTACTAAACTTATTTGGACAGATATCTATGTACAAGGTAAACCACTCTAAGTCCTCCATGTTAGGAGTTGCCCTACCACTTCAACTCAAAACCTCCATTTCTAACATCTCTCCATTCTCCTGGGCACCCAATTCCTCAATGTCATACCTAGGCATTCAATTGACTTCTCCATTAGACATGATCCTGCGTATTAACCTATCCTCTTTACAGCAGAAACTACAAGACATCTCCAAAAATCTTCTCAACACATCAGCGTCATGGGCGGGCAGAATAGCCCTCTCCAAGATGTTTCTTCTCCCCCACGTGCTATATTTTTTTAGAACATTGCCAATACCAATACTACAAATGGATATACTGAAAGTCCAAGCCATAATTAACAAATTAATTTGGGCGGCCTGCAAACCCCAGATCAAAGCAGCCTTGCTCAGCGCCCCCAAGACCCACTTCGGCCCTGGGGTCCCGGATAGAGTTGAGCGAACCCGGACTGTAAAGTTCGGGTCCGTACCAAACTTTGGGGTGTCCGGGACCCGGACCCGAACCCGGACTTTTCAAAAAAGTCTGGGTCCGGGGTTCTGGTAATTTTACCAAAAGTTCTGAAAATTGAAATCAATGGGGACCCGGACTTTTAGGCACAAAAATGGCTGTAAAAAAGTCCAGGAAAGTCCTAGAGGTCTGCAAAAGGAAGGGAAGTGGGGGTAAGGGTGGGACAAGTGCCATACAAAGAAATGGGGACAGGGAAATAACTTTAAATATTTTAAAAAAAATAAAAACATAAAAAATAATAAATAAAACCGGGACTAACTGAACTACTGTTCTGCAAACATCTGGAAAATGTGTGTAACACTTTAACTAAAACCGGGAGAAACCATACTACTGTTCTGCAAACATCTGGAAACTGGGTGTGTCACTTTAACTCAAACCGGGACAAACTGAAGTACTGTTCTGCAAACATCTGGAAACTGTGTGTGTCACTTTAACTCAAACCGGGACAAACTGAACTACTGTTCTGCAAACATCTGGAAACTGTGTGTAACACTTTAACAAAAACCGGGGCGAACCCATATCACTGTTCTGCAAACATCTGGAAACTGTGTGTAACACTTTAACAAAAACCGGGGCGAACCCATATCACTGTTCTGCAAACATCTGGAACCTGTGTGTGTCACTTTAACTAAAACTGGGACAGACTGAACTACTGTTCTGCAAACATCTGGAAACTGTGTGTGTCACTTTAACTCAAACCGGGACAAACTGAAGAACTGTTCTGCAAACATCTGGAAACTGGGTGTGTCACTTTAACTCAAACCGGGACAAACTGAAGTACTGTGCTGCAAACATCTGGAAACTGTGTGTGTCACTTTAACTCAAACCGGGACAAACTGAACTACTGTTCTGCAAACATCTGGAAACTGCGTGTGTCACTTTAACTCAAACCGGGACAAACTGAAGTACTGTGCTGCAAACATCTGGAAACTGTGTGTGTCACTTTAACTCAAACCGGGACAAACTGAACTACTGTTCTGCTAACATCTGGAAACTGTGTGTGTCACTTTAACTCAAACTGGGACAAACTGAACTACTATTCTGCAAACATCTGGAAACTGTGTGTAACACTTTAACAAAAACCGGGGCGAACCCATATCACTGTTCTGCAAACATCTGGAACCTGTGTGTGTCACTTTAACTAAAACTGGGACAGACTGAACTACTGTTCTGCAAACATCTGGAAACTGCGTGTGTCACTTTAACTCAAACCGGGACAAACTGAAGAACTGTTCTGCAAACATCTGGAAACTGTGTGTAACACTTTAACTAAAATACGGGACAAACTGTTCTGCAAACATCTGGAAACTGTGTGAAACTACAGCATAGAGAAGAACAGGGATATGGTTTTTAGATGATTTTAGAACAGTGATATGATATCAGAGCGAAACCATATCCCTGTTCTTCTCTATGCTGTAGTTTCACACAAAGTTTTCAGATGTTTGCAGAACAGTTTGTCCCGGATTTTAATTAAAGTGTCACACACAGTTTCCAGATGTTTGCAGAACAGTGATATGGGTTCGCCCCAATTTTTGTTAAAGTGTTACACACAGTTTCCAGATGTTTGCAGAACAGTAGTTCAGTTTGTCCCAGTTTGAGTTAAAGTGACACACACAGTTTCCAGATGTTTGCAGAACAGTACTTCAGTTTGTCCCGGTTTGAGTTAAAGTGACACACACAGTTTCCAGATGTTTGCAGAACAGTACTTCAGTTAGTCCCTGTTTTATTTAAAGTGACACACACAGTTTCCAGATGTTTGCAGAACAGTGATATGGGTTCTCCCGGCTTATTTATACTTTATTGACACAGTTTGAAGATGATTTTGGAACAGTTATATGGCTTCTACCGTTAATTAATACTTTTCAGACCCAGTTTGAAATGGTCCACATCCACCTCCATTTTTTATTTTTTATGTTTTTATTTTTTTAAAAATGCTTTTAGTTATTTCCCTGTCCCCATTTCTTTTTTCTTTTTACAGCCATTTTTGTGCCTAAAAGTCAGTGTCCCCATTGATTTCAATGGGGTTCGGGGTCCGGGACAAAGTTTGGGTTCTGTCCGGACCCGAACCCGGACTTTGTCCCGAAGTTCGGCCGAACCAGCAGAACCCGGACTTCCAGAAGTTCGCTCAACTCTAGTCCCGGAGCAATGCAAAGCTGTGGTTTCCAAAGCAAGCAAAATCCTTTCTTGTATTAAGAGAGGTATGGACTCCAGAGATAGAGACATTATTTTGCCCCTGTACAAATCATTAGTAAGACCTCATCTGGAATATGCAGTTCAGTTTTGGGCACCAGTTCTCAAAAAGGATATCGGGGAACTGGAGAAAGTGCAGAGAAGGGCAACCAAACTAATAAAAGGCATGGAGGAGCTCAGCTATGAGGAAAGATTAGAGGATCTGAATTTATTCTCTCTTGAGAAGAGGAGATTAAGGGGGATATGATCAACATGTACAAGTATATAAGTGGTCCATATAGTGAACTTGGTGTGGAGTTATTTACTTTAAGGTCATCACAAAGGACAAGGGGGCACTCTTTACGTCTAGAGGAAAAAAGATTTCATCTACAAATACGGAAAGGTTTCTTCACAGTAAGAGCTGTGAAAATGTGGAATAGACTCCCCCCAGAGGTGGTTTTGGCCAGCACGGTTGATTGCTTTAAAAAAGGCCTGGATTCTTTCCTTAATGTAAATAATATAACTGGGTACTAACATCTTTAGGTAAAGTTGATCCAGGGTGAATCCGATTGCCTCTCGGGGAATCAGGAAGGAATTTTTTCCCCTGTTATAGCAAATTGGATCCATGCTTTGCTGGGGTTTTTTGCCTTCCTCTGGATCAACTGTGGGTGAAGGATTGTATATGGGATTATTTGGTTGTATGTGTGTGTGTGTGTGTGTGTGTGTGTGTGTGTGTGTGTGTATGTATGTATATATGTATGTGTATATGTATATATATATGTATATACATTTTTTTTTTTGGTTGAACTGGATGGACTTGTGTCTTTTTTCAACCTGACTAACTATGTAACTATGTAACTTAAAAGCTTATTATAGAGCTACGATCTTGGCCCAATCAAAAACCCTCTGGAGTGCCTCGGAATCACAGAGGTGGGTGGAAATCGAGAAGGCAATTATCACGGATAACCCTCAACAATTCCTGACAGCAATATGGCTGGGGTACCATCCCCCTCGCTCTTTCTTACCCAATGTGAACGCAACAATTGCCGTATGGAAATCCGTGAGACAAATCGCTTCAAATCTGCACACGCATGTGCTACACAACCTCCCATTCTCAGCGTTATCTCTAATTCCGCCTGACTTGCCTATCCAGAGATGGGTGTCACTGGGTATTCGATCCGTGGGCCATTTATTCAAACAACACCAACTCATGTCCTTCCATTGTCTCAAAGAACTTTACAACATTTCGAACAAGGACCCCACAACTAAAGAAATTGTCTCCTTCCTCAACTCTACCAATGAGAAGATTTGGAGCATCTCTCTGCTATATAACGTCCTGATGAGCCAAAAAAATAGAGATAAACCAGCGCCCATCTTGTTATGGGAAGATAACCTGAAACAGAAATTCCCCATCTCAGACTGGCAACAAGCTCTTCATGCCCCATTGAGATTCTCGAGGAACATTTCCCATTGGGAAACGCTCATGAAAATATTACATTGCTGGCATTATACACCTGTAAGACTAGCCCAGATATACCCATCTCATTCCAAGAGTTGCTGGAGAAACTGTAAACAAGACAGACATACCTTGCACATTTTTGGGAATGCCCATTCATTTCCCTTTTCTGGAGGGACATTGCCACACTAATTGGAGATGTCACTGGGAGATACTCCAAAATGACCCCACAATTGGCTCTTCTCGGGCTGGACCTCAGGGAGTGGCACACAAAATGTCACCCCATAATTACCCACATTTTGGTTGCTGCTCGTCTATCTATAACCAGGGTCTGGAAGAAGGTATCCCCACCAACAATACAAAACGCCGTTGCAATATTAAACAACCAACTGCTCATGGAGTTCCTGTATGCTAAATCACACATGTTATTAAAGAAGTTCCATGAGCAGTGGCAGGTCTGACAGCTGAACCCCAGAGCTAGTAAATGCATATAGGTAGCCCAGACCCTGAAATTCCAACCCGAATTGAAGGAGGCCAGGTTGTTAACAAACTCTGCCTCTCGTGGCACTCCCTGGGGAGAGATTAAGAGAACAGCTTTAGCCTTGAGACTTACTCACTATTCCAATTAAATGTTCCAATTGACTCACTAACTTTTATGCCAACATCAAACCAACATATTTTCTTTCTTTATACCCCCTTGCCTTTCTGTTCATCCCAGACCCTTTCTTCCCCCCCTCCCTTACTCCCCACTTCTTTGAAAGCGTTGAATCGTGCTGGGCCACCACTCGGTGGACCTCCGGCCACTTCCGAGACACAGTTGTGTTCCCGCTAGGGGTGGCCTGAGGGTCTCCTGTGTGGTCGCTGATATGAGCTATGGATCAAAGCCTGGCTATGGCCCATCCAGCAAATATATCAGCTCATCTCAAACAATTGTATTACTCATGTTTTTCGTATTGAAACTATGTAAAGCTTTGCAGTTCTTACCTGTATGTTATACTCGGAAAATGTAATAAAGAACATTGAAGAGTAAAAAAACGCAGAAAGCACAGCAATAAACAGTGAGAAAAAGCTGAAAAACGAAATGCATTGATGTGAATCGAGCCTTAGTGGTAGAAATCTGCATAGAGTCTAAACCTGCTGTCACAAAATATATATATATATATATATATATATATATATATATATATATATATATATATATGTACTGGTTCAATTGGATATCTACTGCTTAAGAAGGACCATTACAGATACTTATGGTTTGATGGTGTAACCTTATATCCCATTTTCTGATCCTGGTTCATTTTGCACTTTCTACTTTAAACATTTTTCAAAATGAAAAAAAAGAATAAAATAGCAGTAGTGCCCATTTTTATGTTAAAATATAAAATATGAGGTTGTGCTGAGTGAATAGATACCCAACATGTCAAGCCTTAAGATTGTGTGCATCTGTGAGACAGCGACATACTTTGGTACCCTATATTTTCAATAAGCAAGGCTGCCCCTACAGGTCATCCTTTTAGAGCTAACTGTATATAATGGGCTTAAAATTATTGCTCTCACTCCAATGTATGTGATCTGTAACATGTGCAAAGCAATTCAATTTGTGCATAGGTATCCCTGACATGTGTATTTGGGGTGGGGGGGACCAGTATATGGGGGTGGGGGAACGCAAACATTTTTCTGGGGGGAGATTTTAAGTGGTTGGGTATAATTTTAATTTTTACCCCTTTTTTTTTTTTAACTAAACCTTTTTTCATTACACAGTAATGCATTTTTTGTGACCGGTTCTCTTTAATGAGTACAACCAAATGACCACTGCCCCATCTATAACTGGCCTTCGCAGCAAGGAGCACATGGAAGGGTGGCACAAGTCGAACAAAACTAAAGAAAATTCCCAGCTCAACTCACCAACCAGCCTGCAAACAGCTGTGGAAGCACATGCATTATAAAGGCTAGATAAAGGGCAGGTAAGCCTACTGTATGTAATGAGACATAAGGGGTCTGAAAGACAGCCACACAATCACTTCCATAGACCCCTGGCTGTGCGCTGGGGTTGTGACAGACCCAAAGCAATAATTTTGCTACACATATTACATATGACTGCACACAATGATATGAGAGCAATAATTCTAGAAACATTATTCATGGTTAACTGTAAGGGCTAATTTATACTTGCTTTGTCTTTAACACACATTAACCACTTCAGGTCCGGAAGGTTTACCCCCCTTCATGACTAGGACATTTTTTGCACTGTGGAATTGCATTACTTTAACTTGCAATTGCACGGTCATGCGACGATGTACCCGAATAAAATTGATGTCCTTTTTTTCCTACAAATAGAGCTTTCTTTTAGTGGTATTTTATCACCTCTGCGGGTTTTTTTGGAATTTTTTTTTTTACTTTCTGCTATAAAACACACCCAATAAAAAATGTAAAAAAAAATCAAATTTCTTATATAAAATATATATATATATATAATATATATATATAATATAAAATTGTGTAGGGTTTCCCCCCAAAGTCCGTACCAGGCTCTTCTGGTCTGGTATGGATTTTAAGGGGAACCCCGCCCAAAATGTAAAAAAAATTGATTAGGGTCCCCCCCAAAGTCCGTAACAGTCCCTTCAGGTCTGGTAAGAATTTTAAGGGGAACCCCGCACCACTTTAAAAAATAAAAACTTTGGGGTGCCCCCCAAATCCAAACCAGACCCTTATCCGAGCATGCAGTCCTGGCATGGCAGGAGGGGGTGTGGATGTGCAAGCGCCCCCCATCCAAACCATACCAGGCCACATGCCCTCAACATGGGGAGGGTGCTTTGAGGTCCCCCCCAAAGCACCTTGTCCCCACGTTGATGGGGAGAAGGGCCTCATCCCCACAACCCTTGCCAGTGGTTGTGCGGGTCTGCAGAATCAGAATCTGGAAGTCCACTTTAATAAGGGGGCCCCCAGATCCCTACCCCCTATGTGAATATGTATGGGGTACATTGTACCCCTACCCATTCATCAAAAAGGAGTGTAGTGGTACAAAAAACATGAGGCAGTTTTTGACAAGTCCTTTTTTGTTTAACCACCTGCCTACCGCCCGCCGTCATATGACGGCGGATCGGTAAGCCTATCGTTCTGGGACAATGTCATATGACGTCGTCCCTTTAAGCCGGGATTGCACGCGATCGGGCGCGCGCATCCCGGCTCTGTCGGTGTCGGCGTGTCCCCAGGACACGGCACGTCACCGACGGGGGTGAACAGCCATTGGCCATGGCAGTTTACCATGTGACCGGCCGTGATGAAGTCACGGCTGATCACAAATGGCACTTCCCCCATTCGCACGGCGCATGCGTGCGATCGGGAGCACGCTGCGCGTGGGTGGCGGCATGTTCCCAGGGTACACGGCCTGTCACCGACACTGGTATCAGCTGTCGGCCGGCCGTTGCCTTGTGATCGGCTGTGATCTACTTCACAGCCGATCACATCTAGTGTAAACAGAGCGGTAACTCGCTGTTACCAGCTCTTCTCTCCTCACACAGTTTCCAGTGTGAGGAGAGAAGAGCTGGGATCAGTGAGTTACTGATCTGTAAAGTAAAAGCACACCTGTCACATCCCCCCTGCCCCCCCAATGCACCTGCCACCCAACAGTCACCCCTTCTGCCCCCATAAAGTGTACCTATCATCATAAAGTGTACCTGTCACCTGTCACCCGTCAGTGATCATGGCCTGTCACCCGTCAGCGACCGTGGCCTGTCACCCATCACCCATCAGTCACGTGGTGTGTCACCCATCACCCATCAGTGACCGTGGCCTGTCACCCATCACTGACCGTGGCCTGTCACCCATCAGTGACCATGGCGTGTCACCCATCAGTGACCGTGGCGTGTCACCCGTCACCTATCAGTGACCATGGCGTGTCACCTGTTACCCATCAGTGACCGTGGTGTGTCACTCGTCAGTGACCGTGGCTTTTCACCCAGCCAGTTACTGTGTCACCCGTCACCCATCATCCATCGGTGACTGTGGCGTGTCACCCGTCAGTGACCTGGTGTGTCATCCATCAGTGACTGTGGCGTGACACCCGACAGTGACCATGGCGTGTCACCCGTCACTGACTGTGGCGTGTCACCCGTCACCCATCAGTTAACATAGCGTGTAACCGCCACACATCAGTGACCGTGGCCTGTCAGCCAACACTGACCGTGGCCTGTCACCCAACACTGACCATGGCCTGTCACCCATCAGTGACCACCGCCAGTCACCCGTGGCCTGTCACCCGTCACCCATCAGTGACCACCGCCAGTCACCCATCACCCATCAGTGACCGTGACCAGTCACCCATCAGTGACCTCCACCAGACACCCGTCACCCATCAGTGACCACCGCCAGCCACCCTTCACCCATCAGTGACCACCGCCAGTCACCCTTCACCCATCAGTGACCACTGCCAGTCACCCGTCACGCATCTGTGACCACCATCAGTCACCTGTCACACATTAGTGATCACTGCCAGACACCGGTCACCCATCCGTGACCGCCGCCAGACACCCGTCACCCATCAGTGACCACCGCCAGACACGCGGCACCCATTAGTGACCACTGCGAGTCACCCATCAGTGACCACCACCACTCACCCATCAGTGACCACCACAAGTCACCCATCAATGACCACCGCCAGTCACCCATCACCTATCAGTGACCACCGCCAGTCACCTGTCACCCATCAGTAACCTCAACCAGTCACCCATCACCCATCAGTGACTACCACCAGACACCCATCACCCAGCAGTGACCACCGCCAGACACCCGTCACCCATCAGTGACCACAGCCAGTTACCCGTCACCCATCAGTGACCACAGCCAGTCACCCGTCACCCATCAGTGACCACCACCAGTCACCCGTCATCCATCAGTGACCATCACCAGTCATCCATCACCCATCAGTGACCACCATCCAGACACCCATCACCCATCAGTGACCACCGCCAGATACTCGTCACCCATCAGTGACCACCCCCAGTCACCTGCCACCCATCAGTGACCACCACCAGTCACCCATCAGTGACCATCGCCAATCACCTGTCAGTGACCGTCATACCCATGAGTAAACATCACCTATAAAAGTCTCACACATTTGGCATTTCCATACTCAGTAGGAGTAGCAGAATGTATTTTGGGGTGTCATTTTTGCTAGGTACATGCTATGTGTTGGAAATATCATATAAATGGACAACTTTATGTAAAAAAAAAGTGTTTTCATTTTTTTACCACATTTTCCAAAAACTACTGGAAAAAAATGACATGTTCAAAAGACTCATTATGCCTCATAGATTATATGTTGGGGAGTTTGCTTTCCAAAATGGGGTCATTTTGTGGGCAAATCCATTGTCCTGGTGCTCCAGGACCTTCAAAAGTGTAATAGGTAGATGGTTGAGATATGAGATGTGTAATTTTTGCTAGTAGAACGCCTGAAGGTGCTACTTCAATGTTGGGCCTCTGTATGTGGCCAGACTGTGTAAAAATCTTACACATGTGGTATTGCCATACTCGGGGGGAGTAGTAGAATCTATTTTGGGGTGTAATTTTTGCTATGTACATGCTATGTGTTGGAAATATCATATAAATGGACAACTTTGTGTAAAAAAAAATGCTTTTTCATTTTTTCCCACATTTTCCAAAAACTACTGGAAAATAATGACATGTTCAAAAGACTCATTATGCCTCATAGATTATACATTGGGGTGTTTTCTTTCCAAAATGGGGTCATTTTGTGGGCAATTCCATTGTCCTGGTGCTCCAGGACCTTCAAAAGTGTAATAGGGTGTCGAGAAATGAGATGTGTAATTTGTGCTTGTAGAGCGCCTGAAGGTGCTAGTTCAATGTTGGGCCTCTGTATGTGGCCAGACTGTGTAAAAGTCTTACACATGTGGTATCGTTGTACTTGGGGGGAGTAGTAGAATCTATTTTGGGGTGTCATTTTTGCTATATACATGCTATGTGTTGGAAATATCATATAAATGGACAACTTTGTGTAAAAAAAAATGCGTTTTCATTTTTTTCCCACATTTTCCAAAAACTACTGGAAAAAAATGAACCGTTCAAAAGACTCATTATGCCTCATAGATTATTCGTTGGGGTGTTTGCTTTCCAGAACGGGGTCATTTTGTGGGCAATTCCATTGTCCTGGTGCTCCAGGGCCTTCAAAATGTGATAGGTCTTCATGACATTAGATATGTAATTTATGTCCCTAGAATACCTGACGGCGCTCCCTGCATGTTGAGCCTCTGTATGTGGCCAGGCTGTGAAAAAGTCTCAGACATGTGGTATCGCCATACTCAGGAGGAGTAGTAGAATGTGGTTTGGGGTGTAATTTGTGGTATGCATATGCTGTGTGTGAGAAATAACCTGTTACAATGACAATTTTGTGAAAAAGAAAAAAAGAAAAAAAAAATCTTCATTTTGCAAAGAATTGTGGGAAAAAATTACAACTTCAAAAAATTCACCATGCTTTACTAAATACCTTGGAATGTCTACTTTCCAGAAAGGGGTCATTTGGGGGTATTTGTACTTTCCTGGCTTGTTAGAGTCTCAAGAAATTAGATAGGCCTTCAGTACATCAGGTGTGATCAATTTTCAATGATTGGCACCATAGTTTGTAGACTCTATAACTTTCACAAGGACCAAATAATATACACCGATTTGGGTTATTTTTACCAAACATATGTAGTAGTATAAATGTGGCCAACATTTATGAAGAAAAATCTCTAATTTGCTAATTTTGACAGAAACAAAGAAAAAAGCATTTTTTCACAAAATTTTCAGTCATTTTTTATTTATACCACAAAAAATAAAAAAACCCACTAGTGATTAAATACCACCAAAAGAAAGCTCTATTTGTGTGAAAAAAGGACGCAAATTTCATATGGGTACAATGTTGCATGACTGAGTAATTGTCATTCAAAGTGTGATAGTGCTGAAACCTGAAAAATGGCCTGGACAGGAAGGGGGTTTTTCGTGCCCAGTATTGATGTGGATAAAATAGCTCTTTTTTTCCTTTCTTCTTTCTTCCTCTGGTCTTCCTCCATATTTTTCTGCTCCACTCCTTTTGGTCTTCTGCTTCTTCTTTCGGTCTTCTTCCTTCCTCTTGTCGTCTTCTTCAATCCTCATCTTCTTCTTCCTTCTCTTTCACCACCGCTGCTCTCCTACTGCCACCGCTGTGCCGTCCAGAAGCTACCAGAATGGGCGGTTTGGAGGGGGGGTGCTCGCTCGTCCCCTCCTTCCATGCCAGGGCTGTGTGCTCGGATAAGGGTCTGGTTTTGATTTTGGGGGGGGGGGCCCTACGCCTATTAAAAAAAAAGAAAATGGATGAGGTTCTCCTTAAAATCCATACCAGACCTGAAGGGCCTGGTACGGACTTTGGGGGGGACCACTACGCAGGTTTTTTTTTTTACATTTTGGTGTGGAATTCCCCTTAAAATCCATACCAGACTGGAATTTGGGGGGGAACCCTACCCAATTTTTTTTTTTTATTTAAATTTTGGCGTTTAAATCACTTAAGGACAGAGCCTCTTTCTGAGATTTGGTGTTTACAACTTAAAATCATTTTTTTTTTAAGAAAATTACTTAGAACCCCCAAACATTATATATATTTTTTTCTAACACCCTAGAGAATAAAATGGCGGTCGTTGCAATACGTTATGTCACACCTTATTTGCGCAGCGGCCTTAAAGGATAAGTTCACATTTTCAGGCAGAATTTCACTTTTCATAATACATAGAAGAATTTTACAATGCCATTACTGTTGCAGACCTCCCAATGTGCTTTACTCTCACTTACCTTACCCCCATGATATTCATAATCCTGTCATTTTTTAACCGATTGCCGACCGCTGATCGGCATTTGACGGCGACAAGGTGGCTCTATTGCGCGGATCGCCGTCATATGACGGCGGCCGCGAGACCGAGCCCAGTGAGCACGCGCACGCCGCCTGAGGCACGCTCACTGTGTCCGGGGAGGCCCAGGGAGCGGGTGCGTCGGATTCGATCTCCCCCCCGGAGTGAAAGAACGGAGGTCCGTGTAAGTAAACACGGACCTCCGTTCTGTGAGGGAGAAGGGCTATGATCACAGCCTTCCACTACATGGAGGCTGTGATCACTTCCCTTCCCCAGCTAGGGCAGTCCCCACACAGTAAGAACACGCCCAGGGAACACAGTTAACCCTTAGAGCGCCCCCTGCAGGTTAACCCCTTCACTGCCAATGGCATTTACACAGTAATCAGTGCATTTTTATAGCACTGATCGCTGTATAAATGCCAATGGTCCCAAAAAAGTGTCAAAATGTTCCGATATGTCTGCTGCAATATCGCAGTACCGCTAAAAATCGCAGATCGCCGCCATTACTATTAAAAAATAATAAAAAAAAACAAAACCCAGAAATGAATTCTCATCATCCGTAAACGTGACCACTTTTGCTCAAACCAATCAATAAACGCAGTTTGCGATTTTTTTATCACAAATATGAGGAAGAATATAAATCGGACAAAACCGATGAAAAAAAATGTTTTTTTTATATATATTTTTTTGGATTTGTATTTTAGCAAAAAGTAAGAAATTTGGGTTTTTTTGCTAAATTGTCTTTTGTTTATAGCGGCGATCAGAAATGACGCAGCGATCAAATACCACCAAAAGTAAGCTCTATTTGTGGGAAAAAAAGGATGCAAATTTTAGTTTGGGTACAATGTCGCACGACCGCGCAATTTTAGTTAAAGCGACGCAGTGCCTAATCGCAAAAAGGGCTCTGGTCCTAAAGGGGGAAATCCTTCTGGGGCTGAAGTGGTTAAATATGTTTAAATGGATTTTCAGATGACATCACTTCCTGTAGCTTGTATCAGCATTCACTTCCTGTTAGATCATCTCCCAGAAGTCTTCACTTCCTTGTTGCATCACAGAAGAGGGCGGGATATGGCGTGTTCACCACTCTGGACCACACCTCCTTCATTACAATACCACCTTCCACCCACTTCCTATACAATCTGAGTGTACAATCTCCTTTAGATCTCCCATCAGCTATGTAGTACAATGGCCTGCCTGAATTGATACAAAATGAATGGATTGTTCAGGGGTGTCCTTGTATTCCATAGGTCTGGTAAATTAAAGAAAATTGTACAGAGATTGTACAATCAGATTGCATAGTGTATGGCTATCTTTACATCAGTACATAGGAGGGAGTGGATGGAGACACTCAGTTGTTCTAGTGCTAGAATTCTTGCTCTCGCTCTAATGATCGTGGTAATACCTCACATGTGTGGTTTGAACACCCTTTTCATATGCGGGCGGGACTTGCGTATGTGTTCGATTCTGCACCATTTAAAAAAAAATTGGTCACTTTTATTCATATTACAAGAAATGTGAACAATACCTCAGATTTCATATTTACACTTAAATGCAATAAACGAATCGCTTCAAAATTTTGCTCACTCGTGGAATGGCGACAAACTTTGGCACTTAAAAATTTCCATCGGCAAAGTTTAAAAATTTCTACAGGTTACCAGTTTTGAGGTACAGAGGAGGTATAAAGCTAGAATTATTGCTCTCACTTTAACGATATCGGTGATACCTCACATTTGTGGTTTGAACATCCTTTTCATATGCAGGCGTATGCGTTCGCTTCTGCGAGCTCGGCGGGACAGGGCACTTTCATTTTTTTTTTTTTTATTATTATTTATTTTACTTGTTATTTTTTATTTTTATACTGTCCATTTAAAAAAAAATGGTGTCACTTTTATTTCCTTGTAATAGAAAAAATCATGACAGGACCTCTTAAATATGAGATCTGGAGTCAAAAGACCTCAAATCTCATATATACAGTATCTCTCAAAAGTGAGTACACCATTCATATTTTTGTAAATATTTTATTTTATCTTTTCCTGTGACAACACTGAAGAAATTACACTTTGCTACAATGTAAAGTAGTGATGGAACAGCATGTATAACAGTGTAAATTTGCTGTCCCCTCAAAATAACTCAACACACAGCTATTAATGTCTAAACCACTGGCAACAAGAGTGAGTACACTCCTAAGTGAAAATGTCCAAATTGGGCCCAAAGTGTCAATATTTTGTGTGGCCATCATTATTTTCCAGCACTGTCTTAACCCTCTTGGGCATGGTGTTCACCAGAGCATCACAGGTTACCACTGGAGTCCCCTTACACTCCTCCATGACGACATCACTGAGCTGGTGGATGTTAGAGACTTTGCACTTCTCCACCTTCCATTTGAGGATGCCCCACAGATGCTCAATAGGGTTTGAGTCTGGAGACATGCTTGGCCAATCCATCACCTTTACCCTCAGCTTCTTTAGCAAGGCAGTGGTCGTCTTAGAGGTGTTATCATGTTGTAATGCTGCACTGCGGCCCAGTCTCCGAAGGGAGGGGATCATGCTCTGCTTCAGTACGGCACAGTACATGTTGGCATTCATGGTTCCCACGATGAACTGTAGCTCCCCAGTTACGGCAGCACTCACGCAGCCCCAGAGCATAACACTCCCATCACCATGATTGACTGTAGGCAAGACACACTTGTCTTTGTACTCCTCACCTTGTTGCCACCACACACGCTTGACACCATCTGAACCAAATAAGTTTATCTTGGTCTCATCAGATCACAGGACATGGTTCCAGTAATCCATGTCCTTAGTCTGCTTGTCTTCAGCAAAATGTTTGCAGGTTTTCTTGTGCATCATCTTTAGAAGACGCTTCCTTCTGGGACGACAGCCATGCAGTGTGCAACGTATGGTCTGAGCACTGACAGGCTGACTCCCCACTCCTTCAACCTCTGCAGCAATGCTGGCAGCATTCATACGTCTATTTCCCAAAGACAACCTCTGGATATGATGTTGAGCACATGCACTCAACTTCTTTGGTCGACCATGGCGAGGCCTGTTCTTAGTGGAACATGTCCTGTTAAACCGCTGTATGGTCTTGGCCACTGTGCTGCAGCTCAGTTTCAGGGTCTTGGCAATCTTCTTATAGCTTAGGCCATCTTTCTGTAGAGCAACCTCTTCCTCAGAGAGTTATTAATTATATATATATATATATAATTATGTAAGGTACATATATATTCTTACACTGCCTGAACGTACGCTATATACTATACACTGGATGAGCTGTATATAGTTTACACTAAAGGCATTGTAATATATATATATATATATATATATATATATATATATATATATATATATATATACAGTCTCTCACAAAAGTGAGTACACCCCTGACATTTTGTAAATATTTTATTCTATCTTTTCATGTGCCAACACTGAAGAAATGACACTTTTCTACAATGTAAAGTAGTGGGTGCACAGCTTGTATAACTGTGTACATTTGCTGCCCCCTTTAAGATAACTAAGCACACAGCCATTCATGTCTAAACTGCTGGCAACAAAAGTGAGTACACCTCTAAGTGAAAATGTCCAAATTGGGCCCAATTAGTCATATTCCCTCCCCGGTGTCATTAATAACTCATTAGTGTTACAAGGTCTCAGGTGTGAATGGGGAGCAGGTGTGTTAAATTTTGTGTTATTGCTCTCACTCTCTCATACTGGTCACTGGAAGTTCAACATGGCACCTCATGGCAAAGAACTCTCTGAGGATCTGAAAAAAAGAATTGTTGCTCTACATAAAGATGGCCTAGGCTATAAGAAGATTGCCAAGGCCCTGAAACTGAGCTGCAGCTCGGTGGAAAAGACCATACAGTGGTTGAACAGGACATGTTCCACTTAGATCAGGCCTTGCCATGGTCCAACAAAGAAGTTGAGTGCACATGCTCAGCGTCATATCCAGAGGTTCTCTTTTTAGGAAATAGACGTATGAGTGCTGCCAGCATTGCTGCAGAGGTTGAAGGGGTGGGGGGTCAGTCTGTCAGTGCTCAGACCATATGCCGCACACTGCATCAAATTGGCCTACATGGCTGTTGTGCCACAAGGAAGCCTCTTAAGATGCACAAGAAAGCCTGCAAACAGTTTGCTGAAGACAAGCAGACTAAGGACATGGATTACTGGAACCATGTACTGTAGTCTGATGAAACCATGATAAACTTATTTGGTTCAGATGGTGTCAAGCGTGTGTGGCGGCAACCAGGTGAAGATTACAAAGACAAGTGTGTCTTGCCTACAGTCAAGCATGGTGGTGGGAGTGTCTGGGGCTGCATGAGTGCTTCCGGCACTGGGGAGCTACAGTTCATTGAGGGAACCATGAATGCCAACATGTACTGTGACATACTGAAGCAGAGCACGATCCCCTCCCTTTGGAGACTGGGCCGCAGGGCAGTATTCCAACATAATAACGACCCCAGTCACACCTCCAAAATGACCATTGCTTTGCTAAAGAAGCTGAGGGTAAAGGTGATGGGCTGGCCAAGCATGTCTCCAGACCTAAACTCTATTGAGCATCTGTGGGGCATCCTCAAATGGAGGGTGGAGGAGAGCAAGGTACCTAACATCCACCAGCTCCATAATGTCATCATGGAGGAGTGGAAGAGGACTCCAGTGGCAACCTGTGAAGCTCTGATGAACTCCATGGCCAAGAGGGTTAAGGCAGAGCTGGAAAATAATGGTGGCCACACAAAATATTGACACTTTGGACCCAATGTGGACATTTTCACTTAGGGGTGTACTCACTTTTGTTGCCAATGGTTTAGACATTAATGGCTGTGTGTTGAGTTATTTTGAGGGGACAGCAAATTTACACTGTTATACAAGCTGTACACTCACTACTTTGCATTGTAACAAAGTGTAATTTCTTCAGTGTTTTCATACGAAAAGATATAATAAAATATTTACAAAAATGTGAGGGGTGTACTTACTTTTGTGAGATACTGTATATACACTAGGAAGGTACATATATATTTTTACACTGCCTGAATGGATGCTATATACTATACACTGAATTAGCTGTATATAGTCTACACTAAAGGCATTGTATTTTATTTATATATATATACAGTTGTGTTCAAAATTATTCAACCCCCAATGCTGTAAATGGTTTTAGGGAATTTAGTGTACATTTGTAATTATATTCTGAATGAAATCCTACAAGGACTTCTTAAAGAACCATATGCAACTAAAATGACATCAATTAGTTTTGTAATACAGTAGTAAATGTTTCTTTTGTGAATTCTTCATTAATTATTCAACCCCTTAAAGACTACCACTCTGAAGAACAGAGGTTCAATGAAGTGTTTTCAATCAGGCAATGAAAACACCTGTGGATATCAGGGAGCAGCAATAAAGCCTAATAAGCACCAATTAGGCAGCTTTAAAATGACTGTGATACTCAGCTCCTCCTAGACATTTACTGGTGTGGTTACAAACATGGTGAGGTCAAGAGAATGGTCCAGGAAGACAAGAGAACAGGTGATTACTCTTCACAGGAAGGGCAATGGCTATAAGAAGATTGCAAAGATGTTAAACATACCAAGAGACACCATAGGAAGCATAATTTGCAAATTCAAGGCAAAGGGCACTGTTGAAACGCTACCTGGTCGTGGCAGAAAGAAGATGCTGACTTTGACTGCTGTGCGCTACCTGAAGCGTAGAGTGGAGAAAAGTCCCCGTGTGACTGCTGAGGATCTGAGAAAAGATTTGTCAGATGTGGGTACTGAAGTTTCTGCTCAGACAATACGGCGCACCCTGCGTAATGAAGGCCTCCATGCAAGTTGTCACGGGAAACGGAACTTAAACGTTTAATACGAAGGATACCACAGAGAACCATACAAATTGTAGAAACGTTAGAAGAATATCGGTAACGGGAAGGACACTTCTCATTAGTGGACAAGAGAACAGAAGGACCTGGTAAGAGAACTGGAGTGGTACAAACATTGGTGTGGTCATTTAC
>BLSH010411288.1:0-20949 GCA_018402905.1 Glandirana rugosa | reverse complement strand
ATATATATATATATATATATATATATATATATATATATATATATATATTCATCTTTGTATCTTTTCACTGCCGTCTTTTTCTGACTCATCAGGTAGCTCAGACGGGGAAAAATAAAATAAAAAAAAATAAAAAAATGTAATTGGAACAACAGACTGATACCTAAATACAAATAGGGTTCGTACAAACTTCGGTAAATGACAACTGACAGAGTGTTGGAGACAACCATCAAATAAGGTTAGTAGTTGGTGGGAAAGTCATTTTATTATGAAAGATTCTAATCAAAACTTGAAGGGGGGTCAATCAAACTCCAGTACAGGGGCACAAGAACTAAAACCAAAGTATAACTTTTCTGAATATATATATATATATATATATATATATATATATATATATATATACATATATATATATATATACCATTTAAGGAACATATATATTTTTGCACTCCCTGCACTAACTGACTGTATACAGATCGGCTATCTATCTAGTATATCTCAATGTCTACACTAAACTGCCTGCACGCTGCTAGCTATGCTCCCTCTCTTTCTCACCTTATTCACACACTACATAGAGCCACTGTACAAGCGGCTTTATATAGTGTGGGCGTGGATTGAGGCTTTTGTGCAGTGATTGGCTAAAGGCACTCTGCAATTGGAATGCATTATGGGGCTCTTACATTTCCCTCGAATGCCCCATAATGTTTGGGATGCGCCAAACAGGCGAACCCCCGATGTTCAAGTCGAAAACTGGGGGGGCCCATCCCTACTGATAACTTCTTTCTTCTTTGTGGTTCACTTGTTGGTCTCCCAGTGCATCCTGGGATATTTCATACCTGTAATACCTCCAAAACAAAGCGAAGCTAAAGCTGAATAAAAGCCTGTCAAAAAGCGCAGGCGCTGTAAGTGAACTCTGTCATAGACTTCTATGAAGGCTTTGAAGATGCTTTGAAGGGGATATAATTTTTGAAGTGAAGCAAAGCCAAGCAAACACAACGTGTGAACAGTCCTGTAAGCTTACGATTTTATTTAGTGACAGGTGCTTTGATTATCATTCAGAGTGCTTTTAGGGCTCTTTTTAAAGCAGCCTTTAACGAAAATGAGCATTTAGGATGTGTTGTATAGAGAACACTCAAATGCCGATTTTGGCCCTAAATGCACTGTAAACGTCATAGGTGTGTTTTCAGTGCTCTTAAGGTGCGGTTGTGGTGCCTTTTAATATAAGTGAATGGCGGCAGTTGCAAAATGTCAACTAGTGGCAGCTGGTGGTATATTTTTTTTGGGGGCGCGGCAATCCATCCGTAGCCACTGACCCCCCCCCCCGTGCGGATGGTTGGGTCTCCCGCACCCCCCTGGTCGGTCAATCGGTCCCCTCACTTACCCCATCTAGGCTTCCTCTGGGGGACAGGCATCTGCATCTCCTTCTTCCTCGGCTTCATGGCAGTGCGGCTTCCCCTGTGTCTCCTCCCTCCTCCTCCTTGGTGGCCAATAGGATTGCTTCTCCTCTTGGCCAATCAGGTCTCAGGACCCACTTCCTGAGCTGGGATTGGCCGAGAGGAGAAGCGAGAAGGAAATAGCGAATATTAATTCCCTAATGTCACACAACTGTGTGGGCTCGGAGTGCAGTGCACTGCGCCCTGAGCCTACCCTTTTTTGAAGCCAGTTAGAGCCTCCGACTCTAATCATGTGCTTCTAAAAAAAAACTCCCATTGGAATCCATGCGTCCGGTGCCCTGCATGTAAATTAGGGGCTGGATGCATGGATTTGGGGTGCGACACCCCTGCTTCCCATATGGATGGGCCGCTGCTGGCAACGGGTCAGCATTATTTTTGCCTGGCCGCAATGTGAAGCAACACTAACGCTGCAGTGTGAGCATTTCCATCAGCTCCTCAACGTAACAATTTTGTGTGGCATTCATAGACATTTGGAAAGCATTAAAAAAGGCGACTGAACCGCCTATTTTCAATGGTTGTGTGAAAGAGCCCTTAAAGTTGTTGTAAAGGTATTTTTTTAAAAATAACAAACATATGTATACTTACTTGCTCTGTGCAATGAAATTGCACAGAGTGGCCCCGAACTTCCTCTTCTCGGGCCCCCTGCCAGCACTCCTGCCTTCTCCTCCATGTCCAGTGCCCCTGTAGGAAGCAGCTTCCCATGAGGGACTTGTGCGTGCAGACAGCGGGACTTGGCACTGCCCCCCACTTCCTCGCCACTGGCTTTGATTGACAGCATTGAGAGCCAATGGCTCTCAGTTCCCCAGCAAAGCTAGTGAGGCCTGGAAGTATATGGAGAAAAGAGCTGCGGGCGTGCACAGTGCTGGATCGAATGAGGGCTCAGGTAAGTAAAAGGGGGGGTGAGGGGCCAATACTGATGTCTAAACATTTTTTAACTTAATGTAAGTAATGCATTAAAATGTAAATTCACCTTTACAGAAAATTTGTAAGTTGAATTTACACTGACCCCCCCCATCCCCCACGGTCTTGCTGACCTGGAGTCCAGCGATCACTCACTCTGACACATCAGATACCCACTTTACCAGTCCGTGGATTTGAAATCCCTGCATCTTTCTCTCCTCTTTCAGCACTGACAAGATGGGCTATGTGGGTTCATGTGACTGCTCTGACCAATTAGAATGCCTCCTATACAATGTTTGAAAAAAAAAAAATGTTTAAAAAGAATGCCTCCTATACGTACCTTTATGAGGTACGTATAGGAGGTTAGGCCAAGGGGATTTCTAATTACCGGACCAGTAAAGCTGCCTGATGTGTCCAATGGTGACCCGTCTATTAGGAGCGAACGGGCGCCGCCCCCCCATCCATGCATCCGGCCCCCTGATCTATATACAGGGCGCCGGACTATGCATTCCAATGGGGCGAGTGTTTTTTTTGAAGCACGTGATTAGAGCCAGAGGCTCTAATAGACTTCAAAAAAGGGTGGGCTCAGGGCACAGAGCACTGCGCCGCGATCCCACCCAGTTGACACTAGCGAATTCATTTTCACACTAAATCTCTTCTCCAATCAGGTAGCAGGTCATGAGATCCGTTTCCCAATTGGCCAAAGCGTCAGGTGATCCTATTGGACGCCTAGCGCCTAGGAGGAGATGCACGGTGGAAGACGCTTTTGCTGGAAGAGAGGACACCAGAGCCGACACCCGCAGCCCACTACCTAGATGGGGTAAGTGCCGGACCGACCGTCAGACAGCGAGCGGGGGGGGGGGGGTAGTGTCTCCACTGGTCATCAAGTGGGGAGGGGGTGGTTGTTTGCCACTCCCCCAAAAATAACCCTCCAGCTGCCACTGGATGTGTGAGAGTGGGTGATCGCCAGACTCCAGGTTAGCGGGACCGAGGGGGATGGGGAGGGGGTCCAGTGTAAGATCACCTTAAAGAGTTTTCCGTAAAGGTGAACTTACCCTTTAAGCTAAAATATGTTTAGGCTTTAGAACCACGTTAATGTGTTTTGAAGTGGAAGAAAGTGTAAATGAGCCTTTAACAACCCCTTAAAGGATGACCTGTAGGGGTTGTCAAATGTTGAGTATCAATGTTTGTTTGTTTCATGCTTTTGCACAGTTTTAAGACGGGACATATTTGGTATCTATGTACTTAGGACAACCAAAATTGAGTAATATCTTGTCCTTATGTGCTGCAAGATTAACTCACATGTATTTTTCACTGAAATATTGCACATGATAAAAAACTGCGGTAATATAGTGTCACATAACCATTTTAAACCACCAACATTTTATTCTCCAGGGTCTCTGCTTTCAATAAATGTCTCATGTTTGGGTCTTTTAACCAATCTTCAGACCTATTTTTTTTTAAACATGAGGGCAAAAAATGCAAAAACAGTTCTGGCACCAAAAGGGTTATTGAATGATTAAAAAAATTATCTTAATGATATAAATCTTTTAGATGATATAAAGATTACAGATCTTTCATCAATCCAGGAATAGATGTTAATTGTCCATTGGCATTTATCACTGCTTAAGGCTGAACTCCAGCCTTACCTTCAGTCTTGCATGGTTATACAGCTTCTCTTCTGTACTGACATTGCTAACTCTGATGTTGCTGCACACTGTGCGCTTTCTACAGTGTGCAATAGTAAGCTGCAGCAAGTCAGATGGAGCCCAGCCAATTTCCCAGCTGGAGGACATCCAGCATCAACAAGTTCTTTCCTTCACAGCATATTGTTCCTTGCATGCTCCTTTCATTCATATGATTTAAAATGTTTTATACCTAAGATCACATGTGGGCATTACCAAGTCGATTAACACAGTATTTTCATACCTTCTCCCTAAAGCTGTTCCACTGTTTGCACCAGGGGTGAATGTTCTTAAAATAAGTACTGAGGCAGGCCATGATCTGCCTGCATTGCATAGAGAAGCACAGAG
This sequence comes from Glandirana rugosa, assembly GCA_018402905.1. Classification (NCBI taxonomy): domain Eukaryota; kingdom Metazoa; phylum Chordata; class Amphibia; order Anura; family Ranidae; genus Glandirana; species Glandirana rugosa. Next base: position 16,565 of record BLSH010411288.1, on the reverse strand, counting down.
ACACAGTGATGGCATCACTGCATCTAAAGATATGCAATGGCATTGGAAAGGTTTATTTTAAACACATAATTAGCATATTGATAGGGAAAGGAGGAATAAGAGATGGCAAAATATAAGCAGATACACTTTAAAGTGATTGTAAAGTCCTCTTCACTGCTCTGAGCAGTGGTGGCTCGTCCATAGAGGACGCCCGTGTGAGAAAAAAAAAAATAGACCACTGGGACACGCTGTCCCGGCTTTTTTGGGCCACTTGCTGTCTGTTGACAGCAATTCCCAGAGGTGATTGGTCAGCCTTTAACATGTATCTGTGTGCGCCAACGAGGCGCACACAGACACTGATTGGCTCTGGCCTCAGTCACTGTCCTCCAGCCAGTGACTGATTGGTAAGGTCACGGTGGGCGGGGCCGGGACTGGAACACATGCTGGTACTTGGACAGGGAGTGGCCAGCACGCATGCCTGTGATTCCCGTCAGCCGGCTGTGTGTGTTAGAGAGGCCTGACTCTGAGGTACCGTACTACTGCATACTGGCTGCATACTGTGTTACTGGCTGCATACTGCGTACTGGCTGCATACTGTGTTACTGGCTGCATACTGTGTTACTGGCTGCATACTGCGTACTGGCTGCATACTGTGTCACTGGCTGCATACTGTGTTACTGGCTGCATACTGTGTACTGGCTGCATACTGTGTACTGGCTGCATACTGTGTTACTGGCTGCATACTGTGTACTGGCTGCATACTGTGTTACTGGCTGCATACTGTGTACTAGCTGCATACTGTGTACTGACTGCATACTGTGTACTGACTGCATACTGTGTGCTGGCTGCATACTGTGTACTAGCTGCATACTGTGCACTGACTGAATACTGTGTGCTGGCTGCATACTGTGTACTAGCTGCATACTGTGTACTGACTGCATACTGTGTACTGACTGCATACTGTGTGCTGGCTGCATACTGTGTACTAGCTGCATACTGTGCACTGACTGCATACTGTGTACTGACTGCATACTGTGTGCTGGCTGCATACTGTGTACTAGCTGCATACTGTGTTACTGGCTGCATACTGTGTACTGGCTGCATACTGTGTACTAGCTGCATACTGTGTACTGACTGCATACTGTGTACTGACTGCATAATGTGTGCTGGCTGCATACTGTGTACTAGCTGCATACTGTGTACTGGCTGCATACTGTGTACTGGCTGCATACTGTGCACTGGCTGCATACTGTGCACTGGCTGCATACTGTGTACTGGCTGCATACTGTGCACTGGCTGCATACTGTGTACTGGGTGTATACTGTGTACTGGCTGCCTGCTGTGTAATGACTGCATACTGTGTACTGGCTGCATACTGTGTTACTGGCTGCATACTGTGTTACTGGCTGCATACTGTGTTACTGGCTGCATACTGTGTACTGGCTGCCTGCTGTGTACTGACTGCATACTGTGTACTGGCTGCATACTGTGTACTGGCTGCAATATACCCCACCTGTGAAGCTGAGCCGTATACTCTGTCCTGTGGTGGAATACAGGGGACCGAGTGGGTGGATTATATAAGGGGTGTGGCTTATTAGAAGTAGGAGGGGTCAAAAAGGAAGGACGGGGCCTGTTGCCCCCCCATCCTAAAACTTCACCAGCTGCCACTAGTTCTGAGAGACGTTTTTCAGCTGTAAAAACACTCAAATGCTCAAAAACGCACACAAACGCAGCTTAACGTTGCTCACCAATGTTTTTGGACATTTTAGATCAGTTGAGGAAAAAAAATGTTCCTGCTCAAAAACGCTAGTGCGAAATGCTGACAGGAGCTGAAAAACTCATTGCAAAGCTACTGACGTTTTAGAACGTTTTTTAGACATCCAGTGTGCAATGTCCAGCTAGAAAACTCCCCTGCCAAAAACTGCTGATAACAGCCTATGTATGCATGGACACCTCGGATAACATGCTGGGGAGTTCATTGGCTGCAGAAAAAAAGGTCTGAAGCCACAGGAAAGAAACCTGGAAGAAGAGTCTGCAGGAGCCCACATTGCACCCCCGATGCGCTAATCGCCGGTGCAATGCTTTGCAGGCTCACGCAAACAAAGTAATAAAGAAAGAATGCACATCTTTTCTTAAAAAAATATATGCATTATTACTAATTTTTGGTCAAAAAAGGTGAACTTATCCTTTTAAAAAGAAAAATGTCAAAGGAAATTCCACTAGTGTACGGCAAGCGTTGGAGCGTAGGTGTAGGTATTTGATCTGTACAGACGCACGTTCAAGCACATACAACTACAGATTGAAAAACGTTCACACGCTGGAGCAGCTCATCACCTTGCGTCCCCCGCAAGTCTCTGTGTAACTCGTCTTCTCAGGGTGCAATAGACCACAGCCATTTATTATATTAGCACTGATAGGAGGGTCTCTCCAAACCTGTTATACAAAAAAAAAAAGGGTTTTGCCAGACTATTCCTGAGGGATTTTCCTGGATCATTTATTTATCTTGTACGCATTAAGAAACTACCATTAGGCATTAGGGGGAGGTGCCTTTTGCATTTTCTTTTTTTTTTTTCCAAAGCCAGTCTGCCTTTTGCTCTGCTAGAAGCATATCCAATTGATGCTGCAAAGGCTTCCAAAGCAGCTTTCTATCCCATTCATTTTTTACTTCTTCTTTTTAAAACCCCAGCCTAAATGGATGTATATGTGTATGCATATATTCATGCATACATAGTGCGCGTCGGAAGCTGTTTTTTTTCCCCCTATGGCTTATTTTGTGTTCTGTTAAATGCTTATGCTGGTGTCTATACTGCTACTGCTGCTGGCTCACACAGCTCAGACTCTCCTTAGCTCTAGCTTCGGATTGGTCTCTCTCTTAAAGTGCTGGCCAAGGGTTGGTTGCAGGGACTGCTGAATAACAGGTGCATTTTGCTGCTCTGTCGCCTTTGAAAGAAACAGCCGAAGAACGCTGGTGCATCTGTTCTCTAGCTAAGAGAGGAGCGAAAGAGAGAGAAAAGGCAGCTCCTGTGTACAGGAATGTGCCTAATCGAATAAACGAAGGGGGGGGACACACGGATGCTTGGAAAAAAAAGGAAAAAAAAAGAAGGCTGGTGTATCTGCACCGGAGGCAGGCGAGAGAGGAGAGCAAAGTGAAGAGATGCTCGGATAAATATCATGTTAAATCCTGGATGGATGGCATTTTTTAGCTGATTCAGCACTGTTTTTTTTTTTTTTTTCTTTATGCTCTGTACAAGAATCTAATGGAGGAATGTTTGTTTGTTAATTATCTGTGACATTTGAATGCTGAGATTGATATCCTTTCCTTGTGGGGAGCCTACTTAAGTGCTGATGATCCAGCTTCTCGATGCTCATGTATTTTGGGGGGTGAAAGGAATATAGGATGAGCGAAGGGGCTGCCTCCACCTCACCACCTGTACGTCCAGCAGCTGCTGAAGAGGCTGCAGGTGGAAACACTACAGAAGAAGAGGATGGGGTACCAAACCCTCGGGAGGTGCGGTGTAGTGACTGCATTGTGTGGAACAGGCAACAGACGTGGCTATGTGTAGTGCCTCTCTTAATTGGATTCATTGGCTTGGGTCTAAGTCTTATGCTTTTAAAGTGGATCGTAGTGGGTTCTGTGAAGGATTATGTCCCTCCCGATTTAATGGATTCCAAGGGTATCGGCCAGGACCCGATTTTCCTTTCGAAACCAAGCTCTTTTCCAAAAAGTATGGAGACTACAACCACCACCACCACAACAAGGACTCCCAATCAAATTAGCACCCGTTTAACCACTACCACCCGGGCACCAACTCGTATCCCGGGAAGCAGAGTGCCCATCCGGCCAAACCCTAGAACCACAACTGTGCGCCACACGGTTGCCCCTCCTACAATTCTTTCCACCACTGTCCCCCCTAGCACGACCACTTTTGGGTCACGCCCACTTCCAGGGACCCCCAGCACCCAGCCAATGCCCATCTGGCCCACCACGGAATATTCTACCTCTACCTACAAAATTTATCTTCATGTTTCCACCCAGTCTTGGACACAGTCTCGGTTTCAGGAGTCTACCACTCTGGAAACTACCACTATGCCCAAATATCGTAAGTAGAAACACTTAAAAAAAACAAAAACATTTCAAAAAAGTAATGTGCTGCCCTTCCATACTGGCTTGGGTGTGGAAAGGGCTGAGGAATATGCAGAAGCTTTCATGTAAAAGAGCGGAATGTATCAATGCTCCTGGGAAAGAGTTTTAACTCTCGCATCACCGGGGTGCATCTGCCATCTCCACATGGCAGCACGTTGCAGGTGTCTTAAGCCACTGATGGGTTAACTTTTTAAGCTACAGTGAAACCACTGCACTGTCACTGCAGATCTGCTTAAATGTGTTTTCTTAAGTTTCCATTTGTTGAAAATTTAAAATGAATACCTACTATTTTAGTGATGCATGTTGGACTCTGCAGCAAGTCTAAAAATCTCAGAACCCGGGGAGGTGTAAAATCTTTGCAATGAGAAAAAATAGAAGTGATCGGACAATATTGACGTGATAATCAAACCTGCATGCAGATAGTATCCTGTTTTTTTTCCAATCGTATAGGCGATTCAGGTCACTAATACATTCTCAGATATGTTATATAGGTGGAGTTGTCATTATGCTTGAATTTATTCTATGGTTGCATGTCCTAAACACACTTATGTATCAGCATCTCTGGAAAATGCTAGCACAAGATTGCTTGAATAACTAGAATAATTGCTACTTTTCTAGCCATTCCGTAATTGATGAGAAAAAAAAAGGAAGGCTTGGAGAACGCTGAAAGGTTACATTTTCATCTATATACAGATATGCTTTTTGGTATAGTCATTGTTTCAGATCTGGCTTTCTTGGGCGATGTTTAATGGCTTTTTGGTGTTCATAATATTAGCATCAAGCCTGATATGTATGGATGATGTTTGCACTGAGAAATGGTTGTAACCTTTCACACGAGAACCCTGCAACCTATGAAGGTTATTTGGGACAAGGACAATGAAGAAATCCCGATAACTCCAGCAGTCCTCTGAATAAGTAAAAAATAGGATTTCTAGTGTCATTATTTTTTTTTTTTTTTAAAGGGATTTCAGAAATTCTCTGCATGCCTCCTAGATGTGTATGACAGTGAAAGCTATTGAATATCATTTCATGAAAGGGTAATCCCAGCTGTGTCTCTTGGATGATAATCTGTGATTATTTTGCTAGAGGATCCTGTAATGACATTTATTCATTTAAATGTTTTTTTTATTCTTTTTTTGTTTATTTTTCCTTGATTAAATCCATTTGTTCGCAAGCCCCGGGATACATAAACCCATCTGCAGAGAAAATGATACTATACTGACATGGAAAAAATGGAAAATTGGGAAAAGCTGTTCGTAAATCAACACAGCAAACAAGGCAATAACTCTACAGCGGTGGCCAGGAGAGGCATTTTCAGAGGACTTATATGCAGCGAGGGTTGGGGGATGGTTGTTGCAACCATTGAGATAATCAGTTAATGACAGATAAACTGCAGTGTATCTATCTTGGTATCTGTGTTGTGTGAGTTACATCTGCCTTTCATGTCTGTGGCATTTGGCTGGGTATGATTTCATTTTGCTTGATTTCTGCCCCAGGGGTGTGTGGATCATCTCAGTCTGATGCAGGCCACACTTCTAGGAAATGGGTCAGTCAGCGTTCTAGTTAACTGTGTATAACACATTAGAACACCGCGTTGTGTTTCTCCAGTCATTAAGACGTGTGAACGGCGTACACATTTTCATTCCGTGCAGGTCGTTCTCATTCTGTGCAAACATTTACCTATCAGGTAATTTGCACAACTTATTTATTTATTTCATTTTTTTTTCCCATGCTAAAGTGTGGAAGAAAAACATAATGCATGATTTTAGCTTAATGAGCCGTAGCAGAAGCAGCTGTCTCTTTGCTTATTTTATTTCGCTAAAGCAATTTAAACCATAATCTTATCACATTTTTTCTTATTTTTGTGCTATGTCGCACCCTAATTTAGTACCTTCTAATGATTCGATGGGAGGACCCTGAGTTTTCAGGCTCGGTTCCTCTGGATCACTGCTGTGTAGAGACCAGACAGAATCATGATTAATAAATAATTAATGGATGGCAACACCCTCTGTTGTGCAAGAAAATAAAATGCAAATGGCAGCAGTCGGGCTCATGGAGCAACTGCAACATATTAACAATCTCATTGTGGTCACTGGGAGCTTTCTAGAGGCAGCAGAGAGTTGTTAACACAAGATGAATTTTAAAGAAGTGCAGAGAAGGGCAGACATTGACTTTGGGTAGAACAGGAGTAATCCTGCTAACCTCAGATCAAAGAAAATGCCTTCTCAACAAGGGTGGCTGAGATCTGAATGGGGACAGTGCTCTTTTGAACACAGATGGGATGTTCTGATTCATTTAAGCTTTGTCAGAGGAAGCGTTTCAACACCAGGACACAAGTTAGGCTGCTTTTGCCTAATTGTTAAGTTGCAGCATATGGAGATGTCGATTTTTTCAGGCGAACATCTGTATCTATCCCCTGCTCTAGTGATGCACAATACAATGGGTGAAAAGCCTATTGTAAAACCTTGTTTATTCCAGCCACTTTGCTGCTTTGTTCCAGCTGCTGTTCAAATGCTAGTTATATTGGACCCCTGTCTGTCCTGTGACTACAGATAAAAATGACCGGCGTGCTGCCCTTCACATCATGATAGCCGTACTCCAGGGAATGTGCTAAGATGCCAGTGATACTGCTTATGTATCTCCCATTTCTGATTGTACATTGTAGGTCCTTTATCGCTCATCAGGCGGTGCCTCGTGACATATGTGATTGAAAATATAAAAAAGTAGTCCGATGCCTGATGAAAACACAATGCTTTGTATTTGAACCAACCATTTTAAAGTTGTTTTAACAAATGAGTCAACCGAGGTTTGCCAGCATCCACATCCAACATACCATCATAATAATTTCAATGCGTATGAGAGGTAACATATTAATTAACTATAGCCTACTGGAAGTGTATCTAGGAGCGTTCTAGCACCAGACCTTTGAAGATGTTACATTCTGGAGGGCAGGTTGTGCAATTCCTCTCTGCTCGTTCCAAGTGTTCCTTATTTGCAGAGTAGCTCTAATCTGCATCTAGTGGCACCTTAGATAAAATAATACCGTCTTGCATTATTTGATTATTTCCATGGCCAAAATGGCATGTTTAGGTCTGTGATGTTCAGAGTGTGGTTATGTTATAGAAACATTATTATTCTTCTCATGCCTAGTGAATGTAAAACAAAACAAGAATATGAACATGTTGTATTGCATGAACCACCAGGGGTAGTCATCACTCTTTTCAACTAGCTAGTTACCATAGTGGAGTGCTGGCTTTTGGGCCTTGAACAGAATGTACAATAAAGTAAGTTAGCTCCATTAAAAAAGATACTGTAGCTCTGATTTACTTTGCAAGACAGCCCTGGGCCAAACATACATTGCTGTAATTAACAGTAGATGTTCAATGCAGATGTTTGACCTGTAACAGCAGCAGATAAGAGCATGCTATTACAGCCTTAAATGTTACATAAGATGCAATTTATTTTATTTAGGCTGGTGAACATCACAGACGTTTTAATTGAGAAAATGCAAAGATTTCTAAATGTGCATATAAAGGTTATTGAAGCATAACCATCTTAAATTGGGAGACCCTAATCCCAAAAGGCTTGTATTTTCTCATCTCAGCATATAGTGGAAGGGCAGATTTTGCTTCAGCTAAGACATTTATGCTTTACATGTCTGCTAAAGAAGAAAATCCTTACCTGCCATGTTTGTCAAGGCAAAGAGGTTGAAGTCGAAGCCTAGGGGGGATGTGGAAGACTTCACATGCAAAGGCCCTTAAGGAGCACACCAACAATATTAGGAGCTAAAGCGTCTCATGTTTTACAAAGAATATTGCAGAAAGATAAGGTGACATGTCAGTTTTTCTGTAATGTGAAAATATGCTGTATGTAGTATTTTAATAAAGCACATGGCAGCATTCCAGCAGACATTCAATGCTTAAGTATAGACAGCATTAGATAACTAGATAGTCAAAGTAGATAGTCAAAGTGTGTTTATCAATTATGAACAGTGGAGGCGACCATTGATGAGACAAAGCTAATAACGATGAGCAGGAGCATAGTTTAAAGTATTGCTATACTTTCAAAACACAGCTGTGCTTTTAAAATATCTTTGAACAACCAGCAAATTTGAAAATATCTTTTTACCACTGCTTTTTTTAAATTTATGCTCTGACAGCTGTCATTGGTGGCTCGGGCCAGTGAAGGCTTATTTTGTTTGAGTTTATCCCAGCTCCCGTCTGTTCTGCATAGAGTCAAAAGACTTGTTAGAAGACAGGTATCCCTATAGGTGTGCATTCTTCTTTCTATAAATGACTGTTTATAATAACATATTATGGGAGGTGGAAATAGCTGAGCTAAAATTAAAGGTGAGGTTCTTTCCCTTCCTCTAAGGTGATTACGTACAGTAATTGTTGTGCCATACAGAACTCATCACACATAGCTCCAGACATAGGTAGCAGTATAAGGTTAATTTTGAAAAGTTGCCTGGTGACCCCAGGTACATTAAAAACCCTAATGTATATGGAAAGTGGAATTATTTTTTAACTTCTGTGAGCGCTGATGCAAAATGTAAATCAGGGCCTCACATACTAATAACACCTACATATATTGAATACGGATACCTCTCTCCTTGCAAAGTATAAAGTAATAAAGTGTCTTTTAGCCTAAAATGCTATGATGATGCTTCCACTTCTGCAACATAAATGAAGGAGACGACCAGTGTTGGTTGAACTGGAGTTTCAGCTAGGCCAAGTATTCCTCTTTAACCCTGCTACCTCCCCTGCCATGGCCATGGGAATATTCTATACAAAAAAAATGAATACAAGTCACTAGCAGCCTCTGTTCCAGAAAGACCTAAAATAACACTGTTCACTTGGGGAGGCATCCACTAATGGCCTTCAAATACCAACACCATACAGGAACCTATCCAGGGCAATCAAACATTGTCCTCAACTTCTTGAATCAACTATTCTTGTGTTTTTTTCTTTTTCACATGAACTATGTTATTACATGATTACAGCTTTTCTGTTTCTTTTTGTAAAATAAGCCAATTAGTTGATGATTGTAAGGACACACATTACTGAAATGTATATGAGTTGAGGTAGATTTGTCATTCAGGAATAAGATTTCACCAGCCTTGTCTCACAACCCACTGAATGGCATGATTCATTCTTAGTAGAAAAGCATGTCTTCAAAATGCTACAGAAGAGATTTTATGCTTAGTTTGACTTTAAGCCAAACATAGCTGTCAAATTCCATATGTTTTACGATTTCTGTAATGAAAAAAGGCATGATATGCCTATCGATAAAGACCACTAGGGCCATAAAATACTGTGGAAATGCCTGGGAATGGCAACAGGAAACAGAATTTAAAAGAGAACAGAAGAAAATGCACTTTCAAAAATTAGTTGGGTTCATCTTTAAATGTGAAAATGTAATAATACAAATACGATATTCAATCAAAAGCACTTCCATTTTGATCATAGCAGATGTTGACATGGCATGATGAAAATGGTGTAACTTATATAAGGATGTGTAGCTTATGTAAGGTCCTTACAAATCTCCATAGCAGAAATCTCTTTTTTATACGTCATACGATTTATTAAAATCTTATATATTTATATATGAAGTTAACCTAACCAGGGCAAAAATGTCTTTTGGTGCCTAGTGGTACCTTTAGGTATCTGTGTTGGTCTTCATACCAATTCTGGTATACGGTGGAGCTTTTTTGGAGTCTGAGTTCAGTTTTATGGGGCCTCGATTTCTGCCCAAGCTGATATTAAGTCCCACCCCTTACCAATACTAAGCCCTACCCCTCCCAATACTAAATTCTACTTCCTTTTATTCAGCTGTCAAACTTAAGTAGTAGTAAAGGGTCAGTCTGTGAAAGTAATGTTTTCAAACTGTACAGGAATGCAGTGTTTCCCTTTTCATAAGGATATCATGAGCAGCCATAGAGTTATATTGGGTCATCTCCTGAGACTGGATCAGCTCAAAATATTGCCTTATTGAGCTCCTGTATCTGCTTATTACACAGATGCTGCCAACAGGGAAGAGAATTGCAGTGGAAGGTTGTAAATGAAGTCACGGCTTGAGGCAATCTTCAGCAGTGTTGGTTATAGGTGTTGAGTGTTTATTATTGAGCTCAGGTGTGCTGGGGGAAAAGTGCACATTATTTAAACCTGCCAAAGTCTGAAATATCAGTTTTGGATTGACTGATCCTTAAAGGTATTGCCACACCCAAAGTAATACAGCATAAATATTTTCTAAGGGTAGAAACTCATTGATGCTATGGCTGAGGATAGATTAATTGATTAATCACTTAACATTTAGCAAACATGCCTAGTTATAATCTGTGTATGTGCTACATGAAAATAGGGTTTAGTAATGACTTGTATAATTGTTTTCAAATCTATTTCCGAATCCTAAAAAGTTAGTCTTTGAATCCTTAACAAAACCTTTGAATTTAGAAAACTTGAACTATAAATCATACACCCATAGATGGTTACCCATATGTATAGATATCTGACTAAGGGGTACCTGAACCTATACAATCCAATGCACTCAATTATGCTAATATCAACCTTCATTATTGAAGTTGCGTTCTAGTACAGCCTCCCTTGTACGTCATTACTGGTTTACAAGGAGCCTTTTACATTCGGGCAATAGTATGGAGATGTAGAAGGCAGTGGCATATGCTACAGCTAGTTTGGAAGTGTTGCCAAAAAGAAGATTGACCCCCATATATGTCATTTAGGTGGTTTTCATTTTTAAATTTTCAGATTTCATTAAAAAGTATTAAGTGCATTTTACATTTTAATCCAAGCTGTCTTTACATTAGCTCCTGTAATCCCTACACATCAGCTTTCATACGTACTGCAGTACTGTAAACTTATCAGAATGTACTGCGTTGCACAGTGCTGTATTTAGAAATAGTATATAGAGCTTGTAATTTGGAGATGAGCATACAGAGAAAACGTACTGGGTGAGCTGCTGTGCCTTTACTATCCAATCACAGTCTTGACCAAGTCATATTGGTTTGACTGCAGTGGTGAAAACCAAATGGTGGTAACATTGTATAGTGTGTCTTCCAATGATGTCTGGATTGGAAAACCAACTAGACAGAATTATACTTTTTGCTTTTGTAGTACGTTCATACCACTAACCACAGACAGGTTAACCACATACCACAATATGCCAGAAAGGCTATGGGCTGAGACCAAAAACATGACCATAATTAAAAATATTTGTAAAGAATGTACAGGCTTTCTAAGTATACATATTAATGAGAGAGTGAATGTCCCACCATCTGCCTGGAGTATGCTGAGTGTTATCCTGAACACCTTTGGTTGTTTTGGCAAACTTATGTAATTGTCTTTTGGATACTGATTCTGAATGGGAGCATCTTTTGCACTATTGATCAGCTCATGCACCTGCAGAGCTCTAATGTAAAAAAGTTGACGGGTCAACATTCATTTTGGGGTGATGAACCCTTTAGGAGCATCTCCCCAAAAACAAATCTGGCTTGCATCTTAGTACAGACTTCTGGGAAAATCCATGAGCCAATCACACAAGCAGGAACTGACATTTCCGAGGGTGTCCCGTACACCAACTGTGTACAGAACGCCTACAGGGTACTTTTTAATAACATGTGTGTCACAATTGCTGTATTTTTTTTTTTTTTTATTTCCTATATTTTTCCCACTAAACAGATTTATCTTGTAAGCAGCAGTTAGTTTAAATAAGTCAGAAGAAGATTATGACACGTTAGCTAGTGCTTAAAAAATTACAATTATCCTTTCTCATTACATTTACTGTCCCTTTTTAGCACTTGCAAACGCTTACATTACTGGTATTTGTCCTCAGGACAGCTCTAATTCACCTGTAAAATGAACATTGACTGTACTACTGATTTGGTGCAGACCAGTGTTGAAAACTACAAATGCTGAGCATTACACATGCAATGCAGAGCAGTGCTGAGTACTACATATCAGATACAGGACAGTTCCTAGTACAATACATCCAAGGAAGGGGAGTGCTGAATACTATCTTGTGCAGGCAGTGCTGAATGCTACACATCTGGTGCAGACTGCAGAGCAGTGCTGAATACTACACATCTTGTGCAGACTGCAGAGCAGTGCTGAATACTACACATATTGTGCAGAGCAGTGCTGAATACTACACATCTTGTGCAGAGCAGTGTTGAGCACTACTTTACCACAATAGGTAACCGGCTGAATTATCAGACAGGGAATAACTGTAACGTGTAATTTACTAAACTGATGCAAAGTTAGAAGCCATATTGCAAAATGGGTTTAGGGTGGCAAAAACATGCATATACGTCAGAACAATGAAAGCTGCACATGGACCCTTTACAGCACGCTCTCTGTGGCTCAATCAGGGTTACATTTGGCTGTTACACAACATAGTCTCTAAAACACTATAGCAGAGAGCCTGGCTTATAATTACCACTTCAGTAAAACAGCGTAGAACTCAGCTACTTGTGATTGTGCTCATAAACAGTATAACTACCAATGAAATCCAGTGTAGCTCTGATAACGCATTTGAACATCTAGAGGGATCAAAGGCCCAAGAGTGAATGGGCACACCACTGGAGCTTGAGTAAGCAATGGTAGCAATATTGGAGGGGCTCCCTACAGTTGCTGGGACTTCTGGAGAAGTTGCATGCTATTAGGCTCCTGTCTGACTGCCTGCATACCATTTCTGACAGTGGAGGGCCTCTTACCTGGCTGTAGATCACTAGCCCAGCTACCTCTACCACAGTAGACATGGACTGTCTGATCTGCTAAGGGAGGGTAGCTAAGGAATTTTAGAGTCCTTGGGCATGTTCAGGAACCCAAAGAGTAGTGGGGAAAAAAGTTAAAGGGGCCTGCACCTGCATCTAAACATGGTGAGTAAATGGGTACTGAATACTTTACATCTTGTGCAGGGAATTGCTGAGTAGTACACATTGGATTCAGGGTAGTGCTGAATGCTAAACTTCCAGGGGCTGAGTAGTGCTAAATACTACACCTTCAGTACAAGACAGTGCTGAAAACTGCACATGTAATGTAGAACTGTGCTGAATGCACAAATCCAATACAGAAGCATTGCTGGGTACTACACATCCAATTTTAGACAATGCTAGGGCACCAAATAAGGAGCACAGTAATTCACTGCTATACACAGGGGCATAGATAAGGGGGGTATTGGGGGGGGGGGTTGACTAGGCTAGGCTAGGCTACTTCAGCTGCGGGACCGGGACAAGAGCCGCACAGTCACAGTTTCCTGAGTATAATAGTGTCAGGCCCGCTGTCCCGGCCTGTTAGTTTACTGTGCGGGCAGGCCAGGATTCAGGATACTGCAGGGCAGGGCTTGTTTTCAGCCAGAACTTCTGATGGAAATTGCTTTTTCATGGATTTAAATGGAAATTGTAGTTAGAAAGTGCTAACCTCCGTTGTTGTCTCCTGACCTTCCCTGGTTATAAATACCTCCATCTCAGTAAAGGGGAAAGTATTGTAATCCATGGAAACTATTCATAATACCCTTTTACATATCTGATAGTAGCAAAGGGAAATCTTGTAGGTCACACTTTGCACATTACCAATGATTTTGAGTGTTTATATCTGCAAGCTGAGTTTATCTTAAAAAAATCTTTATGTGCATAAATATGATACTGAATCGTATATAAAAAAGACAACAATAAATAAAAGGGCATAAATGCAAAATAACTATTTATTTTAGTGTTCTTATTTCTTTAAAGTTAGGAAAGGTGATGTCTGGTTGCTAGGGGTTGCTGCAGTGTACACATTGTCATTGCTATTTGTACTACCTTATCAGACATGCCTTTAAAAGCGTATTCAGTGTCTTACCAATTTCTAAGTACAGTTGAAGAATTACATTTGATGGGAAAATATCAGCTTCACCTAATTCAGAGAAAATCGGTTTGCTCATCTCTAGTTGTATTTTTGCTGACAGAAATAGATTTAAATTGGATAGCACAGGCAGGTTGACATGTATAGCGATAAGGCGTACACTCAGCAGAAAGGCACATTAAAAGAAGGACATTATCTGAACTAATATTTAATGCAAACCTTTCCATTGCCATTGTTTACTGAAACACCTTCTCGATATGAAGGCTTTTCAGCCTATAAACCAGTGCATATTCAGCAAACAGTAACTGTGCCGTGGTCTATCCCTTGGAGACTCAGTTCCCCACTGGGTACTGACATCCTGCTTCTTACACAACATCAAAGTAAAACTCCCAACATTGCTTCACATAGAGCGACGGTCCCTCTTTTGAAGATAATTCCCTGGGTCCTTCTTTCCTTCTAAGCTGTCCCTCTTTTTTGATTTGATGTATATAAAAATGTAGTATTTATAGCCTATCTTTGGGCACAAAAAATATGCTTCCAGTTCCCATGCATTGCAAGGGTTAAATGCTTTTTTTGTCTAGAGGGCAGAACAAGGGGTTGCATTACTTATTATTATATTTATATAGTGAAAACAGTTTGCACAATGCTTTACAATATAGAGGGAGACAGTACAGTTACAATGCTTTTTAATACCAGAGGGTTAGGAAGGCCCGGCTCATGAGAGCTTACAAGGACTTCCCACTCTCGCAGGCTTCAGCGCTGTACTCTTCTTCACAAAGCTCCGGAGTGTGGATTATCCTTCAATGTCATCCCAGATAGCAAGCAATTGAGCTACAAGTTTGAAAATGACTTGCTAAGCTATTGCTAGACTTGCCAGGCTTCACAAGTTTGTTGTACAATTGCAGCAAGTCCGCATTGCATGACTCCAGATCAGCTTTCTTTGCAAACATTCTGCAAGTCTGCTGCAGGTTCTGGTTCCGTTATGTTGTGCAATAGTCATCCCACCACAGGGGTCACCGTGGCTGAATTTTCATCTTTGCTTCCTGCTGTAGACTTACAGAGCTCTTACTGTAGACTCACCACTGCAACTTTGCTCTTGTTAGAGACGTGCCATGCAAATTTGCTACAAAATGGAAAAGTGTCAACTAGAACTCATTCTTCAAGTGCCCTGCAAGTGTACAACTTGCCAGTGAAAATGTGCAGCAAATTAACAAGACTTACAATTTAACACTGCCGCTAATGTGTGGCAAGCTATCCTTGCTATCTGGGCTTCTGGAGGAACTCTGGGGTTCCATGGAGCCCTGGTTGAAAAACCCTTATAATTCAACACTGCCACAAATTTTTGGCAAGTTATCCTTGCTATCTGGGATCATGTACAATGCAGGTTCTAACAACCTTGCACCGTAAGTGAAGAGGGTGGGCTTGCGACCTTGGCCGAGAGCAGCTTAGACAAGAGGCTGTGGAGGATCAGTCACACAGATCAAGAAAAAAGTGACAGTTTTTTTGCAACCCTCTAGACTTAGGCTTGGTTCACACAATGAACCGCATGTGAATCACACAGGAACCACACCATTCCTGTTCAATCCATATGCAATTCAGTGGGGAGGCATTTAAGCCAATTAATTTGCATTAGTGTGAGCTTAGCCTTACTGAGCCCCACTCAAGGGTATATTTTTTTTTGTCTTCGGAGTTGAGCTTTAACTACAAGAAGTGTAATATTACACTAAACCTTTCCAAGTTTTGCCATCACCAGACACGTTTCTACTGGCCTTGCTCCCCTAAACTATTCCCCCTCCTTACTTTTTCTTTTATTTCCTTTTTTTTTATCTGTCTAAAGTACCAAATCAAATTCTTTCAGGCTATATTTCTTTAAATCTAATTTTGACACTTGGCAGGAGTTTTGTGATCTTTGAAGGCATTGCTGGCTGTTGAGGATGATGGTGTAGCACCCCTTACCTCTGGAGGAGGTTAGGGACCCCAAGACAGCTCAGTGAGCTAGCATCTCAAATTATAGGCAGAATCCCGTCACAGAATTTAGTAAATCTTGATAAAGTCAAGGAGAGAGGGTTAGACAGGATGAGTAAAAAGCATAAAAATTGCTCTGGTTGTTTCTGCTAGCAACAGTCAATACATCAATAAAAACCTTTAAGCAGAGGCTACCAATCTATATTCTTCAGATTGTTAAGCAGTTTCAGACAGCACAAAATACCCTTCTGGTTGAGCAACCAGACTTTCTGACATTTCCACTGGCAACAGCTACTACAAAGCTCTCCAGGAACACTCTTTAGAAGCAAAGTTTCTTCCCTGGATGCTACAACAAGGCTTCAACTTCACTCCTCCTAGCAAAGCAGTACAGGCCCTTCAGGCCCCAGACCCATGGCCACTATTGGCCTTATCCTCCCAAGACAGCAGGCCTGGGAGGCAGAGGTCTCCAACACAGCAGGAAAGTACAAAAGATCTTTCTGCAAGGCCATCCCACATTTTTATATCCTCCACCAGCATGGATCTCTGGCAATAAACTCCCGGGCAGGGAGACATGAATATTCATAACTCTTTACTATTCTGCTATTTCTCCTAGGAACACC
>BLSH010411287.1:975823-990349 GCA_018402905.1 Glandirana rugosa | reverse complement strand
CCCACATTTTTATATCCTCCACCAGCATGGATCTCTGGCAATAAACTCCCGGGCAGGGAGACATGAATATTCATAACTCTTTACTATTCTGCTATTTCTCCTAGGAACACCCACATATAACAGGCAAAAATAAACAATATTCTAAACTTAGAAGAAAGCCAACGAAAACAGGACTATCACACTTCAAGCTCAAGATGACTACCACCTAGATGCCACACTAAATTTAAGCTAGGGACACTCCAGCTTAGGACAGGATCCCTACAATAGGATTGGCCCATCTCAGGTATGGGTTTTCTTTCCCTAAATAGGTAATGCAGTAGTAGTTATAAAGATGTATCTGGGGCACACTAGTAAATTGTCCCCAAGGCAAAGTAGTAGGTATGGTTTTGAATATACTGTATGTTTACTCAAAGACCTTATACCTGTACTTTATATATTTATGTACTATTTGATAATGTGTTTTGTACATAAAATTTTGTATTTTGTTATTTGTAATAAATGGCTGCTATGGCCATGTGACTCCAAAATAAACCGTCGTCGTTTGCTCATTTATTAGTGTTTAAATCTGTTGTCTTTGAGTTTTGAAGGTAACATTGAATGCCTCAATATCTTTAATCCTTAAAGTGATTTTAAAAGAAATTTTTTTTTTAAAATAACATGTTTTACTTACCTGACTACAAAACATCTCCTACACCCACTTTGTATTGGGGTGGCAATGTGGCTCACCCTAAGACAGGAAGCGTAGTAATGACAGGATTATCAGGGTAAAATATAGTTTAAAAAAGTGTAAAATATAGTAAATAAATAATGTGACCATCACATCTAAGGACCAGCAGGCTGCAATACTATCAATTTTCATTATTGGGTTTAGAGGTGCTTAGTGACAAGAACTCCTTAATGGTGTTTCATTTATTTATTCATTGGACTTACATAGCACCAAGACATTATGGGACACTTCACAGGGTATATAGAACATTCCCAGCCTTTGCACCTTGACAGCATTTTACAGTCTGATGTCCCTACCATACTCCCACAAGCACTGAAGGGAAACATTGGTCAAAGACAACTACCAGTAGAAAGAGCAAGTTTTGATGCTGGCCATACACTAATGGATTTTCTTTCCTTCAGTCTGTAAGCTGAACAAAATAAATCTAACAGATTCCTCCATCCACACTAATGAATGCCACCCTCTTCTGGGCCTTTGTGGTACTCTGACAATACTGGCTGTCAGAATACCCTGAACAAAGACTCCAGCTGATTGGTTCTGCCAACAGTTTTCTAACAAGTCACTTCAACAAAAGTCCAGGGCTTTTTTTCAGAGGGAACTCGGGGGAACGGAGTTCCGCCACCTCTAGCACTGAATGTATGTACTGTAATGGCAATGGGTACTGAGTTACCCTGGCAGGAATCTAGTTGTGTGTATGTGTGTGTGTGTGTGTGTGTGTGTGTGTGTGTGTGTGTGTGTGGTAATTGTTTAGGGAAAAGTCTATTGCTGCTGGAGGGTCTGTTGGTGTTGGCTGCTGGAAAATCTGTTGTTGTTGCAGGGGTGCATCTATTGTTGCTGTGCTGGATCTATTGTCGCTGGGGTGGTATTTTGTAATGGGTGGGCCATTGTTGCTGGGGGGGGTATAATGTTGCTTGGGGGATCTATTGTAGCTGGGGTGGGTCTAGTGTTGCTGGGGGTATCTATTATTGCTGGGGGATTTATTGTTGCTGGGGGGATCTAGTGTTGCTAGGGTGGAGTCTATTGCTGCTGTGGTGGGTCTTGTGTTGCTAGGGGGTGTCTATTATTGCTGGGGGGACTTATTGTTGCTGGGGTTGGGTCTATTGTTGCTGGGGCATCTATTGTTGCTGGCATGGGCCTAAATCTGGGAAACTTAAAAATGATTCCTTGTAGTGTGGCTGAGCCTGCACTATAAGGGTTAATTGATCATTTAGGTCTAGACAATTTGGTAAAGAAGATTTACTTACCCGGTCCTCTGCTCCTCCACAATTCTAGACTGGTCCCTGTAATGCCTTCACCCCTACACTATGAACTTTATGTCATCAAGACCAGTGCAGGGTCCATTGCCAGAGTGTGAGGGAGCACCATCTGCCAGGGAGAGAGGAAGACTGGGTAAGTTAAAGGCCTTATGCAAACAGGACATTTATAAAAGTTATTGTTTTTGATCATTTTTGAGCGCTATTTTTTTAACGTTTATTTTTTTCCCTGGATCAAAAACGACCAAAAATACTGATGAGCCGCATTTTTCAGCATTTGAGCGTCAAACCCTGCATTCACTATGTCTGGCCTCCCACAGTACATAGAGCATGAAAATGCAATTATTTTAGTAAATATAAACTGCTAAATACCTTTTCTCATCAGCAGTATATAGCAGTCATGTGACTTGTATCTGTTCCTAGTAAAGTTTGTAGGAGGAGTTGTCATTCTCCCCTGATCCTCTGTGTGAACAGTGTTGATTGGCCCTGTGCTGATCGCATGCACACTCTCTAGCAGTACACACCAAGCTGAGCATGTACAGAGTGACTCCATAGGCTCCGTTCTATCGAGAGATGGGCTGGAGTTAAATAAGAGGAAGATCGGAGAAGACAAGCCCAAACAGGCTTTATACACAATGCAGAGGATTAACCCCTTAGGTTCCACAGTGAGTATAACAAGCATGCTTTATTGCATATACAGACTGATTTTACTTCTGGGTTTAGTAACACTTTAAAGTGGAGTTCCAGTCATTTGTTTGTTTATTAAAAGTCAGCAGCTACAAAAAGTGTAGCTGCTGACTTTTAATAAACAGCCACTCCCCTGTCCCATGGTCCAGCGGTGTACTCACCGCTGGACCGCTGGCACCGGCATCTCTACTATGGGCACCCAACTGTGACAGCTTGCAGCCGGGTGCCCACTGCACATGCGCGAGTGGCACTGCGATCTCTGGCTGGCCCCAAAGTCTTCTAGGACCTGTCATGTTTCCCAGAAGACTTTGGGAAGGAGAACTTTTGCTTCTGATCACCTAGGCGACCAGAATAGATGTGGGAGCAGGTGCCTGTCAATTTCGGGTACCTCCTCCCTCCCTCCTCCCCAAAAGCTCTGTTTCACGAAAAGGAGCCGGGGAGGAGGCCTTAAATTGGAAGTTCCACTTTTGGGTAGAACTCTGCTTTAAGGTGCTTCTCAGGGCCCCTAGATTAAATGAGCAATTAACCCTTGTAGTGCTGGGCAGCCCCGCTGCATGGGATCCTTTTCAAATTCCCCCGTAGTTGGGCTTTAAGGCTTTGGTTAGATGTTTGTGATCCCATTTAGGGATATTGTAAAGAAATTGCATCTTTCTTGGTTGAAGCAGCTTTGCATAAGGGGTTAATCATCTCCCTCTCCTTGCAAATGAATCCATTAATGTATTTCTGTGCCGTGTGCATCGTGACCTATGCGAACATCTCTGCAAACTAGTGTGTGACCGATTTCTCTCATCCCGACTCGGTAGCAAATTCATTTCACAAACGACAGCTCTAGAAAATACAATTACCTAAGATACACAATGAGAAAAACATACAGTTGGAATGTGAATTGCGTCCTGCGCGTCTAGTGTGCGAGGACTGAAATTCATCTGCAGAGATTTGTATTTTAATCAGGAGCGTTAGATAAAATCAGAGCATGCAGACAATATGGAAATGTGATGAAAATTGGCGATATGGTGGATTATACTTCCAACACTGGGCTGAGACATCTTGCAGACTAGGAAGGTGTAATGTGGAATGGAAGATGTGCTGTGAGATGAATGAAAAGTGTTATCTCTCTTCTGCTTTGCTGGCTACAGATCTCTGCAGTATCTCCACAGGACACACCTCCGGTGCAGTGCAGACTGGGAGCAGCTGTTTGAATAAATGTGTCATGAATACGGGCATCATACTTTACATTCACATATGAATCTACTGTACGCTCTATTTAACCTTATTAACACATTATCAAGCATTCCAAAAGGCTGATCCTCGGTACTCATAAATATATCTTTGCTGCAGATGATAAACAGAAGCAACTATAGAAATGA
This sequence comes from Glandirana rugosa, assembly GCA_018402905.1. Taxonomy (NCBI): domain Eukaryota; kingdom Metazoa; phylum Chordata; class Amphibia; order Anura; family Ranidae; genus Glandirana; species Glandirana rugosa. The sequence goes on along the minus strand of BLSH010411287.1, from coordinate 986,315 downwards.
GATCGAACTGCAGGTTTATTTTCTGTATCTTTTTTTAAGTATAACTCGTATTAACCACTTCAGCTCCGGAAGGTTTTTTTTTCCCCTTCATGAACAGACCATTTTTTGAGATACTGCACTGCGTTACTTTAACCGGTACCACACCGCGCAAAGTAAATTTACTGCGGCAGTGTGGACGCTTACCACAGGTGCAGCTAGGGGGCGAGCGCGCGTGCTCTCGTGCCCGACCCACTTCGGAGGAGTGTGCCCGCGGCTCGGGCGGACCCGATGTCCACCGGTGAGCTGCGATGAGCTGCTAGAGCCAAAGAGCGGGGAACTTCCGATGTAAACACGGCGGTTCCCCGCTCTTTCAATGGGGACATAAGAGATCTACTGATCCCTGTCACTGGGATCATTTGGATCTCTTATGCCCATAGTAGCCCAGCCCCCCCCCCCCCCGCACAGTTAGAAAACACCCAGGGAACAAAGTTAATGCCTAGATCACCCCCTGCAGGTTAACCCCTTAACTGCCAATGACATTTACACAGTAATCAGTGGACATTTAAATTTCTGATCACTGTATAAATGTCAATGGTCCCAAAAAAGTGTAAAAAATGTCCAACATGTCTGCCCCAATATCGCAGTACTGCTAAAAATCACAGATCGCCGCCATTGCTAGTAAAAAATTTAAAAAATTAAAAACCCCAGAAATTAATTCTCATCATCCGTAAACGCAGCAACTTTTGCGCAAACCAAACAATAAACACAGATTGCGATTTTTTTACCAAAAATATGAGGAAGAATATAAATCGGCCAAAACCGATGAAACAAATTTTTTTTATACTTTTTTTTTGGATTTGAATTTTAGCAAAAAGTAAGAAATATTGTTTTTTTTTGCAAAATTGTTGCTCTTTCTTTGTTTATAGCGGCGATCAGAAATGACGCAGTGGTGATCAAATACCACCAAAAGAAAGCTCTATTTGTGGGAAAAAAAGGACGCAAATTTTGTTTGGGTACAACGTCGCATGACCGCGCAATTGTCAGTTAAAGCGACGCAGTGCCGAATCGCAAAAAGTGCTCTGGTTAGGAAGGGGGTAAAACTTTCCGGGGCTGAAGTGGTTAACTGACAATTGCGCAGTCATGCAACGCTGCACCCAAATAAAAAGTGTGTCCTTTTTTCCCCACAAATAGAGCTTTCTTTTGCTGGTGTTTGATCACCCCTGCAGTTTTAATTTTTTGCGCTATAAACAAAAAAAAGACAGATTCAGAAATGATTGAAGTCAGAGACAGCCAGGCACATAGAATTCTTGGAAGGAGGTCGGCAACCAAAGCTCTTGGTTTTCTCTCACTACAGGTCTCCTTTAGGAGTAGGGCTACTTTTCTAAGTATGTCCAAATGTACTCAAACCTTTATTATAGCACTGTCTATATAGCTTCGAAATAAATAGGTCAGTAAAGACAAAGTAATGTATTAGAGATGTAGAAATAAAAAGTAGCTCCTATTATAACTATTTATTTATTACAGGCATTCATATAACGCCAACATTTTTTTTTACAGTTTGCTACATATATTATAAAGTCACATCAGCCCCTGCTCTCTAGCTTACAATCTAAGGTCCCTATCTCATATCGTACTAAAGCTGGCCGTACATGGAACGAAATTCGGCTGGTTCAGCAGGGGCCAACCACATTTTGTTTGGGCACTGTGGTTGTACAGAAGTCAATCTACAAACCAATTTCTATACAACCGCCAGGGCCCTTCCCTCTTCACACTGATCCTGGGGCCCTTTACTCCTGTTGTGGGTCCCTTTATTACGGTCTCACCTAATAAACAAATAGTTATGTACTGAGCCTCCCATTCATTCAGAAACGGAAGTATAGTAAAAACAGTTTGCCATGCTTCAGTTAAGAGTGAACCAATTGGTACCAATCACTGACTCTGTCCATTCAGAAAAGGAAGGAGCCGGTAAATGACAAATTTACAGTCCCGTTCCCATCTCTCCATCAAAACACACCTTCTACAGCAGCTGGCAGGAGAGAGGAGGGAGGAAGACAGCAGCTTTGTGGGGGGGGGGGGGGGGCAGGGAAGCACACAGGGACCCTGGGAACAGCAGAAGACAAGTAAACTAGATAGGAGGGGTGGCGGGGCAGCATATAGAGGAACCAATCTCCTCCATTAGGAGAAAAATGGAGGAGATTGGTTCCACTAAATACCGCCCCCGCCATCCCACCTATCCAGGTGCACAAGGGAGGCACGTGGGCCCCCTGGAGCACGGGGCTCAGTTGCAATTGCAACCCCTGTAGTTACGTCCCTGCAACCGCCCTTTTCCCCGCTCAATCAGCACTGCAGGCTATAGCGTGTGTGTTTTGATGTCAGGGAAGGACCCCCCCCCCCGCTGTTAGAATACAATAGATCAGCTGGAGGATTCCTCCAATCACCTAGAATGTGTGGAAGGAGAACTCAGGTCTATTTTTTTCATTCAACCTGTTGGTTGAACAAAAATAATGACTCATGTATGAGCTGCCATACACGTAATAGGGATGATATACCTGGCAGCATGTCTTTGGAGTATGGGAGAAAGCTCAAGCAAGCATATCCCAGATAGCAAGGATAACTTGCCACACATTTGTGGTAGTGTTGAATTGTAAGTCTTGTTAACTTGCTGCACATTTTCACTGGCAAGTTGTACACTTGCAGAGCACTTGAAGCACAAGTTCTAGTTGATAGTTTTCCAATTTGTAGCAACTTTTCATGCCATCTCTCTAGCAGGAGCAAAGTTGCAGTGATGCGTCTACAGCAAGAGCTCTACAAGTCACAGTGACCCCTGTGGTGGGATGACTATTGCACAACATAACTGAACCAGAACTTGCAGTATATTTGTAAAATGTTTGCAAAGAAAGTTGATCTGGAATCATGCAATTTGGACTTGCTACAATTGTGCAGCAAACTTTTGAAGCCTGGCAAGTTTAGCAATAGCTTAGCAAGTCATTTTCAAACATGCAGCTCCATTGCTTGCTATCTGTGATGGAGAACATATGGGCCCCAAGCAGATAGTGGCATGGTTGGGATTCAGACCTATGACATGACACTAAAGCCTCGTACACACAGGACGACGATCGTGTTCAACACGTCGTACTCACGACCGTTGCATGCAGAATCGATCGTCTGTGGCGGCGCTTTCAACAGTTGAACGTACGACGGTCGTTCGTGGGAGTTGTATGTGCAGACTAGAAAACTTGGTCGTGTCAACAAGCTCGCATACGACCGTTGAGTCGTGTGTAGAGCAGCTGTGTTCAACAAAGTTGTATTGTGCTAAACACGCATGCGCCAAGTCCACTTTCAACTAACATGAAATTAGAAAGGAGCCCAAAAGGTGACGCTACTTCCTCATTATACGCTCGTTCGCATCATCATGTTCGGCCGGCCGCAAGTTGTATGTACGACCGTCGTGTGCATGTCAGTAGGCTACATACGACCGTCAACGTACGATTCAACACGGTCGTACGCACGATCGTCGTCCCGTGTGTACGAGCCTTAAGTCAGGGCCCTCCAGATGTGATGAAACTACAAGTCTCATGAGACACTGTAAGACCCTGGCAATCACAGGCATGACTCCTAGAGGCAGAGGCATGATGGAATTTGTAGTTTCACCACAGCTGGAGTGCCAAGGTTGCCTACCCCTGCACTAAGTCATCATGAGCTATGTTATAAAAATGATGTGCAAAAGAGAGAAAGAAACCCCCAACCAGGTGACAGAATATCTGCCATAACAATAGTAAGTTAAAATTTTATTGGGTTGTTCTAGGTAATGGCATCTTGCATGTTATCATTGCTTTTGTATTGCCTATTTATTATTTAAAAGAGACTGTCGAGATTTAGGAAAAAATATATATACTCACCTAGGTGGATGCAGCATCGACACAATGCTGCTTCTGTTCCATGCTGACTTTACACCAAGAACTGAGCGATCAGACACCGCTGATCGCTCAATTCTCAGCATTCTGTGAGCAGAGAGACAGGGATTTTCAGTCACTGACTCTCTGCTCTGCTTTGGTTATACTTCTCCTTTAATCATTGCTGTACTCAGCCATTATATGTTTGACTGTTTTTAGCCATCATACATTTTACTTTGATATAATGTTTGCATCTTTCAGATAATTAGAATGATCAAATACACAAAAGGAAGTCATTTGAGGTGAAGGCTAACTACATGCATAGATAATACCGCAGTGATAAGTTGCAGACCCCAAAAAGGATACCTTCCTGCCTATGTCCCAGACAGTAACAGGTTATCTACTAACCCAGCAAATGTGACTGTACTTGTCCTCAGATGGACCGTCATCTGCACCTGTCCCGGAAAATAACTAAACTTGCAGCTCCAAGTCATACAGGACAAAACCCAGTTCATGAAAAAGATAATGCAATGGATATAAGCTTCTCAAAGGAAGAGAAGCCGGTCGGAGCTCCAGCATTTCCATTTCCACAAATACATTGTAACTAGTTTTGCTACAGAAATTATCAGAAGTTTTCAACTCTGAATCCTTTATTGGATAATAGCAAGACAACATAGGGTAAGAGACTTTGCAGGGTAGGGTTAAAATTGAACTCTAGGCAGGTATAAAAACACATTTGAAACACTGTTGCTTAAAGCATATTTAAAACCAAAACTTCCAGGACGTAACAGACCTCCTGTCTTGGGGTGGAAGTGCAATAGAACGAAACGTAGGCAGCCGCATTGGGAAGGTAGTTTATGATGTACCAGCACATTTAGATGAACTAAACTAAAAAATAAACCTTTTTACTGCCACCAATGTAGAAACAACGTCAGTGGCAGCCAAGGCTTTTACATATACTCCCAGCCTGGGACTGTGTGTAAATCTGATAAGCCAACTGTTGGCAATTAGATGGACATGATCAGGTTCCTGTGCAGCTGCTGGATCGCTTCCACACACCTAAGTAATGGCTGTCCAACCCCCACTCCCAGCTTCCCGGATGTTGTCATAGCTGACTCCCCCTACTTATGTGGGATTGCACAACAGAGCTGTGGGACTGGTCCTGCAGCTCACCCGGGACCGATATGGTGGGTGCCGCTGGGTACAGGGGATGGAGACCAGGGAACTTCCGTTCGCTGATCTCCCCTTCCTGTTACTGTCCTAGAAGCAAAGTGCAAATTCTCGCTTCCGAGTCTCTGGGTCACTTTACCCAGGCAGTATAGCTGTAGAAATTATGCAGTGCGGAAAAGTAATGTAGTACAGTTTTATTGGAGGACAAGAGAGATTTTAGGTTTTTTTTAGATGTCTCACTAAAGAGAACCCGTGACCAAAAAAATGCATCACATAGGGGATTTTTTGTGCCCTATGTGATGAAAAAAAAAGTTAAGTAATAAAACAAGTAAAAAGTTAGGCTGGTTTCACATGGGCTGTCTGATCAGACCTGCCTGTCAGTTTTTCAGGCAGATCTGATTGGACCATCCATAGCTCTCTATGGAGTGGTGAATGTCAGCGAACACGTGTCTGCTGACACCCGGCGGCATCCGATTCAATCCTGTCTGCCAAAAACAGACAGATCGGGATCCATTCCTCATCCATCTGGCGGATCGGATCAGATGACAGTCAGATGGAAATTGAAAAGGGAGTCAGTTTCCATCTGACAGCCCCATAGAGAATAGGTGGGCTATGTAGAGCGGAGATGGACCTATCATCCGCCTGCTCAGTGGGGATCAGAGGAGAGATTCCCTGCTAAGCAGATGGGAGCATTAGGGAGACCACCCGTGTGAAACCAGTCAAAGTGTAAAAATGTAAGTTACAGCAAAGCATTTGCAAAGCAATAATTGTAAGCCCATTAATTATGGTTAGCTCTAAACTGATGACCTGTAGGGGCTTTTAAAGCTTCACCTATACATAATATAAGCTACTGAAGTTTTTTGCCTTTCATAAACTGTTGTGCTACTATTGTGTGACATTAAATATTTGAACTAGCATTATTATTTATTATAATTGAAGATTATTAATTTTCAGGCCTGAAATTATTGTATAAATGTATGCAAAAAAATGTGAAAACGGCTCTGTCAGTGAAAGAGTTAAAGCCAAACTCCAGCTTCTATGTTTTAAGGCGTTATAGCAACAATTTTTTCTGTTGTGATAAAAGTTTTACATAAATGATTAAAAGATGACCATTTATAATTACTGCTGTCAGTGGTAAATGGTTTGTCTCAACCCTCTAACTGCTACTTTTGCTGGACAGCTTGGCCTGTTAACCACTTCAGCCTCAGAAGGTTTTACCCCTTTCATGACCAGGCCATTTTTTGCGATACAGCACTGCGTTGCTTTAACTGATAATTGCGCAGTCATGCGATGCTGTACCCAACTAAAATTGATGTCCTTTTTTTCCCACAAATAGAGCTTTCGATGGCATTTGATCACCTCTGCAGTTTTTATTTTTTGCACTATAAACAAAAAAAGACTGACAATTTTGCAAAAAAACAATATTTTTTACTTTCTGCTATAAAACATACCCAATAGAAAGCGTAAAAAATCGAATTTATTCATCAATTCAGGCCCATATGTATTCTGTTACATATTTTTGGTAAAAAAAAATCCCAATAAGTGTTTATTGATTGGTTTGAGCAAAAGATTTAACGTCTACAAGCAATGGGATATATTCATGGAATTTCTATTTATGTTTTACTAGTAATGGCGGTGATCAGCGATTTTTAGCAGGACTGCAACATTGTGGCGGACAAATCTGACACTAAGAGGTTGATTTACTAAAGCTGGAGAGTGCAAAAACTGGTGCAGCTGTGCACCAAATTTTGCACTTTCAAGCTTTAGTAAATCAACCCCTAAGTGACACTCTTTGGGGACCAGTGACACCAATACAGTGATCAGTGCAAAAAAAACTGTGCTGTCACTGTACTAATGACACTGGCAGGGAAGGGGTTAACATCAGGGGCAATCAAAGGGTTAAATGTGTCCCTAGGGGGTGCTTTCTAACTGTGGGGGATATTCTTTGAGTAGGGGAAAACAGAGATCAGTTTTTCTGCTCAGAAACACAAGATCTCCATTTTCCCCTCTGGCAGAATGGCAGTCTGCCTGGTTTACATAAGCAGACTACCATTCTCAGAATGATCGGCGGGTCCCGGCAGACATTGCCTCCCCCGGACTTGCTAATTGGATCCCACTGTGTACAATCACAGCGGGAGCGGGTCGCCGACGGCAAATGCGCACCCCGGACTCCATGCATGAAATCACGTACAGGTACGTGATTTCACGCAGGAGGGCCGCCCTGCCGTAGTATATATGTGTGAGGTGGTCCTTAAGTGGTTAAAAGACATTGAAAAACAACAAATTTACTGGACAGGTCACAAGGTGAAAATAAAGGGAAAAAAGCCTAAAACAACAAATACAGCCACCATGTTTAGACCCCATTCACACTTGAGCCTTTTTCAGCTCCTTTTTCTATGCCTAACCACGTCTGGCTGTGGTCCGTGTGCAGAATCGTGCATTGCATTAATGCAGCCCAGTCATTTAAATGGGCTACTAATGCACAAAAACTCATCACAATAGGTGCATGTACCATTTTTGGGAGTGCCCCACAATACACATCAGTTCATCCACAAGGTGCATCGGGGTGCACGCCAGCACACCAATACACGTAAAGTGCGTTACTGTGCCTTAACACAGTGCATTCGTGTGAATGGATTCTAATGTTTCTCTCTAAACTAACTAAAAATTTAAATATTTAACAGCAGACTGGCTTTGTCATTCCTTGTTAAGATGCTTGAAATATTATTTGTCCCATCTGTGAGTGGGATGCCAGTGCTTAGGCATATAACACTTGGGAAGCGGGCCAAGTATTACAAGTGATCAGGGGGAGGATTAGTTCCCTGGCCACCTTCATGGCAGATTTAAAGAACGTGTAGACTAAAAATTGCTAAGAATGTGGAGTCTAATGTGGACACCAGCAGTGAGACTTCATTTTAGAGGGTAGCAAACACTGATTGTGGGCACAAAGTTGTTATCCTCACAGCAGCGTTTGGAGAGATTAAAGGTTAGAGAGCTGTGATGCAGGGAGGCTGGTGAGCACTGAGGAAAGGAAGAGAATGGAAGGAATAAGAGCATCTACACTTTATTATTTTATCAGCATGCCTAGACTATTTTTCCTTCTGTATGAGTATATGAAAGCCAAACTCCAGACATGTATCAAAATCCACAGTCAAATCCGGTTATGTATTCATTACAAATAATGACATTTATTTTGAAATCTAGCTAGCACATCAACCAGCATCTTTATGTAGCCAATGGCCCCCTTAGGGGTGGCTGGTTGATGTGGTTCACCTGATCACACTGCCCTGAGTCACACTTTTCCGCACATTCAGAGACACAGAACAGGCTGGTACTTTGTTTTGTTCTTTTATTAGGGGATTTGAACTTGGATGGGGTAGGGACGATTATGGGATGCCAAAGAATTGAACAGACCACTATATACACCTCCGTATATACACTTCTCCATCTTTCTCCAGCACAACACTTGCTGCACACTATAAACAATCCCATATATACACTTCTCTTTCTTCACTCCAGCACAGACTCTTGCTGCACGTTCCTCTTCTTGTTCCTCACTCCTGCTCAACATTTGCTCAGCATATGTGACACCTGAAAGGATATTTATCAGGTCTCCATACATCTTCTTGGACCTAGCTAGCACATGGTGAGGCCTGCTGTAGTTGAAGCAGGGCCTCCGGACTGCCCATTATAGGCAGAGGCTAATAGCCTCCAAAGTGTAGCAAAGTACTGTGTGCTAGCTGGCTTGATGGACTACTACTCCCAGCCCATCTTCTTCCTGACCCAGCCAGCTAATCCAGCTGCAACAGTCTTCTCCACTACCACAGCAACACAGGAATCCCAAACTAGTTTCTGCATCCCTCCCAGACTGTCTCTCATCCCAATCCGCTCTAAAATGCCTCTAACAGTATCCCAGGGTATGTTGCTCACTGACATCCTGACACTTGTAGTTCCACACTGAAGATCTCTCCTGAATAGTGCTCTCTCCCACTGTCCTTTCCGCTCTCCCTTGTGCCTGCCACCAAGATTTCTCTCCTCCTGGCTGCACCCGAGCACTCCAGGACTGGGGTCACCCCCCCTAGACTGGGGGCTCCCCTGGGCCATGGCAGCCCACACTACTCCATCTCCAAACTTCTCCTCCCAGACTGGGCTGAGCCTGGGTATTTAAGGAGGCCTGTCCCCAGCCAATCCAGATTGGGGATTGGTAAGGGCACCCCAAATGGCTACACTTCACCTCCCATCTCTCTTTCCAGAACACTCCAGAAGCCTCTGAAAAGAAGTGGGAGGTACTGATGACACCATCTGTGAATTATCCAGTCCTTCCTGAGCCACTACCAGCCCAGAACCAAAACAATCAGACCTGCACTTAAGTCAGGCCTGACTAAATTTTCCCTCACCTAGCAAAAATCTACATTTAACACATAACTAGCATAGAGGGTGCTACATTTATATTAATGTAATGTCAAACTAGTTGAGATAAGTGCAGCACTGTATGCTATCACTCCAAAATGTAAATGTTTCCTGAAAGGGAGTAGGGGTGAATAGAGAAATAACCTCATCAGTGTGGTGATTCTCTGCCCCTGACCAACCAGGAATCTGGGGGTGTGTAAGTGAACAATCTGTAATGTGTAACTGCATAATGTGTAACTGTGTAACTTTTTTTCTGGCAGTGAAACCAGGATCACAAGACTAACTGAACAGAATTACATTTTTTGTTGGCAGTGAAGATAATTTACATATATGTATTTCAACAGTTTTTTACCAGTGTGCCTGAATGTAATTTTTAGGGCTTCATGCACACTGGGCTTAAAAAAAGTCTGTTCTCTTTGGAGTAAGAAACGCTCATATAGAGCATTTTCTATACAACGTTAGGAGAGTTTTATGTCTTTTCTGCCAGTAAGCTCCAATCAGAAAGTGAGCCAGAAGTTTTTTTTTTCTGCCTCTAAATGTTGAGCTCAAAATATGCCTCTAATCGTCTAATGTGCATGGACACATAGGATAACATTAACCACTTGCCGACCGCCGATCGGCATCTGACGGCGGCAAAGTGGCTCTGTAAGGCAAACCGCCGTCATACGACGGCGGCTGCCAGATCGCGCACAGTGAGCGCGCGCGCGCCGCCGGAGGCGCGCCCGCGCGCTCACTGTGTCTGGGGGGGGCCAGGGAGCGGGTGCGGCGGCTTCGATTGCCGCCGGCCACCCGCGATGCCCCCCCCGGAGTGAAGGAGCGGAGGTCCGTGTAAGTAAACACGGACCTCCGCTCTGTGTGAGGGGGAAGGGCTGTGATCACAGCCTTCTTTTACGTGAAGGCTGTGACCACTTCCCTTCCCCAGATAGGCAAGCCCCCCTACAGTTAGAACACGCCCAGGGAACATAGTTAACCCTTAGCGCGCCCCCTGCAGGTTAACCCCTTCACTGCCAATCGCCAGCCGTTCACCAATTACAATAGGA
>BLSH010411287.1:951828-975813 GCA_018402905.1 Glandirana rugosa | reverse complement strand
TGTCTGTGGGTCCGCCAATTTAGGCCGGGGATCCGTTTGCGGCCTACCCCCTCCTCACTTTGGTTAAGGGTTTGGAGCGCTTGGATGGCAGTGGGCCGTAAGGGTCGCAGGTTGGGTGGTTAGCGCTGGTGTGCTCGTGGATGGTGTGTGAAGGTTTGTCCGGTAGTCCGGCGGCAGCGTTGTGGGCGCAAAATTTAGCCCGGGGATCCGATCGCGGCCTACCTCGCCGCGGGTAGAGGCAGATTGGCTATGTCCCTTATGTGTAGGGTTGATGTGGATCCCTCCAGGAGGCTGCCGAGGGTGGGGTTTGGTGTGGCACCGAGGTGGGTGCGCTGTTGCGGCCGCAAATTTAGGCCGAGGATCGAGCCGCAGCCTACACCTTCGCGGGCGGGGTCGATGGAATGTGCCCAAACAGGTATCAAAATGTTGTGCGTGCCCCAGGGATGTTAGTGGAGGTGTTTTTACCTCGGTTTGGAGCCTCAGGAGCTTGGATGGATGAGGATTAGTGGTCGGTCTGGCGGAGCTCTGTCTCTGCACGTCCGCTCGCTTCCCTGGTCAAGCCACGCCCCCCCAGAATTACATTTTTTGTTGGCAGTGAAGATAACTTACATATATGTATTTCAACAGTTTTTTTACCAGTGTGCCTGAATGTAATTTTTAGGGCTTCATGCACACTGGGCTTAAAAAAAGTCTGTTCTCTTTGGAGTAAGAAACGCTCATATAGAGCATTTTCTATACAACGTTAGGAGAGTTTTATGTCTTTTCTGCCAGTAAGCTCCAATCAGAAAGCGAGCCAGAAGTTTTCTTTTTCTGCCTCTAAATGTTGAGCTCAAAATATGCCTCTAATCGTGTAATGTGCATGGACACATAGGATAACATTGAGAAGATTCTACAGGCAGAACACAAACTTCCTGTAGAAGCAACATTTTTTAAGCCAGTGTTCATGGAGCCTAAGGAGAACTATTGGTAATATACATTATTTACTAATACACATCTTAAATCAAACTTTCACTCCAAAGTGAAAGTGCCTCAAGTGCTTTTCATCATTCTACTTCTCTCCTGTCCCAAACCAATTTTTTTTACTTTTTGTTCCCTTTTGTACCTTTTGAGAGAGGTACCCACTACTACCTCAGTTTTTTTCCTGGGCAAGAATGACATCCACTTGGGTCCACCCGAAGACTCCTGGCACAATTCACACATCCCTGGAGGCTGCAGGACCAGTCCCACAGCATTGTTGTGCCACACGCATGAGCAGTGGAGAGCCAGCTATGAGATATCCGGAAGTCACAGCTGACTTCCAAACCTAGTTCAGGGTTTTTCAAACAGAGCTCCATGGAACCCCAGAGTTCCTCCAGAAGCCCAGATAGCAAGGATAGCTTGCCAAACATTTGTGGCAGTGTCAAATTGTAAGTCCGTTAACTTGCTGCACATTTTCACTGGCAAGCTATACACTTGCAGAGCACTTAAAGCACAAATTCTAGTTGACACTTTTCTATTTTGTAGCAAATTTGCATGGCAAGCCTCTAGCAAGAGCAAAGTTGCAGTGGTGAGTCTACAGCAGGAAGCAAAGATGAAAATTCAGCCGCAGTGACCCCTGTGGTGGGATGACTATTGCACAACCTAACTGAACCAGAACCTGCAGCAGACTTGCAGAATGTTTGCAAAGAAAGCTGATCTGGAGTCATGCAATGTGGACGTGCTGCAATTGTGCAACAAACCTGTGAACCAGGGCAAGTCTAGCAATAGCTTAGCAAGTCATTTTAAAACTTGCAATTGCTTGCTATCTGGGAGTTGCTAGGCACTACTTGAGCAATGAGCAATTTCTGCCTCTCAGATCATTTTTCACTGGCACCATTGATCTTTTTATCTATCTGTAAGGGAGTCATTTTTCCCAATGACCACAAGTGTAAGGAGCATTCTTCACACTAACCATCACACTAATGTATCATGAATGGCAGGTATAATATTTTTTAGCAGGGGTTCCCCGAGACCAGAAAGTTATTTCCAGGGTTCTTCTGTGTTGAGAAAAGCTGTCCTTTATGGTGGTGACAGAGAGTGGAAGCCCAGAGAGGAATTGAATGTGGGGAAGACAGTGCTAGACCTCATGGGCTAGTCAGTGTTTGTAACTTAAAAGTCAGTAGCTACAGTATTTGTGAATGCTGACATCATTTTTTTAAACCTGAGTGAAGTTCCTATTTGAAGTGTTACTAAACCCACAACAGTAAAATGTGTCTGTATATGCAGAATAAGCATGCTTGTTATACTCACTGTGGAGCTTAAGGGGTTAACCCTCTGCTTTGTGTAAAAAGGCTCTTTTATCTTGTATGGACAGATCCTTCCCTCCTGCAAGGTCTCTCTTGGCAAGGCTATATAATACACAGGCAGAGTAGTAAAGCTGCACATGCTCAGTCTGGTCTCTATTACTGGAGAGAATATTTCCTGTTTGAGCTGAGCTAGCCAGATCATATGGTATGACATCAAACATGTGGGTGTGTATAGAGATCCGAAATGACAGCTCAGTCCCTCCCTCCTCCTCCATGCCCAGTAACTAAAAAAGAACTCAGTGGGTGAGATGTCCCACCTTGATTCATGGAAGATCCACCTCCCATAATAGCATGAGGACACAGGCTATAGTGGAAATCTCCTCCTACCTGAACGATCAGCACTTGGGCAGACCCTGCAGTTTATCACATGGCCGTGGTATGCAGATCATCCAAAAAGGTATTGAGTGGCAGTATTTTAATGTAAAAAGAAGATTTATAAGCTATGGGCACTGAACTATTTGCATATTACTGGGTTTAGTAACACTTTACATGATAAAAAAAAGCATATTTACCTCTTATTTTTTTCCCTGTAATTTTTGTTAAAGATGAAAAAGTTCATAAACAATGTATTCTCTGTTGGCCTGTGATTTCAGCAGGAATGTGTTGGTTGTATTCTATATTCAGCCCACTGTGTATAAGAAGGCAGAAGGGGGAGTCAAACAAAACGATCCCACATGGATTGTTGATAGGATTTTACCCTTTTAAAGAGATGGATAGTGGAGTTAAAGAGTAAGGTTTAACACACATCAAATATATCCTTTCTTCACTCAGATCTGACTTCATGTCCCCTGGAGAAGGGTCTTGGTACAGTGCCAACGCTGCCAAACGAATTCAGCCTCCACCAGCCCTCATTCCATTATTGCTCTTATAGAGCAGCACTACTCTTAGGGCTCATCTCTTACCAACTGTCATATCATGCTGAACACGTGGTCTCCCCACAAATCTTGTACCCACTAACCCAGAATGTCTTCCAGAGCCTGCAGAACTAGATCTGCCACTCTCGCACATGGACCAGTCACGTGTGCTCCTCATATATGCTTCTTTTGACCTTCATATATCATCATCCCAGGAGCTTTGTATTTCTGCACAACTACAGAAAAGCCAATCCCAATCCAATCACAGCGTCACTTATCTTTGCCTGTAAAAATAATATTCCCCTTTCTATAAAAGCATAGATGTGAATTACTGTAGACATTTTCACGTTTTGTATTTGTGTTCAGATATCACATAATAGGCTTTTTTAATTTACAGTATCATTCAGATTTTATTACCTTAGAAGAAAGTGATTAATAAGATAAAGATTTGCATTTTTATTTGCATAATGTTAGATAAAAAATGTTGGCTTAGTAAAGTTTAGTATTATAGCTGTTTGTGTTATCCGCTGAAAAGAGAAATGGTGCCAATATACAGTAGTGCAGTGATCAATATTAGTCAATCAGATTTCAGCTTCAAATGGTTAGAAAAAGTTGATTCCAGAGTGGTTTCTACGGCTTACAAAACTTTACACCTTTCCTTAAAGTGTTCCTAAACCTACAACAGTAAAATCAGTCTGTACATGCAGAATAGCATGCTTGTTATACTCACTGTGGAACTTAAGGGGTTAATCTTCTGCATTGTGTAAAAAAAAGTTGTTTGATCCTCAATGGACAGTTTCTACCCCTCCTGAAGATTCTTACTTGGCAAGGCCAGATAAGACACACTGAGGGTAGTAAAGCTGCATATGCTCAGTTTGGTCTCTATTGCTGGAAAGAACATTTCTTTGTTTGAGCTAAACTTTTCAGGTCACATGGTATGACATCCCACTTGTGAGTGTGTATACAGATCCTAAATGACAGCCCAGTCCCTCCCTCCTCCTCCATGCCCAATAACTACTAAAGAACACAGTGGGTGGGATGTCACAGCTTTATTGATGAAAAATCCGCCTCCTATAACCGCATGAGGGCACAGGCTGTAGTGGAAATCTTCTTCTACATGAATACTCAGCACTCAGGCAGATCCTGCAGTTTATCACGTGACTGTGGTATACAGATCAGCCAAAAAGGTATAACGAGGCAGTGTTTTAATGTAAAAGGAAAATTAATAAGCTGTGGGCACGGGGGGGGGGGGGGTGGGGTGAACCATTTTCATATTACTGGGTTTAGTAACACTTTAAGTATTTCAGAATATGTAGCATGAAATATTCACCAAGGACATTGGTCTGGCTTGAAAATGTGTGCATGTGTGAGATGGGGGCACACAAAAATCCACAACTGGCTTTTAAATTTTGATGGGTATTGTTATTTTGTATTGCATTACAGTGAATAATCATTAAAGTTGGGGCTGGATTAAGGGCAACTAATGCCTTAAGCATAGCCCAAAAATGCCCCCCCCCACCAAGTAGTCAGACAAGCCCCCCAGCTAATATCTATGGGGCTGTAACGCACCTGTGTGATCAGGAGAGAGAGGACTGCCATGGCAGACACTCTATTAATATACATCTGTAAAGTGGGAGAGTTGGACCAGTTAGCTCAGGGCAAAGGGAAAAATGAGAGATGCACCTTTTTTTAAAGTGAACTCATCCTATAAGGACATGATAGCTAGGGTAAAAACTCTGTGGTGCCCCCTTCCCTTAGTACCATAGCACATGCTTATTTTACTTAATGATTAATCCAGCCCTGAAAAAAAGTGAATCTAAATCCAGGAACAAAATGATATTTTTTTCAGCATACCATTCCTTAGAGTTGGAGGCTGCATTAGTTTCCTTTTTTTCAGGCTTTTTCTAAGTCAACTATGATGTTTGCCCTTTCAACTCACTTTCTGCATTCAAAGAAGCTATTCTATAGCTTTCATGAATGAAAAGCGATTTATGAATGGAGGATAGGTGGGTGCATGAAAGGTCTGCCTCCTCCATTCATAGATCATACTTCATTCATGGAAGTCATAGTATAGCTTCTATGAATTGAGGAGGGGGGATTAAAGGGCAGGCATTGTCAGCACCCTTGAAAAACTACAGCTGTGGGAAACACTAAAATGGAACAAAAAAGCATTCATTGTTAGAGCTTACATTCATTTTAACTATTTAACCACTTTCCGACCAGCCGCCATCATTATACTGCGGCAGGTCGGCTCGCTCCTGCGAATCACCGTAGCTGTACCTTGGCACGGTAATGGGCTTTTGTAGGCACGCATGGGCTCCCAGTTGACTTGATGTCTGCCAGCCACCCGTGATTATTCCCCACAGTGACAGAACGGGGATCTGCCTGTGTAAACAAGGCAGATCTCCGTTCTGACAGGGGAGATCACACAGATCCTGCTATGCAGGAAGATGGATCTGTGTGTTTCCCCAGGTAGCCCATCCCCCATATAGTTAGAACACACAGTGAGGGAATACATTTAACCCCTTGATCACCCCTAGTGTCAACCCTGTCCCTGCCAGTGTCATTTGTATAATAACAGTGCATATTTTTAGCACTGATTACTGTAATAATCAAATGTCAGTTAGGTGTCCAATCTGTCCCGCTAAAAATAGCTGATCTCCGCAATTAGTAAAAAAAAAAGAAAATAATAAAAATGCTATAAATCTATTCCTTATTTTGTAAACGCTATAAATTTTGAGCAAACCAATCAATATACGCTTATTGCAATTTTTTTTTTTTTTTACCAAAAATATGTAGAAGAATACATATTGGCCTAAACTAATGTAGGCATGTGTTTTTTTACATTTTTTTTTTTGGGATATTTATCATAGCAAAAAGTAAAAAATATTGTTTCTTTTTCAAAATTTGCGCTCTTTTTTTGTTTATAGCACAAAAAATAAAAACCGCAGAGGTGATCATATACCACCAAAAGATAGCTCTATTTGTGGGAAAAAAAGGACATAAACTTTGTTAGGGTACGACCGCGCAATTGTCAGTTAAAGTGACGCAGTGCCGTATCACAAAAAAATGGCCTGGTCATTAAAGGGGTAAATCCTTCTGGAGCTGAAGTGGTTAACAGAGTAAAAGGGAACAAATAAGCATTCATTGTTAGAGCTTACATTCATTTTAACTATTTCAAGGTAGCACACAGTTAATTTTAATTTTTTGTAAGAGAACGACAAAAGGGAACAAAGAAGCGTTCCTTGCTAGAGCTTACATACATTCAGGGCAGCGGCAAGGGGTGGGCAGGAGGGGCGACTGCCCTGGGCACTGTGGTATCATGTGAGGTAGCAGGGCACCGCAAGAGAATAGGGGGGGAGGGGACTTGTGTTGGAAGGAGGAATTTGGGGGCTGCAGGGGATAATTATTGTTCTAGGAGGGGAAATTTGAGGGGGTTCTAAGAGTGGTAATTTAGGGGGATTTGTGGAGGGGGGTGGGGGAAGAATATTTGTGCTAAGTGGAGGGATTTGAAGGCAATTTGTGCTGGGAGGGGAGGATTTTAAGTGGAGGAAGAAGATGTGTACTAAGAGGGGACATTTTAGGGGATTTGTGCTAGGAGGGGTGAATTTATATTTGGAGGAGGGATGGGGGGCAAAGATTTGTGCTGAGATGAGGGGGGGGGGGTTCAGCAGGGGGTGGATTTGTACTGGGAGGAGGGGGATTTATAAATAAGACAAGGTGTGCCAGACCTAAGTGCAGTGTCTTGTCTTATTGATATATCCCATCCAGAGCTGTTTCCACTCTCCAGGTTGCTGCCCCTGTGTGCCAGTTCGCCACATTGGATATACTTTGAACTTACATATGAACTTTCTGACTGACTGTTTGGATTTGTTTATTAATCACCTATGACTTTGGTACCCTATAGTTCCCATGATACTGGCGCCATACTGTTTTTTTATTTTTTCTCTGTCTGGAGGGTGAATTTATGCTTAGGGGGTAAGCATGCAGATTAATACTCAGTGTTTTTGTGGGGAGATTTTTGCTGACACATAATGCTTATAAATCTTGGTGATGGGGCACAGTTTGGCATGTCCGCCCTGGGCTCTAGATGACCTTGTCCCAGCACGGCATACATTTTAACCTTTTAAAGGTCCCACACAGTTCATTTCTTTTTAAAAAATGTGTAAGACTAGAAAATGGTCAAAATGTGAAAAAAGTATAAAAATGCCATACAATTACTTAAAGCTGTTCTTCCTTTATGTAAAAATAAAGCAAACCTCTTTCTCTTTTAAAAACTGATGTGATACTAGATAAAATGGAGCTAGACACCCTGCTTGTTTTTTTGACAAACAGCGATCACATGACCAGCAACTAGACGGATAGGCTTCCAGCCATAAGGACAAGACTGTTAGATGTCAGAGACATGAGAATGTTTTCATGGCGTATATTTACTGTTGGCAAGGCATGCATACCTGATAAAAATAAGGGCTCGCTGTAAAAGCGGTTTTCTTTCCCCGTGTTGTACAAAATAGATAGAGGTACATGCTGGCACACTTCAGGTGGTAACAATATATTCTGCGCTGAGGAAGATCCATCGTATACAGCTGTTGCCAGCTTCCATAAATTGTTTAGAGAACAGAAAGCTATACTCTAAAGACAGTATTATTGTAAATCTATTGCACTTGCGTATCCTGAAGGAGCAAAAAAGCAGCATAAATAAATATTAATGGCTAACAAGTTGAAGTGCTGATGGACATTACACTGTTATAAAGAGAGTGTTATTTTATCATTCAGACAATTGTAGCCTACTGCTCATATCCACTGACTGCAGCATGCTCATCTCTCCAGATAGTTTTATGGTTATTGATCAGTGAATGCAAATTATGAAAATCTATATGAATTGGCAGATGGCTTTCTAGTGAAAGGATATTTCTATTTTTTCCGGTAAAGATGTTACGGAGTACATTATGCTCTCATTCAATGCAGCATTTTCAGTTGAAAAACATCAAGTCTACAATTTTGAGCTAAGTGTAACATTTGGCCATGGCTCTCTTGTTATTGTGAACTCATCTTGTAGTCATTGCCATACCGCTGTAAAAGACAAGACCCCATTCCCTTTATAGATCTAGCATGGTTTAGAAACATCTTCTAGAGTGATGAAAATGAAAACATAGCCCTACAGTTTCAGTAAGATAAGTGAAAATTGGAAAGCATGGTGTATGCCTTCTGAAACAGGAAATGTGTAGGATATGCTCACTCTGCATGCCATGGTGACCTTCCAGCCATATTACTTCTTGATGCTGCCACTATTTGATCACTTTGAAATTAGAGACAAACTTAAATGGCTTAGGATCAGTTTTAATTATTTCTTTGTCTGTTTTCTAATTTTAAAGTATAACTAAAGGCAATTTTTTTAGTTTTGGATAGCATGTAGATGGATTAGAACACTTGTCAGGTCGTTATTGCTGCCCGTTCCCCCAATAAGGAGATTCACCATCTCTTTGTCCTGTTTGCCATTATCACTGAAATGAAAGTAAAAGAAAATCACACATTTTCAGGTTGTCCCCAAAAAAAAAAATATGGAAAATGTTTTAATGGGGACACTATTTCTGGTGACCTGGGGGGGTCCCCAAGGGATTCCCTTATTGCTATTTGCGCCTCCAATAAGGAGATTCACCCTCTCTCTTTGTCCTGTTTGCTATTATCACTGAAATGAAAGTAAAAGAAAATACCACATTTTGGGTTGTCCCCAGAAAATTAATATATGGAAAATGTTTTAATAGGGACACTAGTTCTGGTGACCTGGAGGGGCCTCAAGGGATTCCCTTAATTTTAAGGTATTTCCTCTCACTCTATGTTTGGCAATGGGAAAATGAGATGGCAATAAATAAATAAATAAACTGACAGGGGTTATAACTCTTCTTTATATTCAAAATTAAGAAAATAGTTTTGCTTATAGTTCTACTTTAACCCCTTGGCATCGACCACATGCAAATATGCAGCCTTTCGGCGCCTGGTCCTTGGCATTGAAGGGCCGCATATCTGCATGGACTGCTGTCCGTACAGCTGTGCCGCGTGCATACGCGGTGCGCAGTCTCAACACAGTTACCAGCACCTAACCAAAAGCTCCTGGTTGCTGCTTGAGTTTTCAGATCATGTGACAACCAATCACGGCGGTCATGTGTTCTTAAGCCCTGCATCATAAACCTCTTAAAGAGTCGGGAGGCATCGACATTATGAGGTTAACAAAACAATAGATGGCAAAGTATTCCCAGAGCATAAGGGGTTAGCTAAGGAGACAACATAGTACAAGCAGTTAAAATATAAGTTTAAGTATAAGTATATACTGTATATATACTGTAAGTATAAAAATATAAGTATAAGCATAGTATAAGTAAGGCTTGTTGCCTTTTACTGAAGGCTTGGATGGAGATATCCAATAAGGAATGAGTCAATCTTCTGACTTATTCACTTATATGTGTAATTTTCATCTTGAGCCACTGTGTTCTGTAAATATAGATTTTTTATAACAGGAGGTAAGGAGATGAAAAAACACATGAGAAGGAACTGATAGAAAATACTCTGAGCAAAATTATAAACGCAACACTTTTGTGTTTTCCCCTATTTATCATGAGCTGAACTCAAAGATCTATGACTTTTTCTATGTACACAAAAGACCTATTTCTCTCAAATACCTGTGAGGTGGATGGATTATCTCGGCAAAGGAGAAGTGCTCACAAACACAGATTTAGACAGATTTGTGAACAATATTTGAGAGAAATAGGCCTTTTGTGTACATAGAAAAAGTCGTAGATCTTTGCGTTCAGCTCATGATAAATAAGGGCAAACAAAAAAGTATTGTGTTTATAGGTTTGCTCAGTGTATGTATGCAAAGGTGTTGATTTACCAAAACTAGAGAGTGCAAAATCTGGTGCAGCTGTGTATCAGCTTCCAGTTGTTTTTGTTAAAGCCGAATTCAACAGCTGAAATTAGAAGCTGATTGGCTACCATGCACAGCTATGCAGATTTTGCACTCTTTAGTTTTAGTAAATTAACCAGTCAACATTCTCTTTAAATGCTTGCAGTAAAGGAGCTAGATGACCCCTGGGATTAAAAACTAACCAAAAACAGATTGAATAAAAGTTTGTGTGAAGCCATAATTGCAAAACATGACTTCTGGGTTTTATATATCTGGTTTTAAAGTATGAAGATTTGTTTTAATCAAACAGTCTTTTAACTGTTATGGGCTCTTCATGCATAACGTATAGAAACACAATTACTGGCACTTTGGTGTTATCTGGCCTTTTGGCCTGCATTTTGTGGGATGAGACAAAATGTTGTGGAAATATGGGAATGTGAGCTTATTTGCTATATTTTCAGAATTGCAAGTCTATTTCTTGAGAAAAAACAAATCCTTCAAACTCTACAGGATTCTTATGCTGCCTTCTTGACCTAAAGCCATCTTTTTTTCCTCTCCATAGCAACTGGCTTTTAAGCTCGGCACACTCTAGTTCTGCACTGACTGGTCATAGTCTACACGTCAAATAAAAAATATGAAAGACAGTATCATGTAAGGACTTGTATGTGTCTGCCTGTCCTGCACTTCATATACAGTTTGTTATCAATATTATTTACATACTCTCATATGGTATTAACATACCAACATCTTATTGTCTGCATTTACTAGATGAATAATACTGGGCTGAGCATTCTAACTTCATGCAGTTCGCCCTCGTTAACATTAATGGTGTTTATTTATCATATGGGGTATACTTGGATCAAAAATGATGTCTATTCAATCCATTCATATCTTTCTAAACTAATATTTAACCTCTTCCTGCCAGCCCTGGTGGCCTTTTCAGTGAGTCTTTATGCCCGGAGGCTGGATGGATTGCCCGATGATGTGACCACTGTCCTTGGCTGTCACAGTGGTTACATGACCAGGAGCCCATCTCGCCAGCTCGTCATCATTACTAGAGACCAAGTGCAGTCTATGATAGCTGCAATCCTGCAATGAGCATGCTCTTAGCACAAAAACCTTGATTATTTATGCATCTGATGCTTATGCGTGGAATCTGGATGTTAAAGTCCACTCTCTTATCCACCATGCATATGTGTTACATAGTCAGCAAGAGGTTAATATTTTCAGAAGTACAGTATTTAATAACCATGGTTACTGGTAGGAAGGTTTATTGAGCTCACAATGCTCAAGGCTGCTTAGTATAACTATTAGTGTAGTGACTAGATGAGGTTTGTGT
Source organism: Glandirana rugosa (assembly GCA_018402905.1). Taxonomy (NCBI): domain Eukaryota; kingdom Metazoa; phylum Chordata; class Amphibia; order Anura; family Ranidae; genus Glandirana; species Glandirana rugosa. Next base: position 964,395 of record BLSH010411287.1, on the reverse strand, counting down.
TGGGGAATCAGCCAGAAATGTATTCTCCAGATTTTGGAGCATGTTTCCCTAGTTATTATTATAGACAGTTTTAGTCAGGGCTCATAGAATATAACCCATCATTTCCAGACTTTAAATTAGAATGCTTCCTCTAATATATTGCAGCTATCACTGTTGGCACCTTCTAAGCCCTGGAAGTTCCATGGTAGCTAAAACAATAAACCACACTTGTTTTGCTTTTATTGGCTCAGATAGCTGTATTGGAGACAATAGTGTTCTAATAGGACAGAAGAGTCTGACAGGTAATATGGCATCCATCTATTAGTGAGGCTCTCAAAGAAGGCAACCAAGAGGAAGTTGGGGTTCTAACTGATATGACATAACTTGTATACAATAAAAACTACCTTTCTAAATTTTGAAAAGTGGCAGGATCACAGGTGGGACTTGGAAAATGTCATCCTGGGGGTAGACAACTGATATAACTACTGTACTAGTTGCACTGCGCAATATCCTTGAATATACCATAAGCATGCACATCGTTTCATACATTTTACAAATGATGATAGAATTAAAGGAGTGTTTGATGTTTTTTTCATGGCATGCATAAAGTATCATTATTCATTTGGCCAAGTTTATTGTATTTGGGTGAAGGATTTTTAAAACCTGCTAGTGCAGCTGTATAGTTGTATGGCATGTATGGTTATGCATTTTTGGTAATTTTTGCATTCTTATATTGAAACAAAAATCTGCTTTCAAAGTAACTCCACTTTTGTTGATAATCATAATAATCATACCGCCAGGGAGGTTAATCTTCTAGAGGGACTTGTTTTTTTATGTCAGATTTTTGTGTTTCAAAGTGGTACATTGTTTCGCAAAGAAATTTGGCGTTTTATATTGTAGACCCTTAATTCTTAGGAATAACTCACTTAAATCTGTCCAAACAAGAGTCTAGTAGACATCCCGGGTATGATAACGTTTGAAATAACGAAATGATAAATTATAATATATATGAAAATATATATATATAATATAGTAAATAACTATAAATAATTTTCAAAAAAAAATAATAATAAAATGTATTCAATAATGTAATTAAGTCAAAAATACAGAAATTTGCTCAGTTGCAGAATTGTCACTGTTGTCACTTTCAGTGTCTGATGATAAATTTCCCCACAAATCAGTATCGCTCAATTCTGCAAGTGATTCTTATTTACTATTGCTGTTTTCTAGCTGGTCAAAACCGCTTTTGACGTAAAGGGACGCTTTTTGGATGCCATGGACATTCTCCATTTTCCAGGCAGAAAGAATGACATATATAATATAAAAGTGCATGCAGGGCACTGGGCAAACCACTAGGGACAAAGGGGACTTGAAATGATTTGATACAGTAATGTAATCTTACAGATTACAGTGTACTGTATGTGCTGTGTGTGTTTCACTTTTTGAATTTGCCGCCAGGCTCCACCCTCATGCGACGCGACGCTCACAGGGAATGGAGCCCGGAACCCAGTGGCATCGGGCGAAGGCTTCTGCCGGAGGACACAGCGGGGGGACATCACAGGATCCAGGGAACATGGTAAGTAACTTTGCCTGGATACTGTGATGCGATCCTGAGTGTGCTTTTGGTAATGAAAAATCACCCCGAGCCGCACTCAGGATAAACACCAGGTGGGCTACTGAGATTTTAACAAACTATATGGCAGATACCTTTTTTGAAGAAATAATTGTTTGTTTCACCATGCAGATTGATTCTGAATGGGAGGATCTGGTTCATTATATTCAATCAGTGAACTCTTAATGTTCTAAAGCAGTGGTTCTCAACCCTGTCCTCAAGTACCCCCAACAGGCCATGTTTTGGGAATTTCTCTTAGATAAAATAGCTGTCCAAAATACCAAGCCATTGACTCTGATTTAACCACTTCAGCCCGGAAAGGTTTTACCCACTTCCTGACCAGGCCATTTTTTACCATACGGCACCGTGTTGCTTTAACTGATAATTGCATGGTTATGCGATGTTGTACCCAAATAAAATTGATGTACTTTTTTCCCACAAATAGAGCTTTCATTTTGAGGTATTTGATCATCTTTGTGTTGTTTATTTTTTGTGCTAAAAAAAAAAAAGGCAGACAATTTGGAAAAAAAAACCCAATATTTTTTAATGTAAAAAACAAATGTCTTCATCAATATAGGCCAATACGTATTCTATTACATACTTTTGGTAAAAAAAATCCCAAGAAGCGTATATTGATTGGTTTGCACAAAAGTTATAGCGTCTACAAACTATGTGATAGATTTATGGACTTTTATTTTTATTTTTCACTGGTAATGACAGTGATATGCGATTTTTAGCGGGACTGTGAGATTGCGGCGGACAAATCTGACCCTAAGTGACACTTCTTGGGGACCAGTGACACCAATACAGTGATCAGTGCTAAAAAATGCACTGATCAATGTATAAATGACACTGGCAGGGAAGGGGTTAACACTAGGGGGATCAAGGGGTTAAATGTGTTCCCTGGGAGGTGCTTTCTAACTGTAGGGGGAGTGGATTCACTGATGCTTAGCTTAGCTGAAACACAATATCTCTCTTTTCCTCCCTGATCAGCTTCCCAGTTTTTTTTTAATTGAAAAAGCTGAAGTTTGAAGCTGATTGGCTTCCATGCACAACTGCACCAGATTTTGCACTCTCCAGTTTTAGTAAATCAACCCCTAAGTGCCATTTTGGTCTGCTGCCACTTCTGACAAGTTTTCCTGACACCAAGTGGTAAAAATTTGAGAGGGGACAGAGTTCCAGCACACAGCCTGTGTTTGTCAGCCTCAGCTCTGTTCTTATGCACAGTATGAAGGTGTGTGTGTCCCTTCTCACCAATCAGCTCTCAGAGCTCTCCTACTAAACTCTGCAGAGTGTAACCTCAGCTCCCCTCCCGCTAAGATAAGCTTTATAAATTCTGGACTTTGAATTGATGTAAAGAAGAGAATACTGCAAATAGACAGGTACAACTTATGTAGGAGGATGTGTTTTACTTCTGTGTATCACCTGAGGCCAGACTCTTCACAGGGTATATGTAAATGCTTACAACCACATCAACAACTGAAATTCCTATTGCGAGGGGTGCCTAAAATTTAACGCAGACTTTGCATTGTAGTGCAAACGTCTGGGAAATCGGTGAGCCAATCACACAAGCAGGTGATGACATATCTGGGGGCATTTCTGTACACCAATGACATACAGAACACCTCCAGGTTGCCAGATTGCCTTGATATTTACATAAATTTACAGGGGCTGCAGATTAAAAAAGTAAGATACTTTTTAATAACATTAAATGACAAAATGGCTCGTGTAGCAATATGTTATATTATTTTTTTTAATTTGCTATATTTAAGTGGAGTTACCATTTAATAACAGCCATTTTTTTTTTTACTTGTAGTATATTCCCTTAGATAAATTGTGCAAATACTTTCAATAATTGCAATGTAAATATCATGTGTGACAAATAACCCAGTGTACTTGGGAGCTCAGCAAACATCTTTAGAACTGTCCTTTATCAAAGGCCATTCCACTTCAATATGTAATTTGTGAAGCAAATTGTGTGCCACTATGATGTTTATGTTATCAAACATATTCATGGGCTTTTTAACATAGCGGAAGGAATACTTGAAAGTGCCATCCTCTCTCATGTCTGGAAAACAGATAAGAGGTGGAACAAATTCTGACAACACAAATATTCGTAATAAATCAATATACATTTTCAGTTATGTTTCTTCCCCTCTAATTGGAATTGTTAGATGGCATATAATTGATTCTTTGGCAATTCCTTATTGTTATTTTTAATGTCTAGGCTTTTCAGGAAAACAATGACTCAGTGGGTGGAAATTCTGCAAGCACTATTATTTGTGCAGTTATATACTAGTATAATGACTCTAATTGTAGTGTTGATAGCATGTAGCAATAAGCGCTCAAGTGATCACAGTGAATGTAATTTTTTTTTATTGTGAGCCTTTAGCTGTTTGTTGTAGGACAAATAAGCTATTTTTATGAAGAGAGAGAAACTGTATACCAATCACTCCTCGACACCACCTTTAATTTGTTAGTATGTTAGTTCTTATGTAAATTCTATCTAAGCCTTCGTTCACATCTATATCTGCCTGTATGCTTGTGTAGGGCACTCCATTCCTTTTAATTGGCTGCTCTAAATATGGAAAATGCAAGGATAAAAGTCCATGGCCCTTTTGTAAAATTGTGCCGCAACAAACAGTATCGTGCTGTTGCGCCACACAGTTTGGTGCACATAAAAACATGTGCATTTGCCGATGTGTGGAGGTGCCATTATGAAATAATAATAGCACCAACAGTGCATCTGCTAAATAGGAGTGTGTTTCTGCATGTCAGGAAAGCGTACAATTTTGTAAGCATTCCCGACATGCTAGAAGTGGACCAAGCCTTAATTTACTAGTTCATCTAACACTTCTCTCTTCTCAAGGGGGTAATGCTACTGTCTGTGTTTGGCTACAGTGGAGAAGTGAGTATAGCCACCAGTGGTGGCTGATGCTCAATTTCTTTTGGGGGGCAGCAAACAAACCTGGCCCCCTCACTCCCCATCACTTGATCTATCGCCTGCTCCATTACTCGCCCATCCATCCGCCTGCCAGCCCTGCACATGCCCCATCCAGCAGCTTCGGTGCCTACCCCCCTGCATCTCCTTCTGAGTCCCGGCATTCTCTCCTCCTCCCGGCTAACTGGGTCTTAGGATTCCTGGCCATTCTGGTCTTAGGACTCCCAGCCAATTGGGTCTTAGGACTCCCAATTGGCCCGGAGGAGAAGCAGGAAGACATTGGCGAATATTAATTTGCTAACATCCCACAAGTAGGTGGGCTCACCCATTTTGAAACCAATTAGTGCCTCAGGCACTAATCATGTGCTTAAAAAAACCCCCATTCAAATCCATACATCTGGCTCCCTGCATGAAGATTAGGGGCCAGACTCATGTATTAGGGGGCAGCGCCCCTGCGCCCCTTATGAGCGGCTGCCACTGATAGCAACACAAAAGCAGGAACTGTGTCTGTGATAGGAACACAAGTGAAAATAATGGAAAAAGAGCAAAGAAAATTAATACAGTCACCACATCTAAGAGCTAATATCCTGCAATATTTTCCATTTTGTTTCTGAGTATAGGAACATAAGTCTCAGTGGTTTTATATATGGAGGCTTACAGCCCCCTCATCTAGCCACTCAAATTATACATTAAACAGTTTCTAAGCACAGTGCATGCATTTAAACCTCCAATTCTCTCACCAAACTTCTCTACAGTAAATATGTAATACAATTACTTAGCTGCCCAGAGCCCATTTAAATGCAATAGGGCTTTTGAAATGGTAGTCTTAGCTCTTTTGGTAGTGGCCACTAAGCCAACTTCAAAGGATTTGCCCTATCTCCCAAAGAAATAGTGTATTTATAAAATATGAAGAAAACAAGGGGATAGAATGGCTAGTTTTGCCTATAGCAACCACTCCCATATACAGTATATAATATTTCTAGAGAGAGAAAGAAAAACTATTTATTGTCTCATCTTTGGCACCTCAGAAGACTTTCCTTCTTTTATGGCAGCCTTGTAGTTTTACAATGTAGTTCAAACAGTACAAAAGAAAGTACAGTCAATGAAATATTGTGAAAAATCAAACCATAAAAAAGGGCTTTCCAGAATAAAATATTACTTACATATCATATAGAAAAAATATCTTGATCTTCATGTGAAGATTAAGTAAACACAAAAATAGTGCTACACAGGCTCATTCAGTATGGCAGAATGGAAAATAATGCAACCAATAATGATGTGAAAAGTGCTATAATCCATATCAGCCAGTCAGTTTTCAGTTGACTTTAATCAGTAAATGGTTGTTTTCAAATAGTTATCGGTTATTGTACTTTGCCAATTGTATATGCATCATTAAAGCCCAGCCCAGGGAAAAATGAAACCATGGATGAAAGGAAAGAAAATTGCTTGATTCACCCACCAACACAGTCAGTGTTGATGATGGAATCCCTCCTGCAATGCTATTGTGTTCTGCTGGTGGGGAGTGTAGGGTGTCTTCCCTTCCAGCATAGCACAATGATTACTGCTAGTGGCTATAGCTTCCGGCAGTGATTGCCTGTGAAAAATCTGAAAGGCTAGTTGCACCCAAGTCAATCCTTGGATTGACTTGGGTGCAATCAGCCTGCTCATAGATGGATTGCATCTTGGCTGGTCCCTGCTAAACTGGCCAAGATTCGATCCATCTGTGGCCAACTTTACTCCTCAGTCTTGATTCCAAATTCCGCTTCCTAGGCCATCCTGCAGTGTAGTCAAAGTTGCAGTTTCATCTATGAGTAAAGCTAGTATCTTGCTCCTGGAACCAGACAAGTTTCCCAAGTCATTATCTTCTTGGGCACTGTTCTCCTAACCACCACCTCTGCCTCTAGATCCTATGAGAGAGGAAGTGGTCACCGATAGGAGGTGTGCACATCAAGCAGACAGTGACATGGGCATCCAAAGAAGGATCCCTGTAAACAGAAAAAGAGAAAAGGATTATCATGTGACTTTGGCTTCAGTTAACACTGAGCAACACTCTGTAATGCTTACCCCCCTCCAACGGTCCAACATCCCTGCAGCCATTCTCATTGGTCAGCATGGGATCACATCACTGTACTGAAATGTGAACTGTGCTGCCCTTGCAAACTTGGTAGGTTTCTTTCATTGCAGAAGAGACGTTGCATGTCTTTTGTCCAATAAAGAGCCTATTTGCTTGCTGTTTTTGATAGTGTGGTTTCCTCTTTAAGTAAAATGGGCATTTGGATTGTTTTTTTGTTAACTGACCAGCACTTAGTTAGAGAGGTGTGGGAAGAAGGAATGGGAGGGGGTTGCTAATATCCTGGAGTGGGCTTGAAAGAAAACCCAAAAATGTGTAGGCTGCAACAGCTGACTTTTTCTGACAATGCTAGCTGGATCCAGTGGATTGAATACATATTTTGGGCAACTTTCACTTTAGCTTCCCAATCTGCATGCTTGTTCTTGGACAGCAACTAAAAAGTATTGTTGCCAGAGACAGCCAGGCAACTATAACAGTTTTGGGTAAAACTCACCCACACAAACACATGGAAAACGTGCAAACTACATGCAGCCAGTGTCCTGATTGGAATGTGGACTGGGGACTACAATGCTGCAAATGTTAATAATCACTAGTATTCTTTGATACTTAGAAGTCAGAAATGGCACACATTATATTTTTTCTATATTCAGGTCTCCTTTAAATGTAAAAACAGATGAATAGCGTGACTGTGGCTTGTCTACAACAAAGGCTTTGACAAAAGCATACCTTTCATCTGTGCTGGAGAGTGTAGTGAAATGCACAGAAAACCTTCTAGTGAATTAATCAAAATATCATGTAAGGGCTCAACCAAATAAATGATAATGCATGTCATAATTTCACCATTGTGGGTTATAGGATTAAAAGTAATGTTTCCAATTGAAAAATAATTGTATTGCATTGGTCATGTTTTTAACTGCATTGTATTATTCCTTTTTACATTAAGAAATGAAGAGTCTATAGTTTTTATCATAGTTGTATTGAAACATGATACTTTGGGGCTGTTTCTCTGATAAAGGTACAGGCCGACTTTGCCGCATCGAGGAGCTAATGGACGAGGCCATGCATTGTAAAATCTTGGATGAGAACCTTCTTCCCTCAGCTAGAACTCTGAAGATGGGTCTTCCAGAATGACACTGACCCAATACATAAATTGGACGATTGGGTTCGGCACATTGCGGATTGGGTGAACAGATTATTGGGCGGTGCTGGGCAGGACCCAGCAGTCATAGTACACGTTGATACCAATGACAAAGTGAGAGGAAGGTGGAGAGTCCTAAAAAATGATTTCAGGGATTTAGGGAATAGATTGAGGAAAAGGACCTCCAAGGTGGTTTTCTCTGAAACACTACCTGTACCTCGAGCCACACCAGAAAGGCAGCAGGAGCTTAGGAAACTGAACAAGTGGCTGAGGAATTGGTGTAGGAAAGAGGGGTCTGGGTTCCTGGAGAACTGGGCTGACTTCTCAGTCGGCTACAGGTTCTTTAGTGAGGATGGACTGCACCTTAATGGGGATGGTGCAGCCCTACTGGGAAGAAAGATGGCCACAAAGCTGGAGGGGCCTTTAAACTAGCTGTTGGAGGGAAGGGTTCAGATATAGCGATAGCCGACAATGAACAGATGACAGAGGGTGATAAGGAAGACAGCAATGATAATGCATCCATAAAATTTGTTGCCGGGGTAAACAAGTGGGCAATTCAAAAACAAGGCAACGGGAAACCAAAAGAAAAAATATGCACTCATACAACACTAAGAGGCGTATACACAAATGCTAGGAGCCTAGCTAAAAAATAGAGGAACTGTAGCTATTATTGCAAGAGGAGGACTTAGATTTTGTGGGAACAACTGAAACTTGGTTTGACTGCACAAGCGATTGGCCAGTCAATATACATAGGCACTCCTTGTATCAAAGGGACAGGGAAGGTAGAAGAGGGGGAGGGGTGTGTATATATGTAAAAAATGATGTAAAGATGGTAGAGAGGACTGATATTGTGAACGGGACTAGGAGGGAGGTAGAATCAGTGTGGGTAGAACTTCTAAAAGAAGAAGCAAGTGGGAAATTAATAGTAGGGGTATGTTATATGCCACCCAACATGAAGGAGGAGGAGCTGGAACTACTATCTCAGTTAGAAATAGCTGGGAAACAGGGAAATGTGATCATAATTAGGGATGAGTCAAATGTAAGTTTTGTCAAATTTAGAACATTATGGGGCGTTTGCAGCGGCTTTGCCGCCACGGAGCACCCCATAATGCATTGCGCTCAGACAGCACGCACAGCTCCTCCTCCATTGCAGGGCTCCCACCTCTGCCCGCTATTTGTTATGACAGTTTATTTATATGGCAGGAGGGGGCCACCCGGCGATGTAAGCCAGCGACCCTGCCCCTTCTGACATTGTGATGTCAAAGGGGTGGGTCATGCGCATACGTCACCGAGTGGCCCCGCCCTGCCATATAAATAAACAAACAGAGTTCAGTCGGTGGGAGCCCTCCCATGGAGGAGGAGCTGTTGCTTTTTTTTTTTTTCAGGTCCGTTGCTCGCCGTGATTGACAATGGTTTACAACAGGGGACACTTATTTTTATTTTTTAATAATTGTCTCCTGTGTTTTTTTCTTTTTTTTACACTTTTGGTGAAGTAGTAGGGGTACGATGTACCCAATACTAATTCACATAGGGGGGGTCGGGATCTGGGGGCACCTTATTAAAGGGGGCTTCCAGATTCTGATAAGCCCCCCAGCCGCAGACCCCCACAAACACAGCCCAGGGTTATGGGGAAGAGTCACGATTTAGTCCTATGGAGTGCAGGAGGACACAAGGCCACACAAAGAGACTGGAGGAGAGGCATTTTAACCTTAACCTGCTCAGGGGGTTCTTCGCTGTCAGGGCAATGAGGATGTGGAACTCTCTCCCACAACCGGTAGAGTCTGGATATCTTTAAAAAGACTCTTGGATGTATATATCCAAGAACACAACATACAGGCATATAGGAAAAAATCATAGACACTGACACACATACACCTAAGCAAGGTGAACTGGATGTACTATTGTCTTTTTTCGACTTTCCTACTATGTAACTACGTAATTGAATAATGAGATTTTTATTTTCAGTTTTTTGCATTTGCCTGGAGTGAGCACAAGCCACTGCTAGTAACTCAAAGAACTAACAGTCATTTTTTATGAATTACATTTTCAATATTTTTAAAAGGCATTTTATTTTCCTTTCATACAAATGGTGTAACGAGAAAAATGGGAAAGATACAGAACAAGAAGTTTGAACATCGAGCCATGTAAAATGTATACCTAGTAAAACCTGAAGAAGCAAGCAATGGAAAAAAGCAATATTTCTGAATCAACCATTATACTGTTTGGTTTCAATAAAAGAACCAAGAGGCTTAATATAAGATAGAGTTCACAGATCGACACAGTCCAAAGGAGCTCAATGAAGGGAGGGAAAGAAAAGAAGAGGGTATATGAAGCCAAGCACATGTGAATGCCACAGTTTTTAACAGTTTTTTAGTTTAATTTCAACTAAAATGTAGATTGCTGTCACACTTCTGTAAACGCATCCTCCTTCATTAAGAAGATATTAGAAAGTATCATCATTTCTGCAAATTAAATGAAATCGCCATCTAATTAAGGGTTGCTATTCAAGTAGACGGGAAAGATTAAGTAATTAAAAATAAATAAATGACACTGAATACCAGTAAAGGTAATTAATGTGTCATGATTATTATTAATGTTCAGCTAACTAGCATTAGCGGTGATATTGCTGAAGAGAAAGTAATAATTAAAATGCTTTGAAAGTGACATTTTAAATGCCACGCCTCTGTTGGACTGTGATAGGACTTTGTATCCTGTCCTGCCTTTCAAAGTGGAAGAACTTTGCACATCCAGCACCTTTCTTTCTACCAGCCTAGGCTATGTCACATTGGTCCAGGTTATCAAGTTGCAGATTTAGAAAAGACAACCATGGTGAGCCATTACAACATGTAGTATGGCACATTAACATATGTGACTGGACCTGAAAACTTGGGCAACCACCTAGCTGAGGAGGTGTGGAGTAAGTGGCGCACATTGGCAAACTGTAGGCTTGGCTACATATCAAGTTGGCAAAGTCAAAGTTGGAGTAAGGGAGAGGTTTGGATGAAAAACAGTAAATATGGCAGGTAAAAGTTTCTCTCTACTTAAATGATATCTATATCCAATGGCTAAAATATAAGCTTTACCGAGTTAAAGGCGACATATGGTCAAAGCTTTTTTGGCTCTACTTCTCCTATGGATTGCAGGAGTGCAGTTGTTAAAGCCCACTGTCAGTTGACGGCACTAAGCCGGTCCAGGCTCTGGATTGATCCCAACTTTACATTCCGGATCCACCCAGATGCCTGTACCAGAAGCTGACTCAGCTGCTCAGCCTTGCAGCGTGCCACCGAGAGCCTAAGCCACCCGCTCCCACCCATATACAGGCCAGAGCTCCAGTGAGCACTGGAGGGGCAGAGCAGAGAGCCAGTGACTGTCACCAGGTCTCTGCCCACTGAAAGCAGAGAGCCGAGTGATCAGCGGTCTTTGACCACTCAGTTCTCAGCTTTATAAGAAGCAGGGTAGTTAATTATAGGTGAGTATAATTTTTTTTTAAAGAAGCCATACTTCTCTTTTGATGTAATTCTACAGTTGTTTTTAGGGTCGCTTTACATCTATTTAATGTAGCAATGTGCATGTTACCACAATTACATACATTGATGCCATGTGGTACTATTCATTTTGAAGAACACCCCAATGTACCAAGAGGATGCATGTGTGTTGCAATGTTCTAAAATAAATGGCAATGCTCCATTGTGTGTTATAGCACAAATGTTGTGACATTTCCAATTTTTGAGATGTTTTTTGAGATGTTTTCAATAGGCTGCCTTGGTACATTATATAAAATGTGAACAGTAACACACCGCACAGATGTAAATGGGTCCTCAATATTTTTTTTTTCAACAATATATTTTTATCAGGTATTTGCATAGGACAACGGTATACAAACAGCGTATAAGACAAGATTGAAGTATCCAGTGCTGAAATATATACAAAAACAACCCAATAGATTGGAATACAATACAAATAGCATTCAATAACATGGAGGCATGAGATTGTCCCATAGGGTGTATAGAGGTAGTGTAGAATGTACAGAATTGTACACAGTATGATAACTGAAACATTATAGTAATAATGGAAGCAACCAAATAAAACAGATTATAGAACAAAAACAATAAACATATGGCAACAACCGTTAAGTGACATCAGTTATGGCTTAGCAGAGATAACCAGATCCCCATCTTCCCATGCCTGATCAAATTTGGTGATAGTATTAGCCCTGATGATTGCATGATTGCTCTTACAGGAAACTCCAAGTAAAACCAGCATGTAAAACGTCCAATACATGAACGAAAAATTGCAGTGTCCTTACCGGCTTCCCTTCCAGGCTACCTCATATATTGTCCAATCAGAAAGGATAACATGATGATGTCACCGTCACAGCCCCTCCCAGGGTTTCCTGTAAGTGCAATCATTCTTCTTACTATTAAATTGGAGTTTTGCATACTGCACTATGAAGCACTTTTTGTTTATTCCCGAGTTCCGCTGATGAGGTGTGACTGAGGAGAATGGCTTAAGGTTGTGGGGAGACCTATTTTTTTTTTTTGCAAATAACAGTTTTATTGAGTTTCATATTGCATACAGAGTCTTTCATTCACTTTAGTATTTATACAAGCAGATCATATATACTTGAATTGACTGTCACAGCTCACATTTTGGTACTGTTACTCCCCTTCCCGGATTGAGTGCGGCATACGGGAGTATATCTGCTAACTTGTATGCAATTCACATTTTTTCATTCCTGTTTCAACAGCTAACTTAGAACAGTGGAGAGATGAACATAATAGAACAGAAAGCTGGAATTGGAGAATGGAAAAAGAAAGGAAAAATTT
>BLSH010411287.1:900470-941264 GCA_018402905.1 Glandirana rugosa | reverse complement strand
CCCCTTCTCCCCACTCCCCCTGCACCCTCCCCCATACCATCACAAGTCTAAACTTGACATTCTAGAAACATAAGTACATATGAAAGTAAATCTACCTCGAGTCCCCTGACAAAATGCATGCCTCCCCCTCCCCTTAAGGCACAGCATGTTCCCATTGGGGTGCTGGGGAAGGGGAAGCAATGCACACACACGTTGTAAACATGGGACTTCACTATTCTATTAAGGTGCCTAATTAAGGTATATACTGCAGGTGGGCCACCCCATCCTAACCCAGGTAATCGGTTTTCAACTGCTCAATATTATTGACATATTTGTGATCTGATCTAGAATGCATACCCTTCGCTGCAAGTTACTGTCTATGTTACTGTTTTATACCTTGTAAATTCAATAAAGACATATTGGAATTTAAAAACACTGCTCAATTACTTCTGCCTTACTTCCTGGACAGATGTTAGGTCATAATGCAGGAATGAGTTGACCAGCTGAGGTTAGATAATGCAGGGTGTGTGCTAATGAGAACAGCTGGTTGACTCCTTTCTGTGTCATGACCTAAAGTCTGTCCAGGAAGTAAGGCAGAAGTAATGAAGCAGTGTGTTTAAACAGCTATGAAGTCAGTGAGGTAAGCGTGTGTAGAATAAATGGAAAGCTGTTTTATTTCTGTAAAATAAGTACATTGATGCTATATTAGTACATAGAAATACTAAGTGTTGGTTTCGCTTATCAAAAAAGTAGCAAATCCTAAAGGAAAAACTTCAGTGCAATATAATTTAAAGGAACAACAAATGAATAAAGTTCATGATGAAAATTCATCATCGATCTCGCCTTCCCCAACTGGGGTGTACTCTGGGTTAATAAGACAGCTGATCAGTGTCCTCCTCCTGCTTTCCCCTCTCCAAGTATTAGTATTTCTTTGTATCTTTTCAGTTGTGGGAACACAATATTGTGATTTTCAGCTATCACATATTCACAGTTTGTTTATTTAAGGAGATAGCATGGGATAAAACACAGTATTTTTTTGTTTATCACTATATTGGTGCATAGGGGTGCTGGAATTTAGAAAAAAATAAAAAGGTGAACACATCCTTTAAGGTAACTTAAAAAGCACTTCTTGAGAATATATTTGTCTCATTAAATATCTTTGGGAAGACTCATTGCATTTGGAATAATTAGGAAACTAAGGGATCTATTTGTCACCCAAGATTCACAAAACTGTCATCCAAGATTTACACTTTTAAACTTAAATTTCCATTCTAAAAAAGTATCTTCCATATTGCTTGAGGTGATTGTAGCCGTATTAGTGCAATAGTGCCAGAGAAAATTGAGTACTGTCCGTGATACTTTTTTTATTTGCACTAACATAACATTTTTCAGGACAAGCTTTCGGAGTATCTCCCCTTCTTCAAGGTCCAAGCAGTACTGAATAAAAACAGTTTTAGCCAAATGTTAAAAAAGAGAAAAAAAACGAGAAAAAAAAACTCTAAGGGAAAGAAAAATTACCCCCTCTGTGACTATCACCCCCTCCCCTCCCCAGTCTATAACTCTGCCTGTCTTATCTCACTATCTCTGCAGCTAGTTTCATTACCATGGCCTTCTACATTGATTTGTATTTGTTTGTTTTTCTTTCCCTTAGAGGTTTTTTTTCTCGTTTTTTTCTCTTTTTTAACATTTGGCTAAAACTGTTTTTATTCAGTACTGCTTGGACGTTGAAGAAGGGGAGATACCCCGAAAGATTGTCCTGAAAAATGTTATGTTAGTGCAAATAAAAAAAGTATCACGGACAGTACTCAATTTTCTCTCATTCTAAAACACAATCTTGGTTGAAAGTTGTATGAATCTTGGGTGGAAACATCAAAACAATAGACCCTTAAAATTTCCACCAAATAAAGGCCCTGGTACACTTAATATATGTAAAAAGATACAGGCGCGCTCTTTGGGGGAGATTTACTAAAATGGAAGCACTCAGAATCTCTTGCAGCTGTTCATGGTAGCCAATCAACTTCTAACATCAGCTTGTTCAGTTAAGCATATTGCATTAAAACCTGCACCACATTTTGCATGCTCCAGTTTTAGCAAATGGCCCCATTGTGGTTTTGATAAAGCTTGAATATCGAATGAAACGCGTCAACCCAGCTTTGTCTCTCCCCTGTCTGGTACCCATCCTATGCTTTTATGATTATCCATCAATCAGCCAAACTGATTTCTTTACACAAATAGCCCCAATTGTGTCAGATGTCTTGCAGACTCTTGACTCCCACCTTCTTAATAAATATACCAACACAAAGAAACACTTGTGGTCGATTAACTAAAACTAAAGAGTGTAAAATCTGGTGCAGCTGTGCACTGTAGCCAATCAGCTTCTAACTTCAGCTTGTTCAATTAAGCTTTGACAATAAAACCTGGAAGCTGATTGGTTTCTATGCAGAGCTGCTCTGGATTTTGCACTACTGTTTGGAAGTGAATGCTAATGAAATGCCACCCTAGTGTATCCACTCTTAATGAATGGATGTGATGCTATCACTTTACTTGTACATGTTTTTAAAATCTTTCATACATTACTGTTGGATTTCACTGGGCATGCTTTATAATGATAGCTAATTTGATTTCCACCTGATGAATACAATATGATTATACTGAAATGGGGCCTTTCAAGTGTATGTTGGTTATCAAGGCATTCAAGCAATCTAGGCAGTATTTTTTTTTTTACTTGCTTATAATCTTGTATAAATGAACACGCCTTAAAGAAATATGCAGTGCAATTGTTTTTACCACAGTTGGTTTGCCATGAAAATTGGTCTTTATATTAAGCTGACTTGCGCCGTTCTTGAAGCAGAAGAGAAATAAATGAGTTGCATGGTGGAGCGCATAATGTGCACACTTGTGTTTATTTAGAAGGAATAAATGATTAGCATAGAATAACAGGTCTGAAGCCACCTACAACTGCTGAATTAATCACTAGCTACAAGCCAGCTGATACTTCCCTCTTAAACGGTCATGTCGTATGTTTAATTCCTAAAAGCATACATGCGATTGCAATATGGATAATTGCTAAAAGCGCTTGTTGTTGAATATCAATTTCCTGCCACCTATAATGCTAAGCATTTTATAAATATCCATAGATTGACTGATGAGAGTAATGTTTATAGAGAGATCAACTGTTTATTAGTTAAAAGTGAAGTTTAATCTGCTTATAGTTTGCCTTCACTGGTTCCTCCTTACCCTCTTCATCAATAATATGACATTTTTAAATAAAACCTTTCTGTTTTCATTACATACCTTTTTTAGACCCAGTGACATTATCCATTGGTCTCTGTGCTTCTCTATGCATTGCAGGGAGATCTTGGCTGATGGGAGAGGCAGGTAGAGACTGCTGTACATAGCTCAAAAAAACACACAGAACTCTGACTTAGTGTTGCTCTCAAGAGAGAAGTTGTGTGTAGGCAGGGTCAAGAAAACATCTTAAGTCTAGGTTCACACTTGTCTGAGAATTGGACTGACATTAGGAGCACAAGTCGCATTACATCACAAAATCAATGATTCCCTATGAGAGCCGTCTTAACTGGTGCGACAGAAGTTGGACCGACTTTGAAAAAGGCTCCTGTATTACTTTTGTCCGACTTTGATCCTACTTTAGCCCATTGAATATCATTGAAGTCGGATCAAAGTCGGATCATTGTCTTAACTGATCCGACTTTGGCATGCATCTTGTCCTCTGAGGATCTTGAAGGGGAACTCCACGCCAAATTAAAAAACAAAAATGGCATGGGGCCCCCCTCCAAGAGCATACCAAGCTCTTTGGTCTGGAATGGATTTTAAGGGGAATCCACATGCCAAAAAAACTGCATGGGGTCCCCCCCAAGATCCATACCAGACCCTTATCTGAGCACGCAGTCTGGCAGGCCAGGAAAGGGGGTGGGGATGAGAGAGTGCCCCCCTCCTGGGCCATACCAGGCCGAATGCCCTCAACATGGGGAGTATGGATGCTTTGGGGCAGGGGGGCTCTACGCCCCTCACCCCAAAGCACCTTGTTCCCATGTTCCCATGCCGGTGGTTGACGGGGTCTGTGGGTGGGGGCTTATCGGAATCTGGAAGCCCCATTTAACAAGGAGGCCCGCAGAACCTGGCCCTCCCACCCTATGTGAATGAGTATGGGGTACATTGTACCCCTACCCATTCACCTAAAAAAAAGGTGTCAAAAATAAACACACTACACAGGTTTTTACCTCAAAGTGTTTAATGAAAACAAATTGGCAAAAAAAAAAGTTTTTCACATATACATGAAGTGTACATTTTGATAATAACTTTAAACATAGGTATCTCAGAGCCTTTGTGTTAATACCTAAGTCATACATTGTAGAAATTCTGTAAATTATCTATGATATTTATTGTAAACACAATCTACATATGTCCAAAAATTGACCCATGCTATACTAAAAAGGTTCAGACAAATAAAAGCAAATAAGATAAGGAGAGAGCGTAGAGATTATCTACTGTACAGAGCCAATCTTTCAGAGTAGGTGAGTTTGCTGATTTTCAGTATTTGGGGATCACATATTTTGCAGCTGTGAGCAGGTGTCTGATCAGGGACCTCTTGTATTTCTTCATTGTACAGTTGGATATATGCAACAGGAAGCATGCAGGGGATAGTCGGATTGAAGTTTCTGTCATCAACTTTATGGTATTAATGACTGATGTCCAATAATTCTGAATAAGAGGGCAATTCCACCATATATGAACTTAAGTGCCCTGATCCCAGTTACACTGCCAGCATCGATTAGACATATCTGGGAACCATTGTTTTAATGTAACTGGTGTTTCGTACCAGATGGTAAGGAGTTTAAATCATGTTTCCTGGAATCTGACGCTGATGGAGCTTTTGTGTGCAAATACGCATGTGTGTAACCATTGGTCATCAGTCAAAGTCTCTTTGAGAGCTTTTTTCCCAGAACAGTTTATGGGTAGCTCCATCTGATGGGGTAGCGGATTGTAACCAGGAGTACACTAAGGATGTGGATTTGCAGACCTATGACCCATCTAAGCATAACATCTCAAAAGTTGTAAATCTCATAGCACAAGTTATATAGCTGTGTAATTGTCTATATGACCAGTGTGTCATAGATGTGTGCCCTTGGTCATCTTGCCTTGATTCAGACAATGGGTCGCCAGTAGGGGTTTGTATTTGTAGGTGTATGTTTGTGATTGCATGACCATATCAGGTGTGAATCCAGATTAGAACCCAGAGGTGTCATAGGGCCCAATGTAGTTGAAATGTTCTTAATGACCTTTTGAAAGACCCTCAATGTCGCTCCTACTATAGGGTGATGTTTCAGGATGTTTGGACATGTTTCCCAAGGGATCCAGGGTGAAAAGGTTGCTGAGATGTTGTCTATGTTATTTTCCAATGCTACCCAATCTTTATTATCAGCGTGACAGTGCCAATCAATGATACGGGTAAGGTGTGAGGCATAATAATAGTACTTGACGTTTGGGAAGCCCAATCCCCCTGCTTGTTTGATTGCATAAGTAATTGTAGTCTAATGCAAGGTTTTTTGGAGGCCCAAAGGAATCTCCTCAGCATGGCTTGTAGCGTTTGGAAAAAGCTTGCTGGTATGGATATTGGGATGGTCTGGAACATATAAAGTACCCTAGGAAGGATCGTCATCTTTATTATTGCTACCCTCCAAAACCATTAGAAGTATCTAAGGGTCCATTTTTCAAGGTCTTTGTTTATGGTTTGCAAGAGTGGTTTGAAATTTGTGGTACACATAAATCTCAGGTCTGGTGTGAGCCATACCCCTAAGTACTTAAGGGCTTTCTCTTCCCATTTAAAGGAACAATTGAAACATGTGGATATAAGGGTGTGCTTTTAATGTCAGATTTAGTGCCTCTGACTTTTTGTAATTGATCTTAAAATTAGATACTTAACCACAGTGACCAAATTCCTTGCACAAATTGGGTAAAGATATATTTGGCTAGGAGATTATGTAAATCCGAACAGGGTCAGAAAGGGTGCCGTTAATTTTCAGCCTGGCTGTTGGATATTGGTATAATGTAGATATCCAAGATATCATGTGTGACTGTAAACCTATATTGGAACATGTCGCGAGTAAAAAGTCCTAGGAAACCCGGTCAAGGGCTTTTTCTGCATCTGTGGACAGTAGCATACCTTCAAAACCATCAGCATGGGCCCTACTACACAGGTTTTTAAAGTATTTTATTAAATCAGCTCCGGCATCTTCTCCCTCCGATTTCTTCTCCCCTCTCCGGCATCTTCTTTTTTCTGCTCTTTTGCTGGTTCTTCTCTATGCATCGTCTTATGCTCTTTTGCCAGGTCTTCTCCACTGTGTTCTCCCTCTGTTCTTCCTCTGTTCTTCTTCCCAAGTTGACACAGTGAAATCTCCCGCACGAATGCTGTTTCCGCGCTGTGTGTTGACTTATATTGGCATGGGGCGGGGCCACCCGCTGACGTCATCCAGAAGCCTCACCATCTTATGATGTCACCGCCCCATCATGCCTTGGGTTGTGACGTCATAAGGGGATGGGGCCTCCAGATGACATCAGTGGCTGGCCCTGCCCCACGGCAATAGAATGGAGCCAGCATTATTGCAGGAGATTGCATCAAGTCAACATCGGAAGAAGGAAGAACAGAGGGAGAAGACAGCGGAGAGAAGACCTGGCAAAAGAGCAGAAGATGCTGCAGAGAGGGAGAAGACCCCACAAAAGAGCCGAAGACGCCAAGTAGAGGGAAAAGACCCAGAAAAAGGCCCAAAGGCGCCAGAACTGATTTGATAAAATATTTTATAAACCGGTGTAGTGTGTTTATTTTTGACACTTTTTTTAGGTGAATGGGTAGGGGTACAATGTACCCCATACTCATTCACATAGGGTGGGGGGCCGGAATCTGGGGGCCCCTGACCCCGACAACCACCGGCAAGGGTTGTCGGGAAGAGGCCCTTGTCCTCATAAACATGGGGACAAGGTGCTTTGTGGTTGGGGGCGCAGAGCCCCCCTGATCCAAAGCACCCATACTCCCCATGTTGAGGGCATGTGGCCTGGTATGGTGCAGGGGGGTGATCGCTCACCCCCACCCCCTTTCCTGGTCTGCCAGGCTGTGTGCTCGGTTAAGGGTCGGGTATGGATCGTGGGGGAGACCCTACACCGTTTTTTGGCTTGGGGGTTCCCCTTAAAATCCATACCAAACCAAAGGGTCTGGTATGCTCTTGGAGGAGGAACACATGCCGTTTTTTTTTTTTTTTTAATTTGGCGGAGGTTTCCTTTCAAGATCCCTAGAGCACAAGGTACCTGGTATTGTTGGGATCAAAGTCAGGTCCCGTTCACAGAAGTCGGACCGATGTAGGTCCGATGAAGGACCATTGTAGGACACAAACCGCAGAGCAAAGTAGGATCAAAGTCGGGCTGTTTTTGTGTCGGATAGTGTGAACCTAGCCTGAAAGAGATGAGAAAGCATCCTTGGGTACCACTAACCTGTTTCCTGCCCAAATTCTCATTAGTGTGGGTCCCAAGGTATTACAAGGTAATTAATTCACCATAATATGCACAATACCTTGATATGGAACTTCCCCTCCCTGGCTGAGCTGAGAACCAGTTTCGGGATAGGTTACACAAAAATTCAGAGACGAGTCCAATTGGTTTTCAATGCTTCATTAGTGGTAACATCAGGAAATATATGTTCTTGCAACTTCCCAAGGCATCTGTCAGTGCTCTCTCATTAGCAGGCATACTTTTTCCTGTCCCAAACATTAATCCATTCAAGAACACCAGGACCCGCTTGAAGGCTACATCATGCCAAAAAAGGCTCCACCTATTCCTATAAGGGCCAGCTCCAAACTTTGCCTCTACTCCTCTCAAACCTTCCACCTAGACTCCTTTAACTTCTACAAGACCCAATATATACTGTATATAAAAACTTGGAAGGCACCACCTTGAGGCAAAATTATAAACTGTCCTAACACCTCTGTATATGTGGGTAGGCTTTTGGTAGGAGTTATACAAATATCAAAATGCTTTGATGGAAGAATGTGGGTGTTCTTAGGCAGACTGTATTTGCATGCATATCAAGTAACAAACAAACAGAAATGTTCAGTGCTGTCCTAGCCTGTCTGGTGAAAAGTCTAAATTTTGAAAAATGGAATGTCCAAACTGATATAAATGAGAAATAAGCATAAAAGTGAGAATAAAAATAAAATTAAAAAATATAAATAAGCATTAAAAATTAACTTATGCACCTGTGTGCACCTATATATATAAAAATACTACGTCTTCATAAGAATACAAGACAAAACGTCAATGGGAAATGTCTGTGGTATCCGTTGGAAACAGGCAGCCTTCAAAGGGATTAGGGAACCCATACTGGAAAAGAAGAGGGGAAGGAGAAAAGGCACCAAGCAGCCAATAGTGTAGATCGGTTTATTAGGTGTACATAAAAAACATGGTGACAGGTTCAACTCACAGGGTGTATGCAGGGAGATAGTCTGTGCCTGGATTGGCTGTGTGGAGAATCCTACACAAGAATGTGAAGAAGTCCTTGCTGCAGTGGCAGTTCTGTTGAGACAAAAGGGAGAATGCTGAAGCCACAAGCTGCATGGAGCCTGTTGACAGTTGTCAAGACCTGGAGTGGAAGGAGGCGTGACTAGTCTCTGAAATGTGTTCCGATTGGCCAGTTCCACTCCAGGTCTTGACAGCTGTCAACAGGCTCTGTGCAGCTTGTGGCTTCAGCATTCTCCCTTTTGTCTCCACAGTGCTGCCGCTGCAGCAAGGACTTCTTCACGTTCTTTTGTAGGATCCTCCACACAGCCCATCCAGGCACAGACTATCTCTCTGCATACACCCTTTGAGTTTGGCCTGTCACCATGTTTTATATGTACACCTAATGAACCGATTTACACTATTGGCTGCTTGGCACCTTTTCTCCTTCCCCTCTTCTGTATTTGCATGCACACTGCATTATATAATGCTCACCTGTGATGCCGAGCCTCCATGATTTAAAGGTGGACCAGGTAAAGTCAGATCTTATTCCTTTTCAGTATATGCTTTTAGATGTGCATAAACACTGCACTGTATAATTTCCTTTGTTCTATATGCTAGGTGTAAGTATCAGTATCCGCTGTTATTCTGCACAGCAGTACTTCTCTTGCAGTATTAATATATGCTCTATATACCGTATAGACAAATAAGGCGGTATTAGCTCTCCATCCACACAAAACAAATAATATAGCTAGGTATTGTAGGCAAATAAATTATTTAAATATATCATGCTATGCTGGTTCCAAGTAGGTACTGTAAACCCTTGTGGCTCTGTATGTACAGATATACACATATAAAGATAAAAACAGAAATAGAGCACTCTGGATTATGCAGATAAAACCACTTGACTTGATCAATGCGTATAACCAAAAACAGCTTATTCGGAAGAATACCATGTTCTGCCAATAGTGGTGGACACAGGAAATACACAGGAAATGAGGAGAGAGACTGCAGAAATGTCCAAAGCTGGAATATGAAGAGGGGACTGAATCTGTGTATAGGGTGATGAAGTACCTCCACTGGAGGTGCCGGTGACCACCACAAATTATTTTGATTGCTGTCTTTTTTGCTGCTGGATTCTACATGAGAATACTGTTACATTTGTTGGCGGGACATGGTATTCCTGTAGATGAGCAGTTTTTAGTGATATGTATTGATCAAGTCACTTGGGATGCAGACACAGGGATGCATGGACCACCTGTGCATCCACGTGTTGGGAAAAGATAGCCCTGCATGGAGCACGGAGTTAATTGCCCCATGCAAATGGGTTCTGAAGCTTCTATATTGTCCTCCTTCTTCATCTGTGCCTGTTGACTAATATACACAGTATATATATATATATATATATATATATATGTTTTTGCGTCTGCATGGACACTGCATTGTTCTCTTGTATCCTGGAACTGATTTTTGGTATCTGTTCTGATTTTGCCAAGCAAACGACACAATTTCTCAGCCTGCTCAGCATCATCATTTTTACTGTGCTCCATTGGTCCATTTTCCACTGCTCCATGGTCCAGTTCTAATGCTCACATGTCCATTGTAGACAATTTTGACTGTGGGCATGAGTCATCAGAGGCACCCTGACCAGTTTGCAGCTACACAGTTTTCAAACCTGTCCTCAATTACCACAACAGTCCATGTTCACAGGTTTCCTTTATCTTGCACAAGTTCTTCAAATCAAAGTCAATTGCTTGGTATTTTGGACAGCTATTTTATCTAAGAGAAATTTCCAAAACATGGCCTTTTGGGGGTACTTGAGGACAGGGTTGGGAACCACTACACAACAAACTATGATGCCCATTTTTTCTGCTTTCAACACACCAACTTTAAGGACAACATGGTCACTTGCTGCTTAATATATCTCACCCACTTTCAAATGCCATTGTAATGCAATAACCAATCACTTAATCACTTGTACACTTAACCTGTCAGTGATCTTAATGTAATGGCTGATCGATGTACTGTATGGTTTCAGTAGAGTTCTTCTTTAGGAAGATATTCATTCAAGCATTCTAAAATAAACTAATTGTGATATTAGCTTGCATCATGTCATATGAATGGTGTCAAAACCATTCTGTAAACATCTGCAGATATCCACCAACACTAATATTGCTTGATAATTTTCAAAATGTCAGATCCTGCAACTGACTCACCCGCTCTGCTTTCTTCTATATCATTGTTGTCATGATTAGCACTTAGCTCAGCTATTACAGTGCAACCTACATTAATCCTTTTCCCAGAAAACTGCAAACAAAAAAATAGAGCAAATTCATTTTAATGACATTAAAAGGAGTATAATTCTTCTGTGGCGGCCACAATTATTTTTTAGCAGCAGTCGGAGAGGCTCCAGTGTTTACCAGAAAACATAAATGGGGATTATTCAGAGACATTATGTATTTTTTTTCAAGTGCTTTAGACACGCTACCCTCCGTACCCTGCCAGATAAAGTCCAAATAAAAATGGGCATTATACAGAGAATAATACAGATGGAGAATTTCTGTGTGCAGTACAGGGACGCTATCAGTTAGCCAGTTAATTGTATGATAAATTTGTTTCTGTGACAGAGGAAAAAATTATTATTTCTTATACTTTTAAGAATAAATGTGCTGTTCATTAATCTTGCTTACTGTAGACAAAGCAAATAGAGGGTTTGGGTAGATAGACAGTTCTTCAGTCTCTGTGGGGAATTCATGACATTGCTAAGGTACGAAGAAATGTTTTCTGCCTCGGGACTTAGAGACACCATCAACTCATCTCTGTAGGGCATTGTGACATTGTCCTTGCAAAGGAACCCCTCCAACCCCCTTACCAATGTTCCCCCTCTCTTTCCTCCTCCCCAGCCATTGACAATACCCTGCACTTTCAAATATTTGACCTGCTCTGATGTGACAGCCCTTGGGTCTAGCAGTTAATTGCAAGGCTCAAGCACTATCACATGACCAAGGGAGTCACACCAACCCTCCCCTGGGTCACCATCACCATTGATTTAAATGCTGGCTGCCAAGGAGGAAGAATCAGGGATTGCTGGTAAGGTGAGTATAAGCGGTTGGGGGGCTCTTTGCAGAGACTGTCACTTTTCCCTTCATAGGCAGGGTGACAATGTTTCTTTATAGCACAGCAAAATAAAACTGAAACTAACCTACCCTCCTTTTACCTCTTGGGCTAATTTACCTTGAGAAGAGTTGAAGAATCTGAGTATATTGCAAGGATTCTAACACATGTTGTTGAAGATTCCAACTTTTTCTGAAGAAAAAGCTGTTTGCTAGACTTGTGTTGTTTGTAGAATGATTCTGAGTGGAAGTGAATGGTTTACTATAATTTCCTGGTACATTTTCAGTATTCTGCATTACATTAAAAGTAATTAAAGTAATTAAAGTGGATGTAAGCCTTATTCATGAAATTTGAGTTGGGCACATCTATCTGTAGTGTTTTCTTATCTCTCTCCAAAGCACTGAGTCCCATGGCTTTCTCCTGCTCTGTAGCTCTGTTATCAGCCTGATAACTTCTGACAAGTTCTCCGACACAGGAGATAAAAGCAGCCTGAAATTTGTGTAGTTTGTGTCCTTTGCCAATGTGAGGTGGGGGTGGGTGCCTTTCCTCCAATCAGCTGTCTTGTCTGTATGCCCAGACTTCACACTCAGTGCTGAACAGGAAGAGAAAATCTGTAACAGGATGTGCAGTTTCTGATATATAGAGATAAAGACAGCATATATACATGTAAAACGTATGTATGAACATTTGTTTCATCTCTGTGTATCATTGGAGGCTGTTCACTTCACAGGGTATATGTAAGGGTTTACATCCACTTAAGCCTTGGGAAGTATCTCACCAAAATGTCAGTCAGCGGCTCTCTGCTCTGCCCCCCCATGCTCACTGGAACGCTGGGCTGTGGAGGGGTTGGGAGCAGCTGGCTCAGGCTCACAGCAGCTCACTTAAAGGCTGAGCTGGGTGCCGGTCCAGGGATCTGGGTGGATCCCGACTCTATGGTTGTGATGATGCCCGAGCCTGGACCGACTCTGTAATATCAGCAGAGAGCAGACTTCAGCCCGCTCTCTGCTGAAAACAGGTCACAGGAGTGCAGAATGAATTGCACTCATGTGATCCACAGGAGAAGTATAGCCAAACAAGCTTTGGCTGTACTTCTCCATTAAGGATCAGCATCACATGTGGATTTTACCTAGGGTGGTCTACCTTCAAATGTAGTCTGCCTAGGAATGCCCAATCCTCCAGAATGATATTGACCTATCAAGGCATTTTGATATTTATTAAAATCCCCTGAAGAGCTACCACAACTTGTGCCAGGGTTGAAGGATGTTAGGAGGAGAACTAAGTCTATTACTAAGTCTACTCTATTAAAATTGTATTATTTAGCTTCCAAAAGTGTTAGTCCGCACTTAAAAAAATCATCCAACTGTTTAATTATTGTATCTGTTAAAGTGTTACTAAACCCACAACAGTAACATCAGTAAAACATGCTTGTTATACTCACAGTGGAGCCTAAGGGGTTAATCCTGCACATTGTGTAAAAAGGCTGCTCTATCCCGTCTTCTCTGATCAACTACTTCTTCCATTGACTCAAAAAAATAACCTGATCTTTACAGTCTATGGAGTCAAGCTGCACATGCTCAGTTTGGTGAATATTGCTAGATCGTTTTTTTTTCCTTGGGAATGTGATCAGCACAGGGCCAATCAGCACTGTCCAGGCAGAGGGTCAGGGGTCCTGCATTCTCATAGGACAAGCAGGGGAGAATGAAAACTCCTTCTACAAGCTTTCACCAGACACTCATAGAAGTCACATGACTGCTATATACTGCTGATGAGGTATTTATCAGTTTATATTTACTAAATTAATTGCATTTCCATGTTCTGTGTACTGTGGGAGGCCAGATATAGTAAATGCAGTGTCCTGGGTTTAGTAACACTTTAACTCTGGAAACCCAAAAAGTCCTCCCTTACGGTGGGATTGCAAGGATTAACTGATTATTTAGTCTGGGGGCCAATCAAAGCACTTTTACTTACCTGATCTGCCGCTCCCCTGGCAAAGAACGCTCCCCCACTCTGGCAATGGATTATCCTACTACATCCTCACGTTCAGTGCAGAACAACGCATATGCCCCTATAGTGTGTACTAAATTAACCTCTTGACGCTGATGGCACTCAAGTATATGGCCCCTCAGCAGGTGGGCCTTGGTGCCGAGAGGCCACATATTTGTGTACAGGATTGCTGGCAGCTGTGCCGAGAGTGTGCACCTTAAGTGCTCCCGGCAGAGTTACAAGCAGCTAACGGAAAGCTCCTGATCGCTACTTGTGTTCAGGAGCTTTCCAATCATGTGACCATCAGTCAATCATGATGGTCACATGATCATAAATTTGAGACCCGCCTTCCAGCATCTGAAACCCCTTAAAGGGCTGGGAGGCGCCGGCACCAAGGGGTTAAGGTATTTGTTACCCTAAAAAAATGGATCCTGTTCCCTTAAAGCACGTTCTACAGCACAGCACTTGTGCTGTGTAATTTGGTTCCCTGTATAACCTAAAGAACCTGGCTGATCCTGCCTGGCTATGCCCTCCCCCCTGTAAACTGACCACGGTTTATCATGGCTGCTGAGCTCTGACACTGTGGTCAGTTTACGTGTCTCTGTCATCCAGAGATCTCCTCTCTGCTCTTCCCCCTCCCTGCCTGTCAGCTCTATCCACTCCCCAGCCCACCCCTCCTGCTGCTATCATAACACAATAACCTTGCAACAATCCCCTCTGCTATGTTAAACAAGTTCCCCAGTGCATTTTTTTTAAATGCTGCTGTGTACCTAATTTCAGAGTGCTGGCGCTCATTTGACTGGCTGCCTCATCCTCCTCCTGGCTGACATCAGTGGGATTCCCCTCCAGTTCAAGAGAGGAGAGAGGCGGCCGGTCGCGTGAGCGACGATTGGCACTCTGAAATAAGATACACAGCGGCATTTTTTAAAAAAAACAAATGCACTGGGGACATTATTTAACATAGCAGAGGGGATTGTTGCAAGGTTATTGCACGGCTTAACAACCACTTTAAGAGCACTAAGTGTCACTTCTGTCTGGTGCCCCATTCCTCTGCTATCAGCATGAGTCTGACAAGTTTTCCTGACACAAAGAGAGTAACAGCCTCAGCTCTGTTCCTGTGTGCTGTGTAAACATTGGTGTGTCCCTTCCCTCCAATCAGCTCTCAGAGCTCTCCTCACTGAGCTCTGCAGAGTGTCATTTCAACTCTACACCCCCTGTTTTCTGACAGGTCAGTCAAGCTTAATAAATTCTGGACGTTGAACAGGTGTAGAGGAGAGAGTGCTGCAGATAAACAAATACAACTTACAGTATGTAGGAGGATTTGTTTAATCTCTGTGTATTATCTGTGATCAATCACTTTACTTGATATATATTAGGGTTTGCAATTACTTTAATACTTGCAGTGCAGGCACACCCCTCACTGCAGCAGAGGACTTTTTTGCTTTCCAGAGTTCGTCTTTAATAAAGAAAATACCCAGTATCAAATGAAAAATATGGTGAAAAAAGCACACCTGGAATTAAGCAATCGTTTATTGCATATTTATTCACCATGATCTGTGTAACTGGGGGCACATCAGGGGCATGTCTTTTGACTACTTTGTTCTATATTTTTCCTCTGCCTTTGAAAATAATGGGTTGGGGTAGCTTAAAAGCCATCTGATCAAATATCTCCTGTAAAAAAAAGACAAATACCTTTTTAGATCTTTTATAAAGAGACACTATAAAATGCAGTATGTTCTTTGTTGTTGTTCTTCATGACTTGCTGTCATGCATCACTTTCCTAGAAATAGCTGAATTCCTGTCCAGTGATCCTCCTAAGCTCTGTACCAGCCACAAATGGATGCTAATGCAAAACAGAAGGTTAAGCTCTGTGACACAGCAAATATTAATAAAGTGTGAAGACTCTGGTGTCCTTAAAAACATTGATGTTTTTTCATATAGACCCATGAATTTGTTATTGATGGGGCCAGGAATGATTTTAATGCCGTGTTTGTATTAAATACTATTTTTTTGGTTTAACCTTTTTAGCTCCGGAAGGTTTCACCTCCTTCCTGAACAGAGCATTTTTTGTTATACGGCACTGCGCTACTTTAAGGCCCCTTTCACACTTGTGCGACACAATTTTACCGCAATTTTTTGCCGTGATTTTACCACGATTTCAGATCAGACTTTGTTGCAACTTTGGCTCAATGAAAACATATTACAAAGTCATACAGATATAGTACAGAAATCGCATCTATATTATTCAGGTGCGATTTGCATGTGACTTTGAGGGATTAACATTGAAGTCTATGGACCTCAAGTTGCATCAAAGTTGGGCCAAAGTAATGCAGGGACTACTCTGAAGTCGGCACAACTTCAAAGTCATACAGATATGAGCGGTACGCATTGGAAATAATGGGGAATGACTTGTCATACGACTTTGCAGTCCCAAGTTGCAGGACAAGTGGCATAAGTTTGAAAGGGGCTTAACTGGTAATTGGGCATTCATGCAACACTGTACCCAAATAAAATTGATGTCCTTTTCTTTCCCCACAAATAAAGCTTTCAGTGGTATTTGATCACCTCTGCGGTTTTTATTGTTTGCACTATAAACAAAAAAAAGACCAACAATTTTGAAAAAAATATATATTTTTTACTTTCTGCTATGAAACATATCCAATATTTTTTTTTTTTTAAAAATATCATTTCTTCATTAATTTAGGCCAATATGTATTCTGCTACATGTTTTTTGTAAAAAAAATCCCAATAAGTGTATATTGATTGATTTGCACAAAATTTATAGTGTCTACAAACAATGGGTTAGATTTAGAGACTTTTTTATTTTTTTTATATTTTTTACTAGTAATGGCGGCGATCAGTGATTTTTAGCAGGACTGCGACATTGCGGCAGACAAATCTGACACTAAGTGACACTTTTGGGGACCAGTGACACCAATACAGTGTTTAGTATTAAAAAAAAAAACTGTATAAATGACACTGGTGGGGAAGGGGTTGACATCAGGGGCAATCAAAGGGTTGAATGTGTCCTTTGGAGGTGCTTTCTATCTGTGGAGAATGTGCTTTGACTAAACAAAGCTCTGTGTTTCTACTTAGGGGAAACACAAGATCTCTATTTTCTCTCAGAATGGCGGTCTGCCTTATTCACGCTGCCTGCACACCCCCTGCGGAGCGCATCAGCAGAGATCTGTTATGGCAGCATCCATTGGACGCAGCTGATCACAGATCAGGCTAAAGAGCAATTACGGTGGCTTTTTACCACGTGTCAAATCACAGCTGATCACAATGTAAACAGGATTTGCCAGTTATCAGCTATCCTCCTCTCACGCTGACAGGGCATGAGGAGAGTAGAGCCAAAAAACTGCAAATTCACACAGGAGACAACTGCACTAACAATCAGGGCACTGATCATCAGTGTCCCCATGATCAGTGAAGCCCCAACAGTGCCCACCAGTGCTGCCAATCTGTGCCTACCAGTGATGTGAATCTCTGCCCACCAGTGCTGACAATCAGTGCCCATTAGTGATGCCTGTTAGTGCCAATCAGTGCCACCTAGCAGTGCAGCCTATCATTGGTGCCCATCAGTGCCACCTATCAGTGCCCATCAGTACCACCTATCAGTGCCACCCATCAGTGCCGCCTACCAGTGTCCATCAATGCTGCATATCAGCGCAGCCTCATCAGTGTATCCGGTTAGTGCCAATCAGTGCCACCTAGCAGTGCTGCCTATCATTGCTGCCTATCAGTTTCCATTAGTGCCACCTATCAGTGCCCATCATTGCCACCTCACCTGTGCCACCTATCAATGTCCATCAGTGCCACCTATCAGTGCCAATCAGTGACACCTATCAGTGCCGCATATCTGTGCAGCTTCATCAGTGTCTCCTTAGCATTGCCCATCAGTGCCGCCTCATCAGTGTTGCCTATCAGTGCCGCCTATCAGTGCCCATCAGAGCTGCATATCAGTGCAGCCTCATCAGTGTCTCCCCATAAGTGTCCATCAGTGCTGCCTCATCAATGTCACCTCATCAGAGCCCCTCAGTGCTGCCCATCAGTGCAGCATTTCAGTGTAGCCCAACATTCAAAATGTTATAACAGAAACTAAGAAAACCTTTTTTTTTTTTTTTTAATGTTTTGTCTTATTTTGTTTGTTTAGCAAAAAAAAAAAAAAAAATGTAGCGATGATTAAATACCACCAAAATAAAGCTCCATCTGTCCCAAAAAATAATAAAAATGTAATTTGGGTACAGTGTTGCATGACCGTGCAATTGTCATTCAAAGTGCAACAGCGCTGAAAGCTAAAAAATTGGCCTGGTCAGGAAAGAGGTGAAAGTGCCCAGTAGGCAAGAGGTTAATTCCCTTGTTTGTGAGTATTATTTCGTATGATTCCTTTTCAATAAATGTTGTGGGATAATGTACTTGGCGGGTGCTCCCTCTCCTGTTTGTGTTTTGAATAGTGATGGCATGGTTTGATAGTGAAGGCTGCAGTGGATTCAATTTTAGTAATTTGGTTCTTTAAACAGCCATGACTTGGCGATATATATACAAAAACCCTGCATTTTTTAAAATAAATGGACAGTTATATACAATATGCGGGCGACAAACAGGTAATAGTTGCAATACATGGGAAACAAATGGCAATATTTGTAATACATGGGAAACAAATGGCAATATTTGTAATACATGGGAAACAAATGGCAATATTTGTAATACATGGGAAACAAATGCACAATATTTGTAATACATGGGAAACAAATGGACAATATTTGTAATACATGGGAAACAAATGCACAATATTTGTAATACATGGGAAACAAATGGACAATATTTGTAATACATGGGAAACAAATGGACAATATTTGTAATACATGGGAAACAAGTGCACAATATTTGTAATACATGGGAAACAAATGCACAATATTTGTAATACATGGGAAACAAATGGACAATATATGTAATACATGGGAAACAAATGGACAATATTTGTAATACATGGGCAACAAATGGACAATATTTGTAATACATGGGAAACAAATGGACAATATTTGTAATACATGGGAAACAAATGGACAATATTTGTAATACATGGGCAACAAATGAACAATATTTGTAATACATGGGAAACAAATGGACAATATTTGTAATACATGGGAAACAAATGGACAATATTTGTAATACATGGAAAACAAATGGACAATATTTGTAATACATGGGGAACAAATGGACTGTCATTACATCTGCAACTGACAAACAGGTCAACTGTTATAATACATGGGCAACAAAAGGGCATAATGTGGGACCCCTAAGGTAAAGGGCATTCTTGATCTAAATGACCACCAATGTAAATGGTCTTTCTTGCACTGGCAATCAGTGGGAAAATGGTTTAGCCATGTAGCATCGATGTTATAACTATGCAGGCACCATTGGGTGGGATATCCATCTTCCCAGATGTGTGCGCACTCCCATGGCACCCCACAGTTGGCTGCATCCTGTGTGAATCACACTCCTGTCCTGCCTCATGTATGCTACTGGTAGTGGATCAGCCAGTATATTGGCTGTTATTTACAAATACCTACGAATTGCATTCCACCTGATCCAAGTTGCATCTCCAAAGCAACAGATCGATCAGAAAACATCTTTCATTGATCCAACTACAGATAAAGGAAATCGGACTGGAAGTTACAGGTTAGGACTAGCCAGAGGAAAGGAAGATTTATCCTTGCAAATGACAAGCATACAGATACCTGCCTATCCTTCCATGACCTGTCCCAGTACCAAAACTCACTGTAATACTTGCCCAATGGGGACAGCAATACACACACCATACTGCTGAGCCTTCACTCTTCTGTACACAGTTGGTAAATCTCTCCGTGTGACAAGAGCACCTCCGGCTGCCTGGGGCTCTCGTTATCAGTGTTACGGAGAGAAGAAATGGCTCATTTGTTGCAAAGCTCAAAATCATGAGCTTCTCTTGTTTTTATTGAGCTGTATATAGACATATTGGGTCTTTACTTCATATTAATTAAGTCAGATTAATGAGTTTTCCTTAACGGTAGCTACTAATCTATTTATGGTAATGGGTGTGCAACAAATATTTATTGATATGAGCCATATCTTTTCTGACTATTGGACATTCGCCTTGCCTTTGAGCAGCAAGGATATCTTATGTAGCCTTTTTCTTGGACAAAATCCTTAGACAAGAGAAAGAGACTAAGTATTCTGATTTTGCTAAAATAATGCTCTTTTTTTTCTTTTTTACCACGGTTTGAGAAAAATTTGCATTACCAGTCTCTTGAACAGTATAAAGCAGAGACACTGTAAAACTTCATATTGTCTGTCTATGGGAGTCCTAGCTTTTTTTCCCCTACTTTGAGTTATTTCCATTTAAAATTGCATTACACTGAATATTTTGCTCAACGGTTTTATTGTATAAAAATAATACATGATATTCAAAACTGTACAGGTCCAAGGAAGAACAAATTGCTTTGTGCTTTTGGTTGCAGCAGTTTTCTAACAGACCAACATATCAATATTATTAGGTATTTTGTTACTTAATCTAATCTGACGTCTTTTCCTTGGCTCCAAATATATGCCAGTGAATTGAGCCTTCTACAGGGCTTTCTTATATTCCATAGAAATCAACCATGCTGTTCATATACATATTCGCAGTATATATATATATATATATATATATATATATATATATATATATATATGTGCATTATTTATTTATTATATATTTAAAAGGCAGTGTGACCACATAAGAGACAATTCTGTATTGTAAAGTATAAGGGGCATCAGGCTTGAGGCCTGTCATTAGTCATTCACAATAATCTGCCTAGGTTATGTGATTGATTGATTGGAAGGTACTGGAAGCATTAGAAGTCTGAACCTGGATGGAAACACTCAAAACTTCAAGATGAGCAGGAACAGACTCTGGATTTATGAGGAGATCCTAATTTGTCTACTATCATGAATAAGAGTCAATTCACAGTAGTGCAGGGGTCGGTGTATTTCCACACTGAAAATAGTTGCTTTCTATATGCCCTATTCACACATAAGTGGTAGTAAACTACACAGATTTTTTTTTTTTTTTAACTCTGGAAAGTAAAGGCATAATGTGTTAGTATGCATCGCATACTAGCACATTATGAAATACTTACCTTAGAACAAAGCCTTCCAGTGGTGTGCTGAGAGGGCTTCCATCTTTACCTGTTATTCCTTCTGGGTTTGCGTGCTTCAGCCGTCTGATTGACCGTGCCATGATGATGTCGCTCCCGTACGCGCAGGAGTCACGGATCACGGCACAGGGCTCTGAAGGGAGGGAATGGGTATACCCTCCCTTCAGAGCAAATGTGCTAGTGACATCACCGGCTGCATGCAGTGTGAATATCTCCTAAACAATGCAGGTTTAGGAGATTTTCACGGTACCTACAGGTAATACTTATTATAAGCTTACCTGTAGGTACAGTACAAGTTCAAAAAAAGAGTTTACTTCCACTTTAAATGCAGCCAGGAGCTGTGTAGCCGAGATCTGTGATAAAATGCTGACATGCTGAATTTTATTGCAGCACACTGGACAGGATTGCTTGTCACTGTATGGCGACACAGTACACCATGCTGCTGTACAGCGACATGAATGAAGTGTCATTCTTGTGCATTTTGAATAAAGTATGTACAAAAAAAGGAGTTGTGTCATCCTCTGAATCACGCACCACACCACACTCCCTACCTCCGTCTCACTGCAGCTGTAATGGAAACATGCAGAGATGGTTGTTTCTCCAGAGACTGCATTTCATCCCCGTAGCACAGCGCCACCCACTGTTCCATCTTAACTGGCCATAAGGTACTCTCGTATGAGAGATGTTGCAACTGCATTGCATGGTAGCACGAGGATTTTTTTTCTGTTTTTTTATACAAAGTTTTGCATTACCATTTTAAATACATTTCACAGTGGTTTACTCCATGGACTTGTTTAGAGACTGAACTGTATGACCGAGGGTCACATCACTATTTCCTACCTATGAGGTTTCTCATCTAGCGGTTTCACATGTTTTTTTTCAGACTGGCATTTCTCCTGGTGTGGTTTCTCTACACAGCTGCTGTTTTGAGTCCCCACTAGATACCATATCCTGTCCATGGAGGTCCCGTACCCTAGCCACTGAGCGCCAGACTTGTTGTTGTTGTCAAAGTTTTACTCTCACAAATCCTACTCACAGCATGTCAGATGTGAGGTTCATACAGCCTGCATGTTTCAGAAGCAGCTTCCCCTGTGCATATTTCCCTCCCCCTTCCTCCTCTGCTCTCATAGAGATCTGTGTATACCCGAGGGATAAGAGTGGGCACCAGGGGAGGAGTGCTGTCACCTGTAAATACATAAGCAGCGCTAATGTATTCACAAGTGACAGTAGGAGAGCAGCCAGCATGTGACCAACGGAGATGGCCAAACTCTGGGGGTAGCGCCGGTTCCCCCAACAATGAAAGGGCCCTGGACATATGCCCTGTTTGCCCCATGTTAAAGATGGCCTGCTTCCGCAGCAATTGGGCAATGTGATGGCTTGCTTGAATAGAAGAGGCTTGTAATGGAAAAAGAGCATCCTCCATGTGACTCAAGCGGTGTTCTGCCTTGGAAACTCGATCACATAGCTTGTGGAAGTCCTGGCGGATCAAGGATATGTCTACCTTGACATCCTCAATATTTGTGGTCAGAGTTGCTTGGCAAGTGGAGATTGCCTCCAATACCTTGCTAGTGTTGAGGGCTGAAGTTTCCAGCTCAGATGAGGAGGATCCGCCATCTTTTCCCTGAACGTCCTTGTCTTTATGGCAGAATTGATCTAGTTCTGTAGCAGTGTCTGGGTTTTTCTGAGGAGGAAACATATCTCAACCGGTGGTAGAGGCACTGAGAGTAGTACAGGTGCACAGGATGAGTATCAGGATAAAAGATAATCGGAGCTCAGCGAACTTACGTCCTACTCTATGCAGCTTCGGGGTTAAAAGTGCACCGCACCCGCCTGCATAGCGGCGCCGTAGCGCCTCTATAACAGCGCTAAATCCCCGCTGAGACTAGCGGGGATTTACCGCTACCGCCCGCCAGCCCCAGTATGAAAGGGGCCTTAGAGCTCCCTCTAGCTGCAGCCTAGTAATAGCATTACTGGGAGGTTTATTCATTTACTTGCTACAGCCAAAGGAATATTTCCTATACATCTATGCATTGAGGTGTGCTGAGGGGCAGGCGCATTGCTACATTGTATATGTCAGTTTGAGGTATAATAAGTTGGGGGCAATGCACCACAATGCACTTAGTACCGTTTTGCATAATGTGCGTTTTAATGTGAATTTTAATGTGTGGAGTCAGCCTTACAGCCACCAAGAATGTTTACATATGCATATGTGCTTCAATGTGATGTGCATGTGAATGGTGAATCACTCTTCATCATCTATTACAAGAGATTTTCACAACTGTAATTAGGGCAAACTTAAATCCTTTGTCACTTCCTAGAGGAAGGGAAGCAAACAGATATTATTAAAGATAAACTATGACTTTCTTTATCTAATGCATAAGCTCTTCTGCTGATATTGCTCAGAAATCACTCAGTTGAATACATGCTTATATAACTAACCTCATATATAAAATAAGTCTAGAAATATTTTTAGTTAAGAATTAAGATTTTGCATGGCCTGTATTTCATACTTTAGAGAAAAATGCCAGAAAAAGTAAAATATATTTTATTTTAGTTATATAAAAAAAAGAAATCTTCTGGAGTCCTTACACTACCCACATCAACTGTTTGTTGTTTGGATAGTTATGTACAATTACTGTGGTGGAACACGGTTGAGGTCTAGTAGCCAATAATTTAAGATTTTACAGTATTACAGTAGTAGTATCTCCATTTGTTTTAAAAAAAACATGGTGAATGATATATAAATAAATATATATATATAGTAAAACCTTGGTTTGAGAGTAACTTGGTTTTAGAGCGTTTTGCAAGACAAGCACAATTTTTAAATACATTTTGACTTGATATACAAGTGATGTTTTGATATACAACTAGCGACAAGTCACAACCGAGTATAAAAGAGAAAAATGTCCATAAAATGTCCATCCTCAAATGGCCGCCTCCACAAGTGGGTCAGAAGCAAAATCCAGCAGGAACTACAGAGTATAAAAGAGAAGAGAGGCACGTTTAAGTGTAGCAATATGGTTACATTTAATGAAGGTACAACATTTAGCAACTCACACAGTTGATGATTAAAACAGGCACATCTAAGTATGCAGGCATCCTGGGTAAAGCTGCCCACTTAGGCCGTCCTCCGCAACACCATTGACGTCATCCGTTCCACGCTGCACTCCATGAGCGATTCACGCATCACTTTCAGATTGCTCTACTGCAGGGTTGTCTTCCCTGTCGTGATTGCAGACTGACATCGGTGAGAGCCGGCAGTGCGGAAGATGGTCTATATGGACAGCTTTACCCCAGATGCCTGCATACTTAGATATGCCTAATCATCAACAATGTGAGTTGCTAAATTTCATACCTTCATTAAATGCAACCATATTGCTACACTTAGAGAAGCCTCTCTTCTCTTTTATACTTTGTAGCTCCTGCTGGATTTTGCTTCTAACCCCCTTGTGGAAGCGACCATTTGTGGATGGACATTTTATGGTTACACAACCTATCACATTGCTATAATCTTTTTATATGGTCTATAAACTGAAAGACATATGCATAAATGGTTGTGGAATGAATCATCTGGGTTTCCATTATTTCTTATTGGGAAATTTGCTTTGATATATGAGTGCTTTGGATTACAAGCATGTTTCCGGAACAAATTATGCTCGCAATCCAAGGTTTTACTGTATATACTGTATATGTATATCCTCCACCACAAAGACACACATTATTATTATTATTATTCAGGGCTTAGGCTGGGTTCATACTGGTACGACACGACTGTCGTCAGGATAAGATTTTGCTCCGGCTTTGAGATAGTCTGACCATGTCAGATGTCACAAGTCAGATGGTTAGGACAAGGATCCTATTTTGATCCAACTTCAATGATGTTCAATGGGCTGAAGTCGGACCAAAGTAGTGCAGGAACCTTTTTCAAAGTCGGACGACTTGTGTTGCACCAGTTAAGATGGCTCTCATAGGGAAACATTGATTTACGCACGTCATGCGACATGTGCTCCAAAGTCGGAGTGTATGTCGTACCAGTGTGAACCCAGCCTTAGATATCACCAACAGTTTACTCAGAGCTGTACAATATAGAGGGAGATAGTAAATTACCAGTTACAGTAGGAGGGCCCTGATCATAAGCTTACATGAGCTTACAATCTAACAAGCTCAGATGATACAGTGAAAGATTTTAGTTCCTAGTTAAGGCTGAAATTCAGGAAATCTGGTAAGTACACTTAATGCAATTTGAAAGAATACATTTATAAGATTTCCTTACCCGGCCAAATGATGTGTAATAGTGTTCAGCCATTCTTGCTATCAAGACATCACTGCCAAACAGGATAGCCAGGTCAGTGACCTCGCTTTTCGTAACTGCATTTAAGCAATACAAATTGGTCACCAATCTGCTCCCAGTCTGTGACTGGAGCGGAAAACTGATGAGGTCATTATTTTGCCCTTTTCTCCTGCAAATTCATACTGATGACTGACAACACTATGAAAAGCAATAAATTGTCTCAGAACGCTGCCCTTTCCTGTCCCTGTGTGAGGTCTGATGTGTCTGGGATTACAGACAGCTGATATCAAGACAGGTTAAATTACTGGCCGGTTCTGTGTAAAAGTACATTTACTGATTTCTTTTCTTTCAACTCTTAACAACCACGTTAACCTACAGGTAAGCCTTCGCAGTTTAGGAGATATACAGTGTAGATGCATGTGCTGATATCAACGACACATGTGCAGTGAAGAAACAGCCCGACTGGGCCGTTTCTTCTCGAAGTGTGCCATAAATGACGGCTCCCATGCGCATGTGCGGGAGTAACATCAGCGCAACTCCGGTTAATCACAGTGCTGGAGTCTGCGCGGTGATTGGACGAAGCCCGCGATCCTGGAAGTAGACACAGTCATCATGACGCCGGTCACAGCGGTGCTCAGGGGCCACTGCTACAGCGTCGTTCCAAGGTAAGTATTTCATAATGTGCTAGTATGCGATGCATATTAGCTCATTATGCCTTTGTCTTGCAGGTGTTTTTCTTTTTCCTCTCGTGACAACCACTTTAATAAACACAGAGATGGGTTAAATTCAAATTAAATTACATTTGTATCTACATGTTGTTCAACTTTATCAAATATATGTATAGCTGAAACATTTTTTTTTGTTGTGTGGACAATGAGATGAAGGGTTAGACCCCCTGTCAGGTTTGTGCTGCCGTCTGTGTCCCCTCTGGGGAGAATCGCTTTCTATTTGTCCTGGTGACTTACTGCCTGATGCAGAATTCCTTGCACTTTCTGTTATGTCTCCAGAACTGGAAATGAAGGGAAATCTCCTCCACAGCACACAGACAGAAAAAGTAAACTGACAGGGGTTCTAACCCTTCTTTACCCATCCAAAACTAAAACAAACATGTGTTGGCTTTACATACACTGTAAGCTAAAAAAAACACATTATACAGCCAACATTTATTTTTCTCCACTATTCTCTGTCTTGATGGGTTTGATTTACTAAGAGCAATTGCAGGAGTTGACTGACTTAAACTGGAGAGTGCAAAAACTGGTGCAGCTTGTTCAATAACCACTTCAGCCCAGGAAGGATTTACCCTCTTTCTGACTAGGCCATTTTTTGCGATACGGCACTGCGCTGCTTTAACTGACAATTGCGCAGTCGTGCGACGTTGTACCCAAACAAAATTGATGTGCTTTTTTTCACACAAATAGAGCTTTCTTTTGGTGGCATTTGATCACCTCTGTTGTTTTTATATTTTACATTACAAAAAAAAATGACAATTTTGAAAAAAATACAATATTTTATGCTTTCTGATATAAAACATATACAATAAAAAAAAAAAAAACGTAAAAAAATGTAATTTCTTCATCAATTTAGGCCATTTTGTATTCTGAAATGGAGTAAACGGATATGGCGCTGTCTAATGAATAAATAAATAGATAGTGAAATATTATGTGAATCACTAGTATAAGGTGCTTTAAAGTGCAAATGTTAAAAATTGAAAAATATCCACATATATCTCATATATAGGTAAAATACTAAAAAGTGCTGTCAAGTGGATAACAAGTCCAAGGTGGGTCTTAAAAGATAATAATAAACATCAGGTGTGAAATAAAAGGTGTTTTCTTTAAAAAATGAAAAAATATGAAAAACATTTGATAAATGATGAATAAAGCAATAAAGTGGATGTAAAGTCACACGTGTAAACCAGATTATTTAAAGGTGTCTCATATAGTATAAAATAACGTTGAACTTTCAGATAATATCACACAAGTGCCATGAATGTTCATAAAAAATCTATAAATTCTGTGAAATTCCCCTGGTGGGTATCAAGTGGATATACAGTCACCTATATATTTTTCTAAAACTACACGATTCTTTCGTAGCAATATGATTCCAAAGAAAAAACAGAATCCTCCACTGATACCCTTAATCCTTATTGAGTCTATAGCAGTCTGTACAAGTGGATATACAGTTTCAATATGTATAAGGCAGGTATTTTCCAATAAAAAACTCTATGCAGTAACGTGCTGTTTAAGTGTTCTTCAAAAACTTAATGTGGCTAGTGGAAATCACTCGTGCTCACCCCCGATGTGCCCTCACTTACCAAATCCTTCACACCCCACAGGGGTCTCTCGCGTGTGGTAAATGGGGTCTTTGGAATTTCCGGGGTGCAGCTCCTCCTTTACATTCGCAGTTGAGTTGCGTTCCTCCTACGTTCGTTTCCCGCTTCAATCATGGTAGGTAGATATTATTTCCAACTTCCTCCAGTTTTTAGTGATTCACCCAGACGTTGTTGCAGTGTTATGTGGAAAAACAGATTTGCCTCGATGGTGTAGTATTTTTTCAAAAGAGGTTTATTCAAAAAGGAGATTCATACAGAAAGATTCCACAGTGAGAGCATAAAAATCCAGAACCTTTCAATGTAAAAACTGCAGGCTAACACCTGCTTGAGGAAGGTGAGATTGCCTTCCTTCCTCTCAGTTCGTTTGCGCTCCAGGCAACAGTGTGGTCGAAACCGGAAGTGACGTAATCAAGTGCGGCCACGCCTTACGCGTTTCGTCATTAGACGTCGTCTGAGGCAGTGAGGCACTGACTGAAGGATTTGGTAAGTGAGGGCACATCGGGGGTGAGCACGAGTGATTTCCACTAGCCACATTAAGTTTTTGAAGAACACTTAAACAGCACGTTACTGCATAGAGTTTTTTATTGGAAAATACCTGCCTTATACATATTGAAACTGTATATCCACTTGTACAGACTGCTATAGACTCAATAAGGATTAAGGGTATCAGTGGAGGATTCTGTTTTTTCTTTGGAATCATATTGCTACGAAAGAATCGTGTAGTTTTAGAAAAATATATAGGTGACTGTATATCCACTTGATACCCACCAGGGGAATTTCACAAAATTTATAGATTTTTTATGAACATTCATGGCACTTGTGTGATATTATCTGAAAGTTCAACATTATTTTATACTATATGAGACACCTTTAAATAATCTGGTTTACACGTGTGACTTTACATCCACTTTATTGCTTTATTCATCATTTATCAAATGTTTTTCATATTTTTTAATTTTTTAAAGAAAACACCTTTTATTTCACACCTGATGTTTATTATTATCTTTTAAGACCCACCTTGGACTTATTATCCACTTGATAGCACTTTTTAGTATTTTACCTATATATGAGATATATGTGGATATTTTTCAATTTTTAACATTTGCACTTTAAAGCACCTTATACTAGTGATTCACATAATATTTCACTATCTATTTATTTATTCATTAGACAGCGCCATATCCGTTTACTCCATTTCATTTTTGCTTCCTTCAATAGGAAGTTTTCGGAAGGCGGCAGTCTAGATCTCACCTTTAGTCCTCGCGCAGGGATTATTGCATTTTGTATTCTGCTACATATTTTTGGTAAAAAAAAAATCCCAAAAATCGCAGTATTGGTTAGCACAAAAGTTATAGCATCTACAAACTATGGGATAGATTTACGGACAATGGATTTTTTTTTATTGTTTTTACTAGTAATGGTGGAGATCAGCAATTTTAGTGGGACTGCGTCATTGCGGCGGACAAATCTGACACTAAGTGACACTTTTTGGGGACCAGTGACACCCATACACTGATCAGTGCTAAAAAAATGTACTGTCACTGTATAAATGACTGCTAGAGAGAAAGTGGAGAAAATCTCCCAATGCCGCACATCCACGTGATTAGTTGGTAGTGAAGTGACAACCTGAGCCTGGGCTCCCAACAGGCCACGCCCCTCC
This sequence comes from Glandirana rugosa, assembly GCA_018402905.1. Taxonomy (NCBI): domain Eukaryota; kingdom Metazoa; phylum Chordata; class Amphibia; order Anura; family Ranidae; genus Glandirana; species Glandirana rugosa. Next base: position 912,222 of record BLSH010411287.1, on the reverse strand, counting down.
TCCAAAATGCACTGCCACTGTATAAATGGCACTGGCAGGGAAGGGGTTAACATCAGAAGCAATCAAAGGGTTAAGTGTGCTCCTAGAGAGTGATTTCTAACTGTTTGGGGGATGTACTGACTGGAGGAAGAGAGACATCTGTGTTCCTGATTAGCAGGAACACAAGATCTTTCTCACCCTCTCTGACAGAAATGGGCAAAATTCCCTTTCAAAGTGTAACTTCCCTTGCAAAATGAACAATTGATCTGCCTTTAGTAAATCAAACCTTATGTGTTCTAAGAGATAGCTGTCACAAGGCTCTTTAAACTTGTAGGTCATCTCCATCACATTTCATAGTACAGTAAAACCTTGGATTGAGAGTAACGCAGTTAATGAGCCTTTCGTAAAACAAGCAGTTTTTTTTTTTAATTCTGACTCGGTCTGCGAGTGCTGTCTCTCATAAGGAGCAGAATTTATCCTTTGTGCATGCAATACCACATGTGGCCAGAGGTGCGCTGTGGGCGCTGGTGAGCTCGGAAATCCTCGGAAATCCCTAAGATGTAAACAGTTCCCCAGAATTTCTGAATGATTCCGACGTCTTAGATGCTCACCCGCACCACCACACCTCTGGCCACATGCGGTATTGCATACACCAGACACCCCCGCACCTGTGGCCACATACAGTACTGCATTTAAAAGCAGTGACTGTGGAACGAATTAACTAAGTTTCCATTGTTTTCTATTGGGAAACATGCTTTGATATACGAGTGCTTTGGATTACAAGCATTCTCCTGGAACAGATTATGCTTGTAATCCAAGGTTCCACTGTATACTGTATGTTCATTGGTCACCACACATTCATCTCTCTATGGAGGCTTTTATAAATGCAATACCAGCAGTCTAATTACCTTGTCTAAGCGTTCTGGAAATTATACTCACAAAAGTTCCTTTTTTTTCCTTTTCTTGATTTTCTCCCTGCCGTTTGCTGACTGAATAGTTTCTGGCTTCTTACATAGGAGCCTTGGCCTGCTGCCAACTATGAAAGCGGAAATTAAAGGGTGACTTTGGATGGTAGCGAAGGTTGGCAATTTTTGCAGCCCAAATTATGCAAAATAATAGATGTCGAAAACATTGTAGTGTAAACAATAATTTGTTAAGCTTTAAGAATGTTATAAATATGCTGTGTGCCAGTTCTGAATGCAATGATATGATCGCAGCAATGATTGTTTCACAAACCTTTTATATAGGAAAAAAAGGGATATTTGTGGTACGGATTTAAAAAAAATATATACAAAAATATTACATTTTTTATTTTATTTTATTATTTTCACATACAAAACAGCTTCTTACATACAGATTTTTGTTGAAAAAAATTAAATAATCCTTTTGTAAAATCATTATTGTATAACCACTTGCCCTCCGGAAGATTTACCCTCCTTCATGAACAGACCATTTTTTTGTGGTATTTTAACTGACAATTGCACAGTCACATTGTACCCAAATAAAATGTGTCATTTTTTCCCACAAATAGACCTTTCATTTGGCGGTATTTGATCACCACTGCTTTTTTTTTGCGCTATATTGAAAATAATACCAACAATTTTCAAAAAAAATAAAATAAATATAAATAAAATAACAATTTTTATTATTTGCTATAAAATATATTCAATAATAAAATAAAAAAAAAATCAAATATCTTCATAAATTTAGGCCAATATGTATTCTGCTACAGATTTTTGGTAAAAAAAATCCCAATAAGCGTATATTGATTTCTTTCCACAAATGTTATAGAATTTATAAAGTATGATATATATACTGGAATTTTTATTTATTTATTTATTTATTTATTTATTTTTATACTAGTAATGGTGACGATCAGTGACTTATAGCGGGACTGCGATATTGCGGCAGACAATCAGACACTAACTGACACTTATGACACATTGAGGGAACCAGTGACACTCATACAATGATCAGTGCTAAAAATGTGCTCTGTGTATTAACCACTTCAGCCCCGGAATGATTTCCCATGGTAGGACCAGAGCACTTTTTGCGATTTGGCACAGCGTCACTTTAATTGGTAATTGTGCAGTCTTGCAATGTTGTACCCAAACAAAATTTGCGTCCTTTTTTCCCATAAATATAGCTTTCTTTTGGTGGTATTTGATCACCCCTGTGTCATTTCTGATCACCACTATAAACAAAAGACGAGCGACAATTTTGCAAAAAAAAAACAATATTTCTTACTTTGTGCTATAATACATGTCCAAAAAAAATATAAAAAAAACGTTTTTTTCATTGGTTTTGCCCAATTTATATTCTTCCTCATATTTTTGGTGAAAAAAAATCGCAATTGGCATTGACTGGTTTGCATAAAAGTTGTCATGTTTATGAATGATGAGAAGTCATTTATGGTTTTTTTAATGTTTTTTTTATATTTTACTAGTAATGGCGGCGATATGTGATTTTTATTGGGACTGCGATATTGCAGCTGACATGACGGACCATTTTGACACTTTTTTTGGGACCATTGGCATTTATACAGCGATCAATGCTATGAAAATGCATTCATTACTGTATAAATGTCATTGGCAGGGAAGAGGTTAACCTGCAGGGGGCGCTCTAAGGGGTTAAATATGTTCCCTCAGTGTGTTCTAACTGTATGGGGGCTGGGCTGGCTAGGGGAGGGGAGTGATCATGGCTCCCATACACAGGGAGCCTGTGATCATATCCCTTCCCCCCTCTGTCAGAACGGAGATCCGTGTTTACATGTCACTCCAGGGGGGTGATGGCAGGTAAACGGCGGACATCGAGTCTACCGTACCCACTCCCTGGCCCCCCTGGGACACAGTGAGCATGCGAGCAAGCCCACAATACTCGTTCGCATGGCTGCCATCAGGTGACGGCGATATAACGGGCCAAGTTGCCACCGTCAAGCCACAGCGGGCGGTCGTCAACTACTTAATAACACTGGCTGAGAAAGGGTTAAACATCTAAGGCAATAAAAAGGGTTAAATGTGTGCCTAACCACTGTTTGTGTACTATGTGTGCTGTTTTTACTTAGGGATTAGGGATGGGCTGAAAATTAATCACATCTTCCCTGCCAGGATAGAGCGCTGCCTTGTTTACATAGGCAGAGCTCCGTCCAGCCTCTCTCCTCGACGATCAGCAGGTGCCGGTGGACATTCATTGGCTGGCACCTGCTGATCAAAATCACAGCAGAAGCGGTGAGCGAACGCGTGCACTCCCTACCCATAAGTGCAGAATGACATACAGCATATATACATGATTCTGTACAGAACGACCACCCTATAGCAGTAAATCTGCTATGGGGCAGTCGGCAAGTGGATAATATATGTTACGGATAATGTTGAGTATGCTGATTTTCATTCACCTCCTTTCTTCAATCAAAGTCCACTTTTTTAAGGCTGTACATGCAGTTCAGATAGTGTGAATGATCTTATAAGCTACATATAGTACTTCACCCTCATCGTATATGTACATTACAATGTACCTTATACAGACCGCATATGATAGATCTTCGGAAAATGTTGCATAAAAGGAAGGTTCTACAACAGGGTTTCTCAACCAGGGCTCCTCCAGAGGTTGTCAGAGGTTCCTTGAGCAATAAGCGATTCTTGCTTCTCAGATGAGTAGCCAGTGATACCAATGATCTTTTTAGCTATCTGCAAGGAAGGATTCTTCCCAATGACCAGAAATGTAAGGAGCATTCTTCTCACTGACCATAACACTATTTTATCATGAGTTGTAAATTTAATAATTAGCAGGGGTTCCCTAAAGACAAAAAGTTATTTCAAGGGTTCTGCCATGTTAAAAAGGCTGAGAAATCCAGTTCAATGGAATATGACACTGAACATTTTCAGTACTTTTTGGAATGTTTTGGAACTTCTTTAACTTGTGGGCAGGGTCTGACCTTTCCCTTCCACTGTCATCCTTTTAAGTGGGTCTATACACAACATGCTTTCCAGTCACAGGACCACTGTAATTGGCTGTCACATGATTGAGAGACTGCCCACTTGGCTTCCGATATTAATGAGAGATCTGTCTATGACAGCTTAGTCACTGTGCTGGGAATGCATGGTCTCAACACAGAAACCTCAGACATCCATGGATGTATCTGTGGTATGTGGCAGTTAAAGCTCCCCCTCTTTGCTACCGCACATATGAGTTACATAGGTGGCAAGAGGTTAACCAGCATAGCCAAAAAGGGTGAGGAGTCAAAAATGTTGGTACTTAAAGGTTACTTTTGTTATTTAATAATTACGGAAATAAAGCAGTTTACAGAAATGGCACCAAATATGTCGTGGGATACACATGTCTGCAAGCGGAAAGTTCTCTCAACTTTATATAACTTAATATGAGCTTGCAGACCACAACATGTCTGAAGAGCAATTCCCTTGGAGGATCTAGATTATTTCATTGCCCTGAGATCACCAAAGTCCTTTCAGTTTACCAAGCTGATGGTGGGAGACAGTTCCAGGAAGATGACATAGGAGAACCCTTGTGAGGGGACTTCTACTCTTTCCCTTTCTGTCAGGTACTGCTTCTAATCGCTCTCCAAGGAGTGGGGCTCTATTCCTTTGTTTGATCTTCAACTGTCAGGATGATGCACATGTGATCAGTTATGACACCAGCCATTTGATGGTCTGACAATTTGGTTGCGAGTACAACCAACATTACCAACTGTCTTTTGAAGCTGTTAAATTAATGGGTTTAGTTCTGCTTTAAAGGTTAAAGGTCAACTAAACTAGTATATATTTTACAGCCAAGGAAGCTGTCATCATAACATAGGTTTGATCTGCAGATGCCATGGTGTTGCACATGTGGCTAGTTATGACGCAAGCCATTTGATGGCTTGAAGTTTTGCTTGACAATTATCAGTTCAATTATCATTCACAGCATACCATAAATTTAACTGCTTTGGAAAAAAAGTTAACTTGATGGGTTTAGTTCCACTTAAACAAAATAAAGTGCTATTAATACAATTTGATGTTACAAAGAAAAATAGCCCAGCTATGTGTTCATTAGTAGCCCTAGTACTAAGATAGTTTTATTATAGTTAGTATAGTTATCTAAAATGTATGTATTTAATAAAGTAGATTTAAGCCTAGTCACTGATATCACATGTCATGTTTAACATATTAATGCATTTCAAAAGTAATTTTAATCTTTTGAAACGCTTTTATTAAAAGAATACCTTGTAACCTTGTCAGGAAGAAGTTGTTATGGCATTTCCTTTTATAGGGTGACTCCATAAATACAACCAGTTGTACTTCTTTGTTGTCATCTTGTCATATGGGCTTTCAATGGAGATTAAAGCTGTTTTAACACACATTATGCGAACATGGTGAACTGCTGGAATTTATCAGGAAATTAGAACTGAGAAATGCCATGCAGCCATTACTGGAATGCATGCATGGTTGTAGAAGGTCAGCAGAGGTAAGAAGAGTAATGCATAAAAAGGGGGAAACAGTATTTTTTAAAATAAAATTATGGCTATCGTTTATGATACGCAACACTTTAGCAACCTAAATGTCATACAGTTTTGGATTTAGGGTTTAGATCTACGTCAACTTCCCATCAAAAATCAGAACAAGGTCAATGCTCCTATTATTACCTTACATAGTCCTTTCATTCTAACATTTTTGAAGCAGTTGGAATGGGCGAAGTTTAAGCAGACTTGAAATTAAAAGGGGAGCACAATAAGAATCTCCAGTGTAATTATATTAATTTACAGATCAATAATCAGACTGGAGGAAGAGAAAAGACACAGGATGATGCAGATCTACAGACTCTGAGAGGTAGTATCATCTTCCTGATATATATATATATAATCAAGTTGAGCATATAGCATTTTGCTTTTACACCGTTCACATGCAGGGTTATGTAGGAAGTTATTCACTCTACTTTACAACAGAAAATCTGCATTTTAAGACAAAGCCCTATTGCAGTACTGACAAGCTTGAAAAATCATTACTGTCAGATGCATGCATTTACAAAGGGAAAAAGAATAACAATAGGAGACGGAAGTATCATATGCATTTCTTCTTATGTTACATGCCAATCAATGATTTACATTAGCAGATGACATTGGTGGCTTACACTGAAAATTGTATTACATGCTCACAAATGTTTTTTCTTACATTAAGACAGTTTGTCTACACTGCAAAAATTAATTAGAAAAAAATAAAGTCACGTAAAAAGTGTGTTGGACCATTAAAAGCTTTCCCAGGAAAACATTACACAACAGTCATGTAATCTTTAAAGGGAATGTCCAAAAAAAAAAAAAAAAAAATATATATATATATATATATATATATATATATATATATATATATATATATATATATAAAAGTCAGGGCAAGACTCTGTCACTGTGAGAATATAGGAAAATGTGACCCAGTGACTAGTGACTAGTGTTTCAGGGCTAGAGAAAGCTGTGTGTTTGCCTTTCTCTTTATTCTGTGATTCTGGATCGGAGCAGTCAATCCCGTGTCTGGGTTTTGCTGGACACCTGCAGCCTGGCTGAGTGTGCACAGGTGTGAGAGGTCATTATATACTCAGGTTTGATGATAGCTCAGAGCTCCCAGTTTGGAGAATGCTCCCAGTGTGGAAGACAGAAGGTCTCATTGTGGGGTCAGAGGATATAGCCAGAAGCCAATAGACAGAGGTATTGTCAAGCGGGTCAGAGGGCCCAGTCAGAAGCTGGGAAACAGAGGTCTCAGTTCCAGGAATCAGGTTGGCTCCTATCAGGGGTATCAGGAGAACCCCAATCCATAGGCCAGGAGTGGACCATGCTGCAGGTTGCTGCATCTGAAAGCTAGAAAGCCAAGAGTTCCAGGAGAGCTGGACAACACAGTCAAAGGGATTGGTAAGAGGAGCAGCAGTGCTACCAACAAGTGAGCCAGTTGGCTTAGCATTTTCGTTTGTACATGTTGTATGGAATAAAACTCTGCACGGCAACTGATGTACATATGAACTTTCTGTTTATTAAATAAAAGTGGGCTGCCATGCCCTAAAACACAGTTCTGGACTGGCACAACTCATTGTAAACACACCTACTGCTTGAGTTTAATAACCCCAATCTTACAATATATATATATATATATATATATATATATATATATATATATACACACACACACACACACACACACACACAAACACACACATATATATTCAGTATATCTCTCCAATACATAATGTACAAAAAATTCACCTTGATCTGCAAGAAATCCTGTGTGCTCCTTAACTTCTTCCTAACCTCCACCTATCCCATTCTTCTCTGTCCCACTTCACATGCTTGCATTGATCACTTTCCCAGGAAGACAATGCTGGGAATCTAGGTAATGTCCAAACATACAGCTTTTTAATAAGAGATATGTTTATGACTTAATCAATGCCGTTCTGTGGCCTTCGGTATCCTCTTCATCTCTTATGGACTTCCATTGTCTCCTAAATGGCACATCTTGAGACTAGTAGTACTTATTTATATTTTTGACACTCCTTACCTCACCAACATCTGCAACGGTGGTGCAATAATCATGTTGATAGCAACTAAGCTTAGTATTACCAATGCAATCACTGTATCAGTGGGAGTTGCTGTTACTAGCTGTAGGCTGTTATGGGGAAATTATGCCATGAAAACCATACTGAGACTCTTATTATTAGGCACCATGCCTGACTTGGTTGCCATTTCCTTCCACATCTGTTGTCACTTAAAAATAGTCAAATTGTAATGTGTGATGCTTTGGAGGAATTTGAAGATAAATCTAAAGGGCTGCTCACCAATGGTCTAGAAGGCATCAAATAGAGTAGTTTTGAATGTTTAACAGATGCTGAGAACTAATGTCAGGTTTTGGGGCATTTAAAAAAACAAGCCAGGCAAAAAAGAGTTTCCAAGGAATCTGTGTTTTTCAAGTGATTAAGCAGCTGTTAGCAGGCAGTTTAGATATGTCACATAGTTTTTACATAGTGCTTCTTGAGGGAACAGTATTATGTTCCAGATTAGACTGGACTACTTCATTAACTAGCTGTGTTCCTACTAGATGGAATGTAGCATCTTGTAAGAGCATTCATATAGGTGTCTTTACCTGTCATGCACTGCAAAAATTTGTCAACTAACAATAGTCAATTCTATCAATAGGGACCTACATATACGTCAAATTCTATATACTAGTACACTGTATATTTATGAATACTTAGGCAGGTTCATGCAAACTGTGTTTCTCATTCAAAAAATGTATTGAGGTATCAAGTGAGAGACAACAGAAATATCAGACAGCATTCGTCATACATATGAAAATAGGACAACATGGTATGGTTGAACACAATTGCAATTTTTTTTTTTTTTTACCAAGAATATGTAGAAGAATATATCTCGGCCAAACCCAATGAATAATTTTTTTTTATATTTTATTTTGAATATTTATTATAGCAAAAAGTAAAAAAATATTGTTCTTTTTTCAAAATCGTCGCTCTTTGTTTGTTTATAGCGCAAAAAATAAAAAACACAGAGGTGATCAAATATCACCAAAAGAAAACTCTATTTGTGGGAAATTATAAGAATTTTGTTTGGGTACAACGTCGCACGACTGTGCAATTGTCATTCATTAAGGCAGTGCTGGAGAATAATGGTGGCCACACAAAATATTGACACTTTGGGCCCAATTTGGACATTTTCACTTAGGGGTGTACTCACATTTGTTGCCAGCAGTTTAGACATTAATGGCTGTGTGTTGAGTTATTTTGAGGGGACAGCAAATTTACACTGTTATACAAGCTGTACACTCACTACTTTACATTGTAGCAAAGTGTAATTTCTTCTGTGTTGTCACATGAAAAAATTGAATATAATATTTACAAAAATGTGAGGGGTGTACTCACTTTTGTGAGATACTGTAGATTCATTTACTGAGTATATTTTTAGATATTTATATATAATTTTATTTTACTGGGGCTTTCTTCAAATTTTGGGTTCTGAATGTGAAATGTTAACCTATTACTGACCTACTCTTCCTTAGGCTGTCTTTTGTTCACAGTACACACCTAAACCACACATTATATTGCTCACATTAAATTCACCCTCTATCCTCATAGATACAATAGAATTTAGGAATATTGGGCTTATTATCCTTGATTAAAACTGTCCTGCTACTGGGCAACTTTACAATGCTATATCCTCTGCCATTTCATAATTATTGTAGTAAATCCCTAGTGTGTGTCCTTTTGGTGTTGATTTACAAAAGGTAAATAGCCTATTCATTTCACAAGGTAAGTTACACTTTTAACCTCCTATGGCGGTATGATTATGTCAGATTTTTGCATCTCAAAGTGGTACATTTTTTTGCATAGAAATTTGGCGTTTTATATTGTAGGCCTGTAATTCTTATGAATAACTCACTTAAGACAAGAGTCTAGTAGACATCCCGGGTATGATAAAGTTTGAAATAACGAAATCATAAATTATAATATATATGAAAAATAAAACATATTATATAATAAATAACTATACATAATTATCAAAAATAATAATATAATAATAAAAAAATTGTTCAATAATGTAATCTAGTCAAAAACACTGAAATTTGCTCAGTTGCAGAATTGTCGCTGTTGTCACTTTCAGTGTCTGATGATAACTTTCCCCAAAATTCATTCAATTCTGCAAATGATTCCTATTTACTATCAGTGTTTTCTAACTGATCAAAACCCGCTTTTGACGTAAAGGGGCACTTTTTTATGCCATGGGCGTTCTCAAGTTTCCAGGCAGAAAGAATGGCATATATAATATAAAAGTGCATGCAGGGCACTGGACAAAGCACTAGGGACAAAAGGGATGTGAAATGATTTGATACAGTAATGTAATCTTACAGATTACAGTGTACTGTATGTTTACTGTGTGTTTCACTATTTGAATTTCCCACCAGACTCCACCCCCATGCGACGCGACGCTCGCAAGGAACGGAGGCCGGCATCACACAGGCATCGGGCGGAGGACACAGCCCACAGACACAGCGGGGGGACATCACTGGATCCAGGGGACAAGGTGAGTAACCCAGCCTTGGATCCAGCGATGCAATCCCGAGTGTGGCTCGGGGTTAACGCTATTTGCAGTGAAAACATGCCCCGAGCCACACTCGGGAATATCGTCAAGGAGGCTACAGATCATTTTCCACAGTGCTTAGTGAATGAGGTGAATCTTGGGAAAGATTTACCGATCCCTTGATGAAATGAACCTGACCAGATTCACCACTCTGTGTGAGTCATTACAGTAATTAAGAAAATGGCACTCATAATTATATCATGGTGGAGTTTAATTATACTATCCTTAACAAGGAAGGCATGTTTATGTTTGAAATTGCTGTAAAAACCAAGTTACAGTTCATGTATCTGTCTGCGACAGATACAAAATGACAGTAAAAATAAATAAATAAAAAAAAATAAAAAAAAAAAATAACAGTAGTTTGAGAAAGAGCGGGGATGCTTGAAGCTGCAGCTTATTATTTTGTATCCATATGTACCTTTAGATGTCTTCAATAAGAGACTAATGCTGTTTGCTGCCTGCAAAGAACTAAGTGGTGCTGTATCCTGTCTATTGACTATACTGTATGCAAACTTAAGTGGTGTGGGAAGCTTGCTTGTGTTTGCTGGCACACATTAATCCTGAGGCTGTGATTATATATAGTATATAATGTTTCAGAAATTTATGTTATTCCACTTTTTTTTTTTTGCATCTTTTTTTTCAGTTGTCAGAACAATGCGTACAATACATATTAGAAGAACATACACATGCATAGCCCAGAGTCCAACCACAATGAAAAAGGGATGACTTCTCCATATAGGGAAGACAGGTGTAGGTGCCACAAACTTCCCAAATTATTCCCACAATGAATTCACTTGTTGGTTAATCATGCCAACTTTTTAAATACTAATTATGTGTTACTTATTCTGTTTTTTTATATATAATTGTGCATTTATTAGGTTTACAAAACAAATACAGAGAAGAAAAAAGGAGCAATCCAATTGACATATTATGACAATGAGATATGCATGCATATGGCAAATCTGGTAATTTAAAGCATGTCTAATAAAGAGAACAAGTGTGTGGAACATTATAGAAATATATGAAATAAGAAATGGAGATAGGGACCGACTCAAGAGCAGGTACATTTAAGGATCAAGGGCACATAGAGCTATAATCGCTCATTGAGTGGGTCATGGAATGATTTCTTCAGGAGATAGTGGAGGTATAGCAAAAACTATTGGTGTGGGGGGGGGGGGGGTCACACCTGGGCACTAAGAGGTAAATCACTTATACATATATGGGTTATCAAGAAAACAGAGAAAGTTAGAAAAGAGATGTAAGGGGATCTGAGAGTATGATTCCAAGTTGAACCTAGATTTGTCCCATGCATCCCAAACCTTGGAAAATTGGGTTAAGGAGTCTTCCATACTACAAATATGAGCTATGATTTGTAACACTTGGGAGTATGTAGGAGGCTCGGGGACAACCAACATACATTCATAGCTCTTTTAGCAGCCAGAAGGATAAAATACATCAATCTCTGGGCATGTTTGAAAACTGTGACTGTGATAGAATATAGCATAGAAACAATAAGGCCTCTGGTGTGACATTTTAGGGGAGAACAAGAAAATGACAATGTTAAACAACAACAGCATTATCAGTAATTTTAAATAATGCAAGCAGGATACTTACATACAACCAACAGGGGCTCGGAGGATGTATGAGGGT